>LR754331.1:20733-66307 GCA_902729485.2 Mus minutoides | reverse complement strand
AACTGGCAGTGCAAGACATGTAAGCCGTTCATTCTCACAAATTACTCTCTTGGATATTAAGCTTTCATTCATATGGAGGGAGAGGCCAGGTGGCCACTTTCAGACAAAACAGTGAGTCATATGAAGAAGAGCTTAAAAGACAGGTGATGCACATTTTAATCCCAGCTCAACCAGTAAATCTTTGCCTCTTAAAAATATTACTTCAAACCAGGTGTGGAGGCAAACACCTTTAATCCCAGCACTCAAGAGGCAGAGGCAGGCAGATTTCTGAGTTCGAGGCCAGCCTGGTCTACAAAGTGAGCTCCAGGACAGCCAGGGCTATACAGAGAAACCTTGTCTCAAAAAACAAAACAAACAAAAGAAACAAACAAAAATTCCTTCAACCCTCTGTACCTCAGCCTCTCTAGTTCTAAATGTAGAGGGTTAGAAGTGAGGATTATAATAGCTCTAATATTATTCTACTTTATGCCAAACATGTTGGGGTGGGGATTTTTCTCTGGGTGTTAAATACAAAGAAGTAGAGAAAGGAGCTGGGGAGATGGTATAGTTGGTAAAGTATTGGCTGCACAGGCAGGAGGATCTGAGTTTGAATCCCTCACAAACCTAGCACATTCAGAAGCAAAACCCACCCCCACCACCATCAATGCACACACACCATCGCCACCACCACTAAATAAATAAATAAATAAATAAATAAATAAATAAATAAATGAACAAAAACAAAGTCAGATGTGCCACTGTCTGTGTCTGTAGTACAATCATTGGAGTACTGGTGAGATACAGGACAAGAGAATGATTGGAACTTGCTAGCCAGCTAGTCCAGCTAATGGGTAAGCTCCATAAACCTTTGGTTGTTTGTTCTTTCTCTGTCTCTCTGTCTCTCTGTCTCCTCTCTCTCTCTCTCTGTCTCTCTCTCTTTCTCTCTCTCTCTCTCTCTCTCTCTCTCTCTCTCTCTCTCTCTCTCCTGTGTTTGTTGCAATTGAATTATCACTATTCCAATGTTCTACCATATATTTAAGAGAAAAAAAGTTAAAAGTTGCGGTACACATTGCCTGTCCCTGGTATACCCTGGTAAAATTGGCCTGTTTAGGGCTGAACACTCAAGTATCACTATATTCTGAATATTTATCATTATACCTACAGATAAGTCTAGCTCTCATTTCCCATCAAAGAAGCTTCTTTTTGTAGTAACCCAAAACTTCTGCAAATCCAAAGAAAATCTGATCATGGACTCTCCAGCCCTGACTGATATAATATACATCAAATTCTTCACACTGAAAGACTCAAGAAACTTCATGATAGATATGGCACACAGGGGTAATAGGCAGAGGACCAGGATGTCTACTTTAAGATTTTCTCTTCTATGTAGAATAGGAAAATGATATCCAATTATCTAGCATACACAAGATATAAAGATGACATACTAATGTGGACTTGGAAATTTCACAAGTTCCCAGTGATAGGTAAAGAACTATAGGAAATGAATGACTGTTGATATAGTTAGCTCCCTAATTGGTTATAAAGTACCAAGGAATCTACCTTAAAAAAAATACAGTCAATGTTAAATGGACTATCATATTCTATTAATAAATTTGTATGTGACATGTTATAAGTATAGTATACTTACATGTAACAGTAATAATCAAAAGGAAACTATAGAAATTACCTAAAAGTAGGAGAAGGGTTTTGAGGGAAATGAATGGAGACAGCACAAAGGGCAAGCGTGATATAATGGAGGGCTTTGAAAACCATCAGTGTATGAAATATTCTCTGCAATAAATGCTGATAAAATATAGGCTAAGCAATAAAAACTATTTGTCAACTTCCAACTTTGTATCTACAGTGTGTTTACTATAGAAGGATAAAAGCCAGGAGAACCAGGAACAACAGAAGTCTGAAAGCAGACATGACGGTTGAGATCATGAGTGACCACGGATGACATTGCCATACAGGGGGATTGCAATGCTTACTTCCCCAAGTGGGTATCACAGAAGTCCCAGTGACGTTCGGCATGAAGCAGCGAATGAATGTGTAAGGTTGGGGTGCCTGAGTTCACTAACAAGGAGTGTTTAGTATATATTTCAAGCCTTTTGTTGTCTAGAACCTGAGATATAGTTACAATATTAAATGACGAATGTAGTAAAAATAAACAAGGCCATGAAGAAATCTGAACAGTCTTTGACATATTAAAAGTACTGGGAAGAATTTGACATGGCTTTCAGGACGAGTGTCATCTATAATACCAAGATTAAATGAAAATATAATATGACAATAATTATGAAACATCTAAGGTTAGGCTGGCCTGCAGAATTAAGTGCACATCTACAGTCCTAGCACCCCTACAGTGAAATGGGAGACAGAGAAAAGAAAACCCAGGAATTCTCAGGTCAGCTAACCCAGTGTATGTAGTGATGGACAACAATGAGACCTAGCTCCAACAAGGTGGAAGATGAAGGTGATACCAAAGGTTGTTCTGAAGCATCTACACACACACACCATAGAATGCACAAACTCACACTTGGAGGCATTTACACAGACACACACAGACACGGACACACACACACACAAACACACACCATTCAAACATCATTTATATAAAAAAATTTTTAAAGTATATTTCATAAATCTATGTCCATTAATATATAGAGTTCATGTTTATTACATATGTTTCTTACATAGACCTAGTCTGTCTGTTTATCTACATAGAGTAATTTTAATCCAGCAACATTGGCTCTCTGGCAAGAGTTCATATCCAGAAACCTTCTAGGTCTGTGTGATCTGGCTGGAATACAGTTACACCTTTAATTCCCCTGGCTGGAATACAGACATGCCCTTAGTATATACCTTTAATCTTAAACAATGAAGGTAAAGTTAGTTTGTAGAAGGAAGCAGTCATGTTTGAAAGTGATGCCCAACTGACAGTCAGACAAAATGATAAATCAGAGAAAGACTTGACAGAATGAGTCAGAGATAGGATACACCCAACTCTTATGAGAACAAATAGGAAAGAGAGAGGACTTAAGAGCATTCGAGTGTGAATCAGGCATGGACTGCTCTCCATACCTGAACTGCTGATCAGTGAGTGCAGATCAGGAGAATTCAGGCTATGTAGGGGAGCTACAGTTGAGAAGAGTTTGTGTAGTTTGTGCAGTACAGGTCAGCAGAGGCCATGAAAGCCAGAAAATAAGGAGCCAGAAGATTAGAACAAATTGAGAGATTGAGTTTGAGACCAAGCAGAGTGATTCAGTGAGAAGCCGAGAAAAGCCAGATTGAATCAGTCAGTTTAGAGAGGAGTTTGAGCCAAAATAGCTGAGTTGAGCCAGTCAAC
This sequence comes from Mus minutoides, assembly GCA_902729485.2. NCBI lineage: Eukaryota > Metazoa > Chordata > Mammalia > Rodentia > Muridae > Mus > Mus minutoides. The sequence goes on along the minus strand of LR754331.1, from coordinate 62,979 downwards.
CAGAGTTCAGAAATATCTAGAAAGGGTGAGTTTCTTCAGCAATAAGCCTCTGAGATGACAATTAAATCTGGCAAATAAAAGTTATTTATATATACTTATATCTCTCTCACCACATTTATTTATCTATTATCAATAATTTTATCTATATATATTCTATCTATCTATCTATCTATCTATCTATCTATCTATCTATCTATCATTTTCAGTCTATTTTCTACTTATCATCAATCTATTTATACATTATTTATCATTAATCTATCAACTATCTCTCATCTCTGTATATGTATCTATTTCTCCACCTATCTATCTATCTATCTATCTATCTATCTATCTATCTATATCTATCTATATCTATCTATCTATCACCTATATATCATCCACCTACCCCCCCAATCCATCTATCTGCCTATCTATGGAAGTAAGGTGTACCAAAGAAAGGAAGGTAATTGTGGTACTTTGCCAGCCATTATCTATCAGAATGAGATAATAGATGAGTTCTTCTATGACTTTCTTCCTCTTTCTTATTCGAATAAATCAGTTTGAGTGTTCACAATTTTAGATCTTTTAGAACAATTTAGAACTCTGAGAACAGTTTATCTTTTCAAGAAGTGAAAGGAGGTGTTCAACTGTCTGGGCATGCCAGGATTTGTAGAAGAAATTTAGGTCTGAGCCACAGTGCCTCACAGCTATAAATAAAGAGGCTTCTTAGTTATTGGCTTATGTAGCACATAAATACACTGTGTGTTTCCATTGCATGTCTGTTTTAACTTCTGTGTGTCTAATTGAGGCTAACCTCAGCATGCATTTTCCTTACTAAAATGGATAACAGAGAGTTTATTTCCTGTTTATTAGATGTTGCTAATAGCTGGTGTATGTTTCCTTTCCTGAGACTGACATACCCATAGATGCTTATTACTTTTGACCCTAATAAACCTGTACTTTTGGTGCTGGATTTATAGAAGCAGAAGAGAGAGACTCAGCATATAGGGAGGTCACTGCCGCATCTTCAGAAGGCATGAGGGCTAGAACATCCCTCTGTTCTAGCAGATGCCAAGAGAAGAGGAAGAAGATAAACTAAAAGGAAAAAACCATGAGATCTAAATATTTGATTTATTTCAATAAAATAAAAACCCATTTTCATATTTGAAGCTCAAATGTGTTTCTACCTATATCTATGGATGATGACTTATAGTTGTCTGTTGCCACTAATAAATGAATAAATCTAGTAAATTAGAAATTTTGGGGCATAGAGCTTTGTCCTAAAGAGTGGTATTTGCCATAGGATGAAATGGGTACTTTGAAGACAATTACAGTACATGAAATGAAAATTATAATTTTGTTGAATTGGAAGATACAGTAAAATGAATACATAAAGTTATTTCAAATATATTACATATTAAAATGGTGTGTATAATTTAGTCAACATTGTTACCTTGCTATAACAGTTTCCTCCAAATGTGGGAACAATTCCCCATATCTCCTCTCTTTAGCTCCTCCTTGCTGTTGCGACTCCTAATATTCTGGAAGTATCTCCTATAGTGTACATGGTCACAATGTCTTTGTTGATGCAGTGCAGAACTGGCCTGTGGTGTGACCTGCACTCTGGACTGGATATTCTCTATACACAGTTACTGTGGCCCTACAGGACTTGGTACCAGTCTCCTCATCTGGCAATGCCACTTTACCTCAGGACCACAGAGACATGCAGGTCTCTGTGATACATTTCAGGATACTCTCTTTCACTTCTGTTGTACTGGAACATGTAGCTTCCAGGATGTTTTTAGGACCTTGTTTCTGGATTAATGGCTCCTCCTTCTCTTTATAATGCACTTTCCACTACTGTATACCAGAACCTACTGAGTACAGTCAAGCCTTTTCATGTGTAGTCTGTTGTTACAAACTGTGAAACTGAACCATGTAACTCAGGGATGACCTCTGGATTTGGGAATACCAGAGTATCCAAGGAACTGAGGTACCCTCATGCTTGCTTATGTGAGGGATTTCTTCACAGACTCTCTTTAGTGTCCTCAGCCCAACTGACCATTGGCTACAAGTCAGCAATTGGAGTTCTCTGTATTTGTGCAAACAACGAGAAGGTGGATCTTTCAAAACAAACATGTTTAGCTTTCAAAAAAAAAGTTGTTACAAGACCTCGTGCCACACAAGTCATACAAGTTCGTTTTATACCCACAAATTCTGGGACTTTCAGATGTAAGTTCAGTGTTGCTTCTTGGCAATTTTCAGCAAGTACTGATACAATAGTGCAAGTAAAAGCTCAGGAAAGCAGAGTCAGTCTCACTGTCATCACTGAAACCCCTGTTATTGAGGTAGAAACAGAAAAGAAAGGTGTTCTGGATTTTGGTAACCTGACCTATGAAGGCTGGAAAGCTTTCCCACCAGAGTTAAATAGGACACATGTGACTATGGCAATCAGACTGATTATTAATGCTATTGATAGTGGGAGTTTTCTTCAAGCAACCCAATCTAGCCAAAGACAAACTTCTGAAGAGAAAATAGTGGACAAAGAGAAAAAAGTTGTATAGCCAGTGAGGTCTACACATCAAGAAAAGTGACTGTGTCAGCTGCTACTCAAAGGATGAAGCAGATGGCTCGAGCAGTTTCATCTGAAGACCTATCAAGTTGCTCTCATGAGTCCTAGAAGGACCAAGTGATTTCCTGACACTCAGTTGCGATGGAACCCTTTAAAGCATCTACAATTCAAGATGCAGCAAATGAAATATTGGGACAGCAAGAATCAAATAAATTATGATGAGCTTTAGATTCACTAACAGACTGTAGTAAAGAATATGGCTTAAATTAAAATGAAGTTGTTATTTCAAATTCCAATCACCTTTCAATGAAATGAGTCATATCACTTTATGTATATGAGTTTGTCTTGGAATTGAGAGTCCTGTTAAATCATTTTCTGTACTTTCTTCTGAAGATTTGGAACACTCATGTCTGCCAGCAAAGTTGTGCCTGAGAGCAAGGCTGCAGGAGACCTTTTAAGACAAAGGAGGTCACTGGAGAAGTGTAGTGAGAATTTTGTTATCTTAAGAAACACAGTCCTACCCTATAGGTGGAAGAACAATATGAACTAACCAATACCCCCAGAGCTTGTGTCTCTAGCTGCATATGTAGCAGAAGATGGCCTAGTTGGCCATCATGGGAAGAGAGGCCACTTGGTCATGCAAACCTTATATCCCCCAGTACAGGGGAATGCCAGGGCCATGATTTGGGAGTGGGTGGGTAGGGGAGTTGGGCAGGGGATGGGGGAGGATATAGGGGGCTTTCAGGATAGCATTTGAAATGTAAATGAAGAAAATATCTAATAAAAATTAAAAACAAAAACAAAAACAAACAAAAAACCAAAACCAAACCAAACCAAAACAAAACATAGTCCTTCGGTGGAGGGCCCCAAGGTGCCCAGAGGACTCTCCATGCTGCAGGCACTCTAGCACAGCCCGGACCTTGACATCACTGCCAGGAGACAGAGATGAGACCCAGAACCCTGGACACCTTCCCTCCCAGAGGATAGTTGTCCTCCAGGGAGGGCTCTGACCCCAGGAATCAGGAGGTGGATCTGAGCTCCAGAATTCTGTGCACCTTCCCTGCAAGTGGAGAGCTTGCGTGCTGAGAGTGTACTGACCACTGGGACTCAGGAGAGAGTTGGTCTCCCAGGAGTGCTGACAGAGGCTATCAGAATCACAGGAGGAACAAGCTCCAGCCAGAGATAGCTAGAACATCTAACACCAGAGATTACCAGATGGCAAAAGGCAAACAAAAGAATCTTACTAACAGAAACTAAGACCATTGGGCATCATCAGAACCCAGTATACCCACCACAGCGAGTCCAGGATACCCCAACACACCTGAAAAGCAAGACTTGGATCGAAAATCATAACTCATTAAGCTGGTAAAGGATTTTAAGAAGGGCATTAATAACTAACTTAAAGAAATATAGGAGAACACTGCTAAACAGGTAGAAGCCCTTAAAGAGGAAGCCCAAAAAACTCTCAAGTAATTACAGGAAAACAGTGCTAAACAGGTAGAAGACCTTAAAGAGAATTAATGAATTACAGGAAAATACACACACACACACACACACACACACACACACACACACATACACACACACACACACACACACACACACACACACACAAAACAAAAACAAACAAAACAACAATAACAACAACAACAACAAAACAGGTGATGAAATTGAACAAAACCATTTAAGATCAATTCTGAATATCTATGCTCCAAATGCAAGGGCATCCACATTCATTAAGGAAACTATAGTAAAGCTCAAAGCACATATTGCACCTCACACAATAATATTGGGAGACTTCAACACCCCACTCTCATCAATGGACAGATCCAGGAAACAGAAACTAAACAGAAACACATTGAAACTAACTGAACTTATGAAACAAATGAATTTAACAGATATCTACAGAACATTTTATCCTAAAACAAAAGGATACACCTTCTTCTTAGCACCTCATTGTATCTTCTCCAAAATCGACCACATAATTGGTCACAAAACAGGCCTCAACAGACAGAAAAATATAGAAATTATCCCATGCACCCTATCAGGTCACCATGGACTAAGGCTAATCTTCAATAGCAACATAAGGAATAGAAAGCCAACATTCACGTGAAAACTGAAGAACACTCCGCTCAATGAAACCTTGGTCAAGGATGAAATAAAGAAAGAAACTAAAGACTTTTTAGAGTTTAATGAAAATGAAGTCACAACATAAAAAAACTTATGTGACACAATGAAAGCATTCCTAAGAGGAAAACTCCTACCTCTGAGTGCCTCCAAAAAGAAACTAGAGAAAGCATATGCTAGCAGCCTGACAGCACACCTAAAAGCTGTGGAACAAAAGGAAGCAAATTCACACAAGAGGAGTAGATGGCAGAAAATAATCAAACTCAGGGCTGATATCAACCAAGTGGAAACAAAAAGAACTATTCAAAGAATCAACCAAACCAGGAGCTGGTTCTTTGAGAAAATCAACAAGATAGATAAAACCTTAGCCAGATTCACTAGAGGGCACAGAGACAATATCCTAATTAACAAAATTAGAAATGAAAAGGGAGACATAACAACAGAACCTGAGGAAATCCAAAACACCATCCGATCCTTCTACAAAAGGCTATACTCAACAAAACTGGAAAACCTGGATAAAATGGACAAATTTCTAGATAGATACCAGGTACCAAAGTTAAATCAGGTTCAGATTAATGAACTAAACAGTCCCATATCCCCTAAAGAAATAGAAGCAGTCATTAATAGTCTCCCAACCAAAAAAAAAAAAAAAAAAAAAAAGCCCAGGACCAGATGGGTTCATTGCCAAATTCTCTCAGACCTTCAAAGAAGACCTAATTCCAGTTCTCCTCAAACTATTCCACAAAATAGAAACAGAAGGTACTCTACCCAATTCATTTTATGAAGCCACAATTACTTTGATACCTAAACCACATAAAGACCCAACAAAGAGAACTTCAGACCAATTTCCCTTATGAATATCAATGCAAAAATACTCAATAAAATACTCACAAACCAAATCCAAGAACACATCTAAACAATCATCCATCATGATCAACTAGGCTTCATTCCAGGGATGCAGAGATGGTTTAATATACAGAAACCCATCAATGTAATCCACTATATAAACAAACTCAAAGACAAAAAAGACATGATCATCTCATTAGATGCTGAGAAAGCATTTGACAAAATCCAACACCCATTCATGATAAAAGTCTTGAAAAGATCAGGAATTCAAGGCCCATATCTAAACATAATAAAAGCAATCTACAGCAAACCAGTAGCCAACATCAAACTAAATGAAAAGAAGCTGGAAGCAATCCTACTAAAATCAGGGACTAGACAAGGCTGCCATCTTTCTCCCTACCTATTCAATATAGTACTTGAAGTGGAGGTCAAAGGGATACAAATTGGAAAGGAAGAAGTCAAAATATCACTATTGCAGATGACATGATAGTATATATAAGTGATCCTAAAAATTCGACCAAAGAACTTGTAAACCTGATAAACAGCTTCAGTGAATAGCTGGATATAAAATTAACTCAAACAAATCACTGGCCTTTCTCTACACAAAGGATAAACGGGTTGAGAAAGAAATTAGGGAAACAACACCCTTCGCAATAGTCACAAATAATATAAAATACTTTGGTGTGACTCTAACTAAGGAAGTGAAAGATCTGTATGATAAGAACTTCAAGTATCTGAAGAAAGAAATCAAAGATCTCAGAAGATGGAAAGTTCTCCCATGCTCATGGATTGGCAAGATCTATTAGTAAAAATGGTTATCTTTCTGAAAGCAATCTACAGATTCAATGCAATCCCCATCAAAATTCTAACTCAATTCTTCAATGAATTAGAAAGGGCAATTTGCAAATTCATCTGGAATAATAAAAACTTAGGATAGCAAAAGCTTTTCTCAATGATAAAAGAACCTCTGGTGGAATCACCATGCCTGATCTCAACCTGTACTACAGAGCAATTATAATTAAAAACTACATGGTACTGGTACAGGGACAGACAGGGATGTATGAGTGGGTGGGTTGGGGATTAGGGTGGGGGGGAGGGTATAGGGGGCTTTGGGGATAGCACTTGAAATGTAAATGAAGAAAATATCTAAAAATTTTACATAAAAATACCATATTTCTGAGGTATCCTCAGTTGGGCCCTTCAGTCCAGCTTGGGGGGTAGAAGAAAGCAGTCATAATTGGGGAGGGAGGGAGGGAGGGAGAGAAGGAGAGAGGGAGGGAGGATAATTGGATTGGGGTGGGAGGGGAGAGGAGAACCTGATCTGGTATGGGGTAGGTGAAAATGACTGAAGTCTTGAGGGCTAGCAGAAAAATGGAAACAGACAACCTTGGTAGGTAGGATGGGGGTGGGGGTGGGGGCTCCAGAATGCACCAGAGACCTGGGAGGTGAGAGACTCTCAGGAATCAAAGGGAGGGACTTTAGATGAAATGTCAGATAGTAGGGAGAGGGAACTTATAGAGCCCACTCCAGTAGGAAAACAGGGCATCAAGTGAGGGAGGGGTTTCTATCCCAGAGTCAAAACTCTGACCCATAATTGTTCCTGTCTGAAAAAACTGCAGGGATGTAAAAGGAGAGGAGCCTGAGGAAAAGAAGGTCCAGTGACAGGCCTAAAGTGGGGTCCATCTCAAGGGGAGGTCCCAAGGTCTGACACTAATACTGAGGCTATGGAGTGCTCACAAAAAGAGACCTATCATGACCACACTCCTGAAGGCCCAAGAAGCCGCTGTAAGAGTCAGAAACAAATATTTGCACCCAACTAATGGTCAGAAGCTACTGACCCCTGTGGTTGAATTAGGGAAAGGTTAGAAAAAGCTGAGGAGGGCAGAGACCCTGTAGAAGGACCAGCAGTCTCAATTAACCTGTACCCTGATGATCTCTCAAACACTGGACCATCAACCAGGCAGCATACACAAGCTGTTATGAGGCCCCCAACACATACACAGCAGAGGACTGTCGGGTCTGGGTTCAGTCAGAGATGATGCACCTAACCCTCTAGAGACTGGAGAACCCAGGGAGTTTCACGGTCTAGTTGAGTTGTGGGTGGGGGATGGAGACATCCTCATTTAAACAGGGATAGGGGTGGGGTGGCAGTATGGGATGTGGAACAGCTGAAGGGTGGATGGACAAGGGGAATGAAATCTGTAGTGTAAATAAATAACAAAAACAAAAGAAACACCACCCCACACACAATTCTGTTATGTGAACATGTGTTTGTTTTAATCCCAGGTAGAGGATATGTGGATACTTCATATTGTTCACAGTGGCAGACTATTTGCCTCCTGGGTGTTCTGCCAGGTTCAAAAATTCTTAAGGCAAGTGTGAACTTCTGTGGATTTTTCTGGTCCCAGCTTTTAGGTTCTTTATGACACTATTAGGACTGCACAGAGGCTTTTCAGCATTACTGTATTGTCTCTGGCCACATGTGGCAAGATTATCATTAGCTCAAGCTTTATGCCAGCCACTCTCAGTTCATCAAACTCTAGGCAGGAAAATGACATGTGCACTGGAGTGATGGAAAGATGCTCATCGGAGCAAGGACTCTGCTGATGAGAGCCACAGGATAGAGCTGGTCCCTGTAATCCAGAGGCCAGTAGGTTGCACTACAGACAGCAGTATCACAGAATTTACACTCCAAAAGGCCACCTGGAAATGTTTGCAACAAGATAAAGTGCCCAAATATGATCAAGAAGAACACTAAATTTTCAGCTTTCTTCTCAAAGGGTTTAGAGATCAGATTGCAGACATATTTAAGCATATCTGAACAAAATTTAAATAATGTTCTTTGAAGAATTGTAGTTATAATAAAAATAAGCACACATTCCCCCCCCCCCCCAAAAAAAGAGCTAGGCTTCTTGTAAGTGACTTGATATCTGGCATCCCAACATCACTTCTGTATATAGAGATTAAATGGTAGCATAGGAGCTCTGTGAGGAATTAAGTTAACATATGTAAGGCATTTCATCTCCTGTTTGGTGCAGTTAAACACAAGTCACAGGAGCTAGCTGTGAATAGGGATAACATTTGTTCTTGCAGTTATGTTTTCTCTTCCCTTCTCAATTCCTTTCTCTTCCGAGAGGGAGAGAGAAGGTTGTTACTTACTGGACTTAAATGAGCCAGCTTGCATTTCTTGGTGGGTCTATCAGTCTGGGAAAAATAACGTAGTTTCTTTTTACCCCTAAACTAACTGCCATTTTGATAATCAGCTAAACTATATTTCTTCCTGTCCATGACACAGAATACCCTGTATTAAATAGACTTTAGCAGTTCTATGAAGAACATAAGGGGATGAAGGAATTGTGAACGGCTGGAAGTGGTTCAAAAGTCCAAGCGGCTGAGAGCTACGGAAGAGTTGCAGCAATCATGCTGGTCCAGCCTTTCCAGCACGGCAGCTGCATCCAGACTTTCTGGTGATGGACAAACCAGGTGTGTTCACATATAAATCAGAAATAAAGTAGCAGATCCTGAAAGTGATCCTGACTCCTAGTGCTGCTCTTTGGAAGTCTTGGCTTTAGTATCTTGTATACCAGTAAAAGCTACTCAGTCTAATTTCTTCATCAACTTCCCAGTCCACAGTGATCTATCCACATACTAGCAAGTCCCAAATAAATCCAGGACTCTCCGAAGTTTGTTTGAAATATTTCTTGTTCTCCTCCAAGTAAGAACTGTTTCTATTTGGAACGTTTTTTTCCAGGAGAAGAATCATTTATAAGTCAACAGAAGAGCATTACAAAGAGAAGGTTGACACAGATTTAACCTCTTCTGTACATCTACCTTATTGTTACCCATCCACAGCTTTGTCTACGGAGGGTAAAGCATAAAAATGAATGCCAAATGAGGAAGTGTGCTGTCTAGACAATGATGAAATAACTAAGATTGGCTTGAAATTAAAAGCAAGAGTTACATTAGTGATAACTCTTTATTATTTTCCTATGCAGTTTTCTTTTAAAGGGGGAACTTTAGGAAATTCTAGGTTCAGTTTCCTGACTCTTCTTTCATAAATAAAATGCCGAGTCATCACTAATGTAACTCTTGTTTTTTAATAAACACAGATGTCTATAGGTCATCCTAAGACTTATAGGTACGTCTGTGTTGAACACATTTTTCAGTCTCTCATGGGGACATTCTCCTCACAATGCTCTGGCCTTCTCTTTATCTTAGCTAAAATATAAAGAAACAAACAATATAACTTTAATAATGAAACATTTCACCAATGAGTTGGAAATCTGACCTGGGTCTTTATGAGAAGGTATTTTGAAGATAGCATGGAAATAGAACTTCAGTGTCAGGAAGATAAGTTGTTTTGTTGCTAACCAACAGGTCCCAAAAACATTTAGGAGAAAGAGGTTTGGTTTAACTTGCAGTTTAGTCTATGATCAAGGGGAACCAACGTAGAAACTCAAGGCAAGAACTGAAGCAGAGACCATGGAGAAAGGTGACTTGCAGGCTTGCTTCTCTGGATTCACAGTTTGGCTTTTTATGGAACCTAGGACGACCTGCCCAGGTGGCACCACCCATCTGAATCATGAATCACGCCCCATAGATTTATCTACAGGCTAATCTGATGGAGGCAATTTCTTAACTGAGGTTCCTTCTTTCCAGGTGACTATTTTATGTCAAGTTGAGCAAAACTCAGTGGCACCTGGACTGAATCACATTCACATCCATCTTGTTATTTTATTGTGTTTATTGTATTATGTTCATTTGTATTTCATACAGGAATTATTGTGTCATAAGTTTTATAGCACCTAATTTCCTAAGTATACTCAGCAATAAATCTGGATGAATTATGTTATCAATTGTCTTCTTTTTTTTTCCAGCCTTTTGAAAAAAAAAAGTTACCTTATAAAATGTTTCATTTTAATTAAATGTTTTAATTAGAAATTTTTCATCAAATTCTAGTAATGGATTCCAACTTGCATTAGCCACCTTTTTTTTTATATATAACTTTTTCAAAGACAGGCTAATAGATTTTCTTTGTCAAGATAGAATGTGAGGATAGCTTGGTTTTCTGGTATGTTTTTAAATACTAAAGGCTGGTAAATTTGTCTGTACTTGGGGATAACCTGGGAGTGTAACCACTAATGTTCCCAGTATCCTCACTAATTTGTGTTGAGCATGGCCTAGACCTGTTGCATAACAAAAGTTCTGCAGGCAATTCAAGTATTCAGCCCTTGATACTCAAGCAAGGCCTGAGGGTTATTAGCACCATCTTTATCTATGTTTATTAAAAGATATTTAAGACAATCTTACTGTGTCAGAGCCACACATTCAAAAGTTGTGATTCAACCCATTAAATAGTCTCCATCAAAGAACATATGGGATTAATATTACTGTACCCTTTCTCACTAATCAGGTTGGCTTTATTTATGAATCAAATACCCTGAATTCCAGAAGGAGAAAAGGTTTAGGTTGACCCTGTTTTAAAGAGACAGGGAAGGGCTGGGATTCTCCACTCCAACTGAAGCAGATGTAGCACTTACCCTAAAACTTCCCCCTTGGCCTGATCTGCAAAGCCTCAACTGCCTTTCAACATCAGCAATTTGGGAACTAAGGCTCTAACCAGGGATGCCTGAAGAACATTCCAGATTCAAACTGGAACACAGATGAACTCAAAAATTATCATTCTTTTAATTTTACTTAGAATTCTCATATGAAATGAAAGACCTAAGATGTTCTTCCCCAACTCTATGACTCCAATTTCATAAATCTAAACAAAGATAACACTGACAGAGTTTATTCCAGTTTCATCTTCACATTTTTGCACACACTCACTCATCTAGAATATTCTGCTTTCCTTTCTCTCCCATCATTGTGACTCATCATTTGTTGCCTAAAGTCCTATCTCTGAAGCAGACAATGAAAATTAATGTACATTTTTTCCTGATAACGCCATAGGCCAAAAAGTGTGCTACATTGTTTAGATTATCACCTGCATATTATCTTGTTTTATTATAAGTATCTTGAATAACAAAATCATACTATATTCCTTTTCTGTCCTAATTTGGTACCTTATTTTGTAAGAGAATTGCATAATTAATCTTTTTCACTACTCTTACATTTTAAAAAGACTGCATGTCTCTGATGTTTCCCTGTAATAGATCCTATGATTATTCAGCCATTCACACATTTACCTGTTTCACAATCAGCTGGGCTTTGGGATTCTTCTTGGTGCAGCCTTGAAGTTGGCTCATACTAAATCTGCTTAAGAAGCATAGACACCAGCCTAAAATGCCTTAACCTTTACATGGTAATATGCAAATGGTACACTTCTCATATTGCTTAGCCCTGTGCCTGTCTCAGTCACAATCATCTATCATGACCAAGTAGACTTCATCCCAGGAATGCAGGAATGGGTTAATATACGGAAATCCATCAACGTAATCCACTATATAAACAAACTCAAAGACAAAAACCACATGATCATCTCCTTAGATGCTGCGAAAGCATTTGACAAAATCCAACACCCATTCATGATAAAAGTCTTGAAAAGATCAGGAATTCAAGGCTCATATCTAAACATAATAAAAGCAATCTACAGCAAACCAATAGCCAACATCAAACTAAATGGAGAGAAGCTGGAAGCAATACCACTAAAATCAGGGACTAGACAAGGCTACCCATTTTCTCCCTACCTATTCAATATAGTACTTGAAGTCCTAGCCAGAGCAATTCGACAATGAAACGAGGTCAAGGGGATACAAATCAGAAAGGAAGAAGTCAAAATATCACTATTTGCAGATGATATGATAGTATATATCAGTGACCCTAAAAACTCCACCAGAGAATTCCTAAACCTGATAAACAGCTTCAGTGAAGTAGCTGGATATAAAATTAACTCAAACAAATCAATGGCCTTTCTCTAGTCAAAGGATAAATGGGCTGAGAAAGAAATTAGGGAAACAACACCCTTCATAATAGTCACAAACAATATAAAATATCTTGGTGTGACTCTAACTAAGGAAGTGAAAGATCTGTATGATAAGAACTTCAAGTCTCTAAAGAAAGAAATCAAAGAACATCTCAGAAGATGGAAAGATCTCCCATGCTCATGGATTGGCAGGATCAATATAGTAAAAATGGCTATCTTGCCTAAAGCAATCTACAGATTCAATGCAATCCCCATCAAAATTCCAACTCAATGAATTAGAAAGGGCAATTTGCAAATTCATCTGGAATAACAAAAAATCTAGGATAGCAAAAACTCTTCTCAACAATAAAAGAACTTCTGGTGGAATCACCATGCCTGACCTCAAACTGTACTACAGAGCAATTGTAATAAAAACTGCATGGTAGTGATACAGTGACAGACAGGTAGATCAATGGAATAGGATTGAAGACCCAGAAATGAATCCACACACCTATGGTCACCTGATCTTTGACAAGGGAGCTAAAACCATCCAGTGGAAAAAAGACAGCATTTTCAACAAATGGTGCTGGCACAACTGGCGGTTACCACTGCATCTATCGCATATCTCAATCTTTACAGACGCTGGATAGTAAGTGAATTAGAAACATTATTTCATTAAACTAAGTAGGAACTAAGTATTTCTAAAATAGACCATGAAGTCACAGTAATATTTGCCTGTAGAACTTTAATAGGTAGCTCTTATATATCCTCAAATTTCTATATTTTTGCATCATACAAAAATAACTAATAATTATAGAAAATATTCATTAAGAGGCCAGTGTGATGACTCAGAAACTGGTGTTACTCATACACGCAGCAACGCCTTGAAACCTCAATATCTTTCTTGAGATCCAATGGGAGAGAAGAAAATTGATACCCACAAGTTTTCATCTGATTTCCACATGTCATACCCATACACATGAACAAACAAGAAGATTTAGAATTTTTTTAAACAAGGAAACCCCCATTTTGTGAAACAAAAAAACCCACAATTACTTAAAATTTACAGTTCACACATAACTACTACAAACATCAGGCAAAACCATCTATTTACATACTACTAAGTATGTCTGTTATTCAATATCAAAATAATAAAGCCAGCAAGAAAATCATGATTAAATTAATTTCTGATTCTCACATTAATATCTGTGTCAAAATTTACATAACCATTGATCTTAGAATATTAAGCTATTTCAGTTTGGGGCAATTATAAACAATGATGTTATAAATAGAATTCATCACATATGTCCTTATTCAAGCATATCCTTATAATAAATATTAGGAGGTAAGACCACTAGTTTTAGAAATTACACAAAGTTGTCCAGCATGTGATAAGTACATGGAATCATAAATGTTTGAACTATTGGTGTTCACACAATGGATCAGTAGATAATGTGCTTTGTGGGCAAACCTGGGCTACAAGTTCAGTCCTCTATGGAGAGAACTAACTACTCCAAGTTGTCTTCTGCCTCCTGCATGTTTACATTCACATATATACATCACACATGCATGCATACACAACTATATACTAATAAGACATATTTAAATTTTGTTCTACTTTACTATGTCTTCAAGAGTAAAGAGTTACATAAAACAATAAGCTGCTCCTTTGGCTATATCATTTCTTAAGTGGTGGCAGATATTAGAATATAATAAAATGAATGATACCACTGAAAAATACTCACGTTCTTTTTGAGGGTAAGTTTCAGTTTGGAGATGTTTGAATTCATAATATGGTATCTCATGCTTGAATGTAGATGCAAGAACATTATCAAGCTCTTCGATGCTTTTCTGTTTTCAAATGAAAAGAAAATTTTAAATTAGCCAAGAGGATGCTCATGTTCCAGTGAATGGCCCTGCACTAATCACATATAGATAGTACTAACTAGAATAATGGGTTATAAACAAGAAAGATGCTACGAGTGGGACATATTGGGGGAGCATGAGAACTGGAGATGGGAATGGGGGAGGGTATATGTGATCATATTTCACCACACACATGCACAATAACAGAAAAAAAAGACAAAGTAAAAGGTGACAAACTCCCCAAATTAGGGGGTTAAGTAGTTGGTAGCATGATGATTCCAAGTTATGTGTATAGACTCATTTATAGCTATAGATTAGTGATGCTCCAGGTCTACAAGAGTGATGCATCTTAGTTCAGTGGGGGATAGTTAGTACAGAAACCCATAACTGGCCAAAATACTGAGAAAAGTTGATGCTGGGATGCTGAAGCTTAAATGAAACAGCTCTATGCCCAGTCCAAAGGCTCAGGAAACATCCCAGAACAAGAAGCCTGTAAGATGTGCAGCTTAAAAATGCTTTCTGGATATGACATAGCTGATAAACTCAGGAAACCACTGCAGCTATGTGGATCTGCACAAGATTGATCAAGTCAACATTTCATCATGGATGGGGAAGGGGTCTATGAGATCCTACTTCTCCATGTTAACTGGCAGTTAACAGTTGTTATGGGATGGATTATCATTTCAGCGGTGGAGAAGCTGCTCATGTGAACATAGAAAGTGGGAGGCAAGTGGGATAATGGGTGAGTTGTGGTGTTGATGGGTATTATCAGCTATAATGATTCAAGAACTCTAGAGCTGTCTTTGTATATTTCATGTTGAAAACTCCCTCACAACTACATTTAGTGATAAGATAGGTTAGAATCTATCTTGTGGACCAGTGCATCCTCAGCTTTCATCAAAGGAGCTTCTCCTTGCACTGGATGGTAATTAACATGGAGCCTCTCAGCTGGTCAATGTACAGAGAATAAACTGGGAACTTCTCAGTCCTAAATGGGGCTTGCATAGTACAGTCTGTGCTGGTCAGTTTTATGTCAGCTTGACACAGAGAGGAGGGAACCACAACAAGAGGAACTGTATTAAAAGGTCACAGCACTGGGAAGTTGAGAAGCACTATTTTAAACAGTTAGGCAATCTCTCTGTCTCTCTGTCTCTCTGTCTCTCTGTCTCTCTGTCTCTCTGTCTCTCTGTCTCTCTGTCTATGTCTCTCTGTCTATGTCTCTCTTTCTCTCTATTTCTCTGTCTCTCTGTCTCTGTGTCTCTGTCTCTCTGTCTCTGTTTCTGTCTCTGTGTCTCTGTCTCTCTGTCTCTCTCTGTCTCTCTGTCTCTGTCTCTGTCTCTCTCTCTGTTCACCTCCAAGAAGTTTTGAAGTTAATTTAAAAAGCATTATTTAAATGGATAGATCTAAAGGAGGAGCAATATATTCTCCTTAGACAACTTAATTTTTCTAACTTTTGAATGAGTCATTTCATTCCATTGTAACCATGAATACTGAAATAATCATTAAAGTTCAAGGAAACCTAAGATTTATTTCAAATTTTGTATGTATTGCTGATGAGATATGTGTAGAATCTTCCCCTTAACTGACTTGCAAATAATATGACAGGAAAAAAACGTTTTGAAATCTTGTTTCTCCAGTTCTGATTTGTGAGTCTAAGAAATATGTTACTGATACACATCATATGTCAACACTAGTGAGTAACTTCGTGAAATATCCAGTAACTACTATTTGTTTTTCTCCACACACATTGATGTTCTTAGACATCAATGAATTAGAGTCACCCCAACCTAGACAGAAGTCTGCACAGCACTCTATGGAACGAGCTTCTCATGGCGGCTTTTCTCTGCTTGAACAAATGCATCAATCTGTTTTCACTTCAAAAAATTTAAACTGAAAGCTCATAGCTTTTAAGGTATTTGGAATGTAAGTTCTGCTACTATAATACAAAGATGCAAATAGATAATGGCTTAAACAGAGAGGAGGCCTGTGCCTTTTAAACATAGGAACCAGCAATTACAGCCCAGGGTTAATGTAGTATCTCTCTGTGACTGAGGATCTAGGCTTTTGCTAGGAGGATTAACTGCTTTCCATTGTCTTTACAGTTGATGATGGCTTATCTGTTACTCCTATGTTGGCCTTTCAGACAACCAATAGGACAGGGCCAGGAAAACATGGCTGCCTGATATGAATGCTTCTAAATTTGCATCTGGCAAATTTTCATGGACATACCACGCCATTGAGTTTTACTTAGACATACGACTGTTTGCTGGATGTAGAGAAGAAGCTGTGATATTTGTCTGCTTGGATAAGAATGTTATATCATAATCTAATTAATGATAGTCATGAGAAAACAGTCTAGAATCTAGAGAGAATTTTATCATAATCATAAAGTAAAACCCAAAGGCACTATCTCCTTATCTATTACCAATAGTTGGTAACAACTAATTGCTAAATCTATAGCAAAATAAGACAAGAGTTTAAACAATTATAACACTAACATATTCAAAGAAGTATCTTTTGAAAATGACTTATAAAAGGATGGCACATGCTCTTCTTAAAGAAGTTTTGGCACATTTCTTTTGGTTTGTTTGAAGAGCCATTTTCCAGTCCTGTGACAGCATTGGTTTCATTACTCCTGTTCCTGCAGTCATTATCTTTGACCATAATCCTTCAATGGCCTCTCATCTTCTGCTTCCGTCAGAAGCATTAATATTTTAGCTATGCTCCACTAACTCCTCAAAAGTCTGAGCCTGTGTTATAATGGCTGTTGGAACAGAGAGCTCTAATTATTTGGTGATTTGATACTGGGAGGGAAGCTTAATATGGACCACTCTTTGACCCCTTCATTCATTTGCCCAACAAAGTGGATATCAAGCAATCACATGCCTAGCAATATCTATGGTTCTGAAGATGAAATGGAAACATGAATAGGCCGTTTTGTGCTTTGGAGCCTTGAATATAATGACAGACATTAATTTGAGAAATAGTGTACATCTTGGTCTACATCAAGCTAGATGTTATCAGTATTATGAAGAGATACATTAGGAGATTATGGGAGAATGTCATTGAACAAAATACACTGGAATTAAAATTTTGTGGATGAGTTAGAATGAACTAAGTGAGGTTATTGAAGGAGAAGAGAAGATGTCTGTAAAAGAGATCTGCAAAGGCCCTGTGGCAGACTACAGAACCTGGCCCAAGAAACAAAGTAACACCATACCTGGTAGGTATAGGAAGAAGAGGAGTGAGATTAACTTGAAAAGAAAAGTAGAGTCAGTGTCTGCAAAGCTATATTGCTCTTGTTAAACATTCTCTATGTGTATAAGTTGAGAATATTTGTACCTGATATGGGTGTATGCATATGGAAGCCAGAATCTAACACTGCTTGTCTTGCTCCATTGACCACCACCTACCCATCGTTTTCAGAAAGGGTCGCTCACTGAATCTGGAGCTTATCAATTTGGCAAACTCCAATAGTTATTATCATTTTCAATCTGGATGTGGAATAATCTCTAGCAGAGAAAGGGAAGTGTGAAGGTGGCAGTCACTGGAGGCTGAGTAGTGGGCTCACAAAAGCACACACTGTAGAGATAAACTCTAATACCCAGTGCACAGTGCAGTGGCCGCAGCTAAGCATAACCTACTGCATTCTGTGTGAAGGTCATGAGGAGCGGAATCAGTGGTGTGCAGATGAGGAATGAGAGGAGGAGAGAAGGCTCATCGCCTGCACCTTATCAGTATGCACTGGACACATCGGAATACCACATTATGCCACTCAATGTGTATAATTATTAAATTTTAATTTAAAAAGAAGACACAGAGAACCTCCCGTATTCTCAAGTCAGATCACTTGAAAGGAGAATTTTTATAATATAGCGACTGAACATTTCATCTTTGAATATAAAACTTATGGAATATTTGTATTTGAAGAAACCTCAGAGAGCAAGTATTCTAGATTCCTTTTTTGGACACACGAAAGTCTTTTAGCATGAAAGAAACCCATCTTCCTCACACTAAGTGGTTGCCATTTTAATAAGGAATTACAACGTATGCTCACGATCAGCCCAAATCTCTGAAGCTGTTCAGCCAATAGCAAAGTGCAGAACTCACTCATGGTTCATCGCAATACTGAAACATGAAGAAGAATGAGAGCACAATTCTTCATCGGCCTGGTCTAACACACTTCTGAGAGTCGGTGAGTGCATGAACAGCAGGTATTTTTAGGGGTTACTTTCACTTCTCTCACTACCTTCTTTGCATACTGGGTCGCTAGTTTTTCACTAAGTTATTCAAATAATATTAAAAAAAGAAGGTGTCACTGAGTTTTCTTCATATTCTGAAGTAGTAAATGCTGCTTGTGACCCATACACACGGGCATAAGTGTGGAAAAGATGGTGACTTTACAAAGATGAAGAACATAGCCCATCTTTTAACCAAGTGTGTGTGGGGGGGCAGGAAGAATAGTGCTGAAATCTATTTTTGCATAATACAAGCACATAGCAACCTCAAAAGTATACTAAGTTGAATAGTGATATACTGAAGAAAGATGGAGGAATGCTCTGATAAGAGATGGTTCTGGCAAAGCTTTGTAACCTGTTATCATGTGCATAGAAATGAGTTTGACTATTCCTATCCTTTGAGAACGTCAAGCTGGCTGCACCTGAGCATTCTGACTAACCCCAGCGCTGCTCACTGCATTTGCACCCTGCATCAAAAGGGGCTGGTGAGAATAGGAAGGTTGGCATCTACCTTCTGAGACCGATAAGGGTCTACTGGAAATTTTAGAAAATTACTAGAAAGAGAAGGGGTTCCCAGAAGAGAATGTTCAAAAGAAACAATTCTGAGCACGACCCTAACTGGGTAAAGAAATTCCCCTTAAGGTAATTAATAGCTTAAGAAGCACACTGAGTGAATGTCCACAGTGTTAAGTTCCCAAGTCATGAGCAAGATGACTGATAATTGCTATATTCTTTTATTATTTGACCTGGTTTCACTTGTGTACCTTATGTAATGATTTCTTTTAAAAAGATGACACTTTGCTGTCCCCAAGACACTTGTGTAAATAGGACGAAATTCTCCCAGGTTTTAATTATCTTGGTGAAAGAGAAATTGCAGTATTTCTATCTCTAATATTTGAATCTTAATTATCCCCCCAAACTAAGTTTAGATATTTTGTTCTGTTTGAAGAGCCCATGCTGTCTGTTTTAAGTGATGCACTATGAATTGGGCCTTTATTAGGCTTTGCTGGGATCTTAGTATTCATCACTAAGGAAAAAAAATAATGAACTGACCTAAGAAGTAGATAGTTAAGTTAATTAAAGTAAAGTATTCTAAACCTTAACAGACATTACTAGTACAAAAAAAATCAGCTCTTTCATTAATTCTTTATTAAAACTCATAGAATGATTATGTTGCACTGTTCAGTAGCTTTTAGGTATCATATAAAGTCTCTTTTTGAGTTCTTGGAAAACTGAAGAGCAAACCCCACAGATTTCTCATTAACTACTCTTTCCTCAAACTCACACTGTTTTAGATGCCCAATAGCATTTAAGTGGCTATAGAAGAGTCCTGTTAATAATTTCAGATATTATTATCTGCCATTGAGCCATGTGAGAACTTTACAGCAGATTTTACAATATGCCATTTCAGCCAAGCAGGCACGGTGTTGACAAACCCACACTTGCTGGGACATTTTCTTACAAATAAACAATAATTATGGTCAGTATGATTACAATGTGTGTTGTGTTTTGAATAGTGGTATTCAATTGGTCATTTGCAAAGTATACAAATTATTGGGTTTCGTGACAGCATAATAAAGAGGGAATAATCACTGTAGTGTTCTATCTGAACTCACAAAAGCAGTTTGTACATGACTGACCTTAAAACATACCAAGGGGATGTCTCTGCAGTTCTTCCTCCAACAAATGTAGGATCTTTCTTGGAGTAAGTTTACAGATAATGTGTGCAGACTGAGATGAACCCCAATCCACATGCAGTCTATGCTTTAGGGTATGGAACTAAAGCATGGCTACTCTTTCTAGCCTATGATAGAACACTTGGGCGGGCCCAGGCCCCAGTGTTCTTGCCCAGAGCCCGCTGTGCTTGCCTTAATCCCCCAGTATTCCCTGGGCTCTGAGGTTAGCATTCTTCCCATTCAGGTACATTAACCCAAACTCTAATGTCTCGCTTTGCCAGTGGGAAGTTTGCTGTACATAGGCTAGACAAGCTCTGTCTTTGGAGACTCAGTGTACATGTTGATCCTGATAGCAAGGCTGGATCGAGTCTGTCTTCCCAGTACAGGATTCTGGACTTCGGGGGAATGGGAAACACTATAGCATAGCCACAGTCCTTTCTCACCCCTCAGATACAGGGCCAAAATAAATTAGCATTTTTATAGTTTCCTAAAATCTTCACATTTACTTCAAGTTACAGTGGAAATCATAACTTTCACAATATTTTGTTTAAAAAAAAGTGCATCCAGAATTTAATCCACATTAAATTTTTACTATATACTACCTGCCCCCTGGCATTAAACCCAGTGGAAACTTTACTTCTACACCAGCTGTATATGCAGAATACTGTAACTTCCCTTTATTAAGTTTTAGTTACGAATAGAACTTTTAATACAAGACGAGGTAGACTTGACACAAGACAATGAAGCAATCGGATTTTAAGCTATTATGTTTGCATTTGTTTTGTGACTGCAATATAGATGACCTGTCAACTGTCTTCAGACTTTCCAGTCTGACAAATGGTATTTCACTCTCTGTTCTTTTCTAAGGCAATTGCCTTTTCCACTGTCCTAAAATGCACCACTCATAAAAGAAGAATGCTGAAGAAGAAAGAGTGACACAAATTAAGTCAAGCCTCCAGTGTCCGTCACAAAAGGCTCTTGGCAGCCTGTCAGCATCACTGTCATTGAGGGTTTCTCTACAGTTCTCGAAGGACTTGTCATCATGGTAAATGTGAAGATCACACTGTTTGAATGAACCAACCCTCCCTCCTCTTCCACTCCCTCCTGACTTTCTCTCCCAGCAAGCCAATTAAGCAAAGTTTATAATTCTAATTGCCAAGTAGAAAAAATAAACTCAGCCAACCAAACAAAAAGAACAAAAAACTGACAAACTTTTGTAATTCCCATATAATATCAAATCTTATAAATTTTCTAATTCACATTAAAATATTTATTTCATATTGAAATAACTCCATGGAACAAACATAAATGATACCTTTAAAGCTCAATTTCTTCCTATTAAAGGTGAGTCAAGTTTTTTTTTTTTAATTCAGAAACCAAACTAATACCTTAAGCTTTCTGAAAAATCTTTAAAATTCTTTCATATACTCAACACATAGGAAAACATACCAAGTATGGGCAATCTATCACGCAATCCCCATCACTGAGCAAGATTTTGTCACATGAGAAGAAAGACCTGGGGACTAGGACTTTTTCTCATGCCATAGTTTATCTGATTCTTTGTTTGTTGTTTTTCCCTGGCTGTCCTAGAACTTGCTCAATAGACCAGGCTGGCCTCTGAACTCATGGAGATCAGCGTGCCTCTACTTCCTGAGTATATCACTATCTCGTGACCTATCTAGAATTTTTAATGGACATGGATGATTTAATAATTTTTACTATCAGGTAACAGTAAGAAATGAAAGTCAGAACAATCTAAAAATGTCCACATGAAAGTACACGCAAGATTCATACCAAGATCTCCCTGTTTGGTGGTAACTTGGGTGGGCTGACAGAGTCTCAAAGCATCAGATACACAGTCTGATTTTCTTTTGTTTTGTGCTGTTCACATCTAGGTAAAGAAATTCATTTCTCGATGGTGCGCCTTGATTCTCTCTCTTCCATTATCCATCTGCTCTGTAATCGCTTTAAGTAGAACCTGTCCTGATAGCCGTGTTGTAATGGACAAGCTGTCTCTGGGTGGCATTATCAGGAATGACTTGACTGAAGCAAAGTAATTTGTCTGTATCTCTGAACCTCAGAGGGTGGCTCCTTCCCTTTGTGTGGATTATCCATCCATTCTCATTCCACTAAACCTTACATCAAACCAAGACTTCTCTCTTCCTGCATTAGCCCCTTAATATATACTTGATTAGCTGGCTAGACAGATCAACTTACCTGGCACAAACTCTTGCCCGGGTCTGACACTCTAAATGGACTTTCTGTTGCTTTTGCTGCGGAACAGTATTTAATCTCTGTTGTGGCCTTGATGATTCCATCACAGTGGATATTGACAGTGACTGAGCCAGCTGGAAAATCTTACAAAACACAAACAAGTGTTAAGAGCAAAGTATTTTGCACACCACCAGGGTGTTTGTTTCAATTTTATGAAGAAGAAATACAATTAAATACATGCAAGTGTCTATAAATTTTATGTTAAGGTAAGATTTATTGAAATTCTAGAAAATGTAGCAATTGAGTAGAATGAGAGATCCTGGGGGAAAACAAGTATATCCAGAATCTTCAGGGTGCTCTCTGAGTAATCCCTCTCTCCATCCCTGCCTCCCTCCCTTCATTTACACATCTTTCCATCTGTCCAACCTTTTATCCATCCATCCATCCATCCTTCCATCCATCCATCCATCCATCCATCCATCCATCCATCCAAAGCCTTTCTGTAAACAAGTTGTTCAAAATGACTGACAATCTGTACTTTGGATTCTACTGTGATATACCAACAATATTAAAATTACATAAAAACCTAGGGCCTTTCATTAAAAAATAAAAATAAAACCAATTATTTAAATTAAAAAGTAGTATTTTAGTGTAACACATTTAAGCAAAATTTGTCTTTAGATCTATTTGAAGGGTAAATTTAAATAGTGTTTACTCTGTCATTGAGATATTACTCAAGTTCTGGAATATGTCATTCAAAATCTGGGGTTCAGAAGTATAGTGAAAAGACCAACATCCTGAACAGCCATGAATGTTTAACTTTCTTAAGCATTCTTCACAAGTCATCTTGTGAAGAGGTAAATATATCTCCTCATCATTTAGCTCAGGTAAATTCAAAGCCAACAAAAGGAATCTGAAAGTGAACAAGATCAAGGAGCTAAAATTTCCAACTTCGCAGTCTTGAAAAGATGTTTACTTGTATTATATAATGTTATGCACCAGAAAGCATCACTATCTTCCCCCAAAATAGACATCCAACGAGAATAAGGAAAAGCACAACAGAGGGTCAGCACTGTAACATTACATCTCATGAGCTAATGTGGGACCATGTGATTCAGAGGAAGTTGGCGTTGCTACAGCCAAATACAATTAGTTTCGGTTTATTTTTTTATATAATTGATTTCCTCTTAATGTATGGTTTCAGCTGAAAACATTTTAAAATTGTTTTCCAGAAAAATAATACCCAGAAATCATAAACTGAACATAAATTTATTTATCAATTGTTTCTTTCCTGTGAAGTCAAACACAGGAAGCAGGGTCTCCCGACCTACTCCTTTCATGAGATATGAAGTTATAATTCATCTTATCTAGAGCACAGTTTCATAATTAATAAAGAGTCAATGCTTTTATTCATGCATTACATATTTCTTTCAACTTCTAATTAGTATCCCCCCTGCTGTTAGGTTTGGTTCCTCCTGGTATTGCAATACTTTGGAATACTTTGTTTCTTCTGCATAGAAATTAGTTAATATTTCTACTTGAAAACTTTAGCATGATTTTAAGATTTAGCTATAGGCTGGAACTATAGTAATTTCAAATTGCTTTAGTCCTTGGAAAAATTTGGTCCCTGGGAAAATTGAGTGATTAGAGAACCATCAAATTATTGAGCTGAAAGGCTGGGTAGGCCCCTAACTAGATGCATTTCCTCAGGTAAAAGGCTAACCACAATGGTGACATAGATCAAAGAGAAAGAAACAAGTATGAGAATTTCCTTCCTGGTACCGGTTTATTTTTCATTGTTGCCAGCTGAAAACATGTGGCACTGGTGGTTTTTTCTTATAAAAAGTCAAAAATTCAAAATTTACAGATTTCAGTTTCTAAGATTTAGCACAGTTCAAATTCCACTACTGAATGACACTATGTGGCACCTGTCTTTCTCTTTTCCTTCAACTTGTTATAAATATAGGGTTTCATCTTTTGTATTGTTGAATAATATTCATATAAATGCACATATAAATTACACATAACTTTTTACCTATTTCTCTATTCCAACATGACAGTGCAGGGTCCTCCTTCATAAGGTGATTTTATTCCCTTGGGGAATACCCCTGATTGGAACTGTGGGGTCAGAGGGCAATGGTATTTTCAACATCATAAGGAGGTTATCTTTCCACAATGTTGCATTGTTCCATTCTCAGCAACATGGTAGAGATTCTCCACACACCCCCCCATCCCCTTTAGCACTTGTTACTTTTTGTCTTTTTGGTAATAGCCATTCGGATGTAGAGAGGTCAGGGTGCTGGTTCTCATTGTATTCCCCGATGACTTGGGCTTTTTACCTCCTATGTGTTGGTCACTTCTTCTTTTCTGTATTTATTTATATGATTTTCCTATCCTTTTGTAATTGAAAATTTACACACGATCCTTTGATCACAGTTTGCTCCTACCTACCTCCTCTCATCTCTTTCCTTCCTCCTCATTTATCCATCTCTCTGTCTCATTTCTTTCTCCCTCTCTTTAGAAAACAAATAGGCAAAGAAGAAAAAAAGTAAAAACAAAAAAAAAACAAAAAAAAACAACCCAAAACAAAAACAAACAAAATAATCAGAATAAAAAAACCCAGCCCCCCCCCCCAAGAAATAATAGGATTACTCTGTTGGATTTCATGTATTTTCTGGATATTAATCTCTTATCAAATAGTTTGTGAATACTTTCTGCCTTTTTTGGCTGTCTCTTAACTCTGCCAATCATTTCTTTTGCTGTGCTGTAGTTTGCACGTGTGTGTGTGTGTGTGTGTGTGTGTGTGTGTGTGTGTGTGTGAGTTTGGGGTATTTGGATTTTTTGTTTTTCTTTTTTTTTAACTTTTTATTTTAATAAAATTTCATCTGTCTATTTTTGTATTTCTTGCTTATTCTTTAAAGTATCTTATGCCTTCTAGTGCTCAGGACATTAACATCAATCTTAAGTAATGTGACTACTTTTATTTGACAGCTTGATCTGCTACTTGGGAAATATTATTTAAGTGCTTCTTAATTTGCAATATTGACATTTCTGTATTGATTTATTTTAACTACATTTACTTTGAACCCTAGTACTAATTACTTAGAAATTGTTATTCACTTAATCATTTAAGAATCTGACAAAAGTACTAGGGGCTAGGAAGAAGAAAATAAAAGGAGAGAGAGAGAAAGAGAAAGAGAGAGAGAGAGAGAGAGAGAGAGAGAGAGAGAGAGAGAGCTTGTCTGAATGTAAGTTACTGGAAATAAGACTCTGCTTCTGAAAACCCAACAGCACTGCCAGCTGAGTGAGGGATGACAGAGTTGTTACTCCCTTCAATAAACAATGCTCGCTTGGAAATATAAGTACACTGTGTAATCACTAGCTCAAGATTTACTTAATATACTTTGCAATTCTAAGTACTTTATATTTCTACATTTGTAAGATTAAATACGGATTTATATAAGATATTTAGGAAGTTCATAATTTTGAAGTTTTGCATGATAATTTTGTGCTTGTTTTTTTAAATAAAAAATCCACAAAATAACAAGTAGTCTTACATTTTAAACAATATTTATTTACAATATTTTTAATTTTTGCATCTATGAACATCCATGTCTGAAAGCAGGCACTGGTAGGAGGCAGAGTGAGGTCAGATCCCCTAGAGCTGCAGACACAGGAAGTTGGGAGAAACTCAACTCACAACTGTAGGTGCTGGGAATCAACCTGAGGTCTTTTGTGAGAGCAGTATGTACTCTTAACTGTCCAACCATTTCTCCAGCACAAAGTAATCTTCCATTTATGTAAAAACCCTGCAAAACCTTTTTTCAAAATTGATAAGCTAATTTTTATCTCGGCACAAGCATATTGTATCATGAGGAAGCATGCTTATTCTGTCTTAAATTTACCATCCAATGCAGTTTAGTATGGAGAAAGCAAAAATAATTAATCAAATGATTAACATCACAAATGAAATAAGAAAATGATGAGAAGAAGATCTGCAGATGTGGTACCATGATTAAAAATACTGAAAAATAATTAGGCTTTACAAAACAGCAAAGACTTTTCCAAGGCTAGGACTGAAGGCAGGAAAAAAAAAAAAACAACAGAAAGTTCTTTAATAAAAGTGCGTATATGTGAATCCTTATGCGACCTAAAGGACATAAATTTAATTCCATATTTAATAGCTACTATATATCAACATATTCTCCTGTGACATATTTAATGATGTCTGATGTTACTGGCTGCTATTTCCCTAAATGGTATACAAACCAAGTTGTAAGGATTTACACAATCTCACTTTTGCAAATCAGATTAATAATAACAATGTTGAACATGTGTGAATTAACACAGGAAGCACCTGCAGAGAAAACTCAGTTTTTGCAGGGAAGTGAAACCATTTATCATAAATCACAGGAAAGGAACTCAGGGAGAAGTTTTATTCTTATTAAAATATAAAATTTCTCACCTGCAGCTTTCATACGCCAGACACACTTATTCCAACGTGCTGGCCGTGTTCTGAGGCGCTTACTGGTTGATATAAATTCAACCTCTAGAATTTCACCAATTAGTTCATCTTTCAATAGAATGAATATCTCACCAGGTTTCTGTAAGGTCAAAATGCAGTATATTAAGCATTTTCAAAGAGTTGTCCTTCGTCAAAGTGCCTGCTATGTTCATTAGGGATCAAACTCTTAAAACTGTCAGTAAACAAGTCTGTCCTGTTGCATTTTCCACCATGTTCAGATACAAATACACAAGCTGATGACTCACTACATTTTATGTTTATAACTTTGATTTCTATCAAATTCAATTCGACACCCAAACCATGCTTTACAACTGAGAATCAGTGCAAACACAGCTACATCTTTTATGCTTGCTTCTTCTTGCACATACTTTCCGTCCCATGGTATCCGACCTCAGACCCACAGCAGACACAAAGATTGGCAGCCATTAGTCCAGTAAACAAGTCCTCTTCCAAGTACATTCTCTCAACCTTCCAACAGTTTCATTTACTCCTCTCTCTCTCTCTCTCTCTCTCTCTCTCTCTCTCTCTCTCTCTCTCTCTGTGTGTGTGTGTGTGTGTGTGTGTGTGTGTGTGTGTGTGTGCAAACTTAAAGAATTTAAGTTTGGAATCGCCTACAATCAAAACACAGTACAAATATTAATCCTGTATAGTTCCGCAGTTTCTGCAGTAGAAAGTTCTCTGGGTGTTCACTTATATAAGGGCCTATGACGACTTCTGACAAGACTAAAGTTACGGAACTGAAATTTTCAAGATTTAATTATGTTCTAGAAGTTTGATCTATGAACAGAGGTAAAAATATAGAAACTGTTTTTTGGGAATTAAATATACAAAAAAAATAATAATCAGGAAGAATGAAGTTAAAATAGAAATTGAGAATGGATAAGCATTTTTGGATGTCTACCTACTTTATAGAAATTATGACACCTTTTATATAAGGATATTGTCTCAAAAAAACTGAAATATGCAGATACACACATACACATACACCACACACACAATTCATAAACACACATGTATGCATGCACTGCATGCACACACACAAACACATGCACACATATCCACAATACATACTCATGCATATACATGCATATATGCATGCACTGCACACACATACAAACACATGCACACATATCCACACATACATACTCATGCCTATAAACACATGCATGCACTGTATGCACACATAGACACATGCACACATATTCACACATACTCATACATATACACACATGCATGCACTGCATATATACATAAACAAAGCATACATATCCACACATACATACTCATGCATATACACACATGCATGCATGCATGTACTGCATATACACACAAACACAAGCACACATATCCAAACTTATTTATGCATATACACACATGTATGCATTCACTGTATGTACACACAAACACATGCACATACATACTCATACATATACACACATGCATGCATGCACTGCATGCATACACACATGCGTATGCACACACAGACCCACATACACTCAGACATACATACCCTAGTTCTGAAATAAAGACTACTACAGCTGTTTTCTGTATTTCTATTTCTCACAAGCAATACAATCTAGGATTATATTATAAAAACTGTTAGAAATTATCTAATTTGCAAATCCACATTATTCCTTATATGATGTTATCTGACACTGTGAAAAGTAAAATATTTTATGATTTTCTCAGATATCATCTCTCAAAAGCTTTTGTCATTGTAAATTCATCCTAACCGTAAATAGGAAAAACACAACAGTTTTGAATTGAGTATGCTAGGCTCTGTTACTAACTACCCTTCATGTGGGAGCCTTACACGGATCTAGAGCTCCTTAAAGTGAAGTGCTTAATCCAGGACAGAAGGTCTGGCTTTAGTTGCATGGTTTCATTTGATCCAAAGAGAAATCTTTAGGCTGTTCAAATATCATTAACTTGTTTTTATGGACTTTGAAGCTGTCATTTAGTGCTTCATATTTTGACCCCTGAGTTTGTGTCCTTTACTGGGGGGGTCTAAGAATTCACAGAAAGATTGGGTTATTATCGTTGCTACTTATAAATGCTAAAGGTTGCTGTACTGTTCACAAAAGTTAACACTTCATCAAAAGGACAGTAATTTGGTCTATAATAAAATATGTGTGCAGTGCAGTTTTGATTGGGTTTTTGGTCTGAAATTTGAAGACAGGTAGAAGACTGAGATCCAAGTAGATCCCTGTTAGCTTACTAAGGCTTTTGCACAGTGACCTCTGGCTTTTTCACATATTCATGTCTACTCGATGTTAAAAGATACCACCTCAATGAAGATAGGCCCATGGGACTTGGAAAACTTACTGCATGAGCTTCTGCAGTTAACACCAAATTTGCCCCATGCCAGCAGAAAAAGAATTAGAAGGTAGGGCCAGTAATATGTGAAGGATCTTCCACACAGATAAAACAAGATGAAGAAAAGAAGCTTGCTTTCAACTGCTGGGCTTCTGCAGAGGTGAGAGAGACATCCTTACTACATCTCTGATGGGGATTCACAGAAATAGCAGGAGAGGTAAGGGTTCCAAGAGGAGAGCTTCTGAAAGCTTTATGTGAGATGTGCGAAAGATGTTAATGGAATCACCACTAAAGAGCTGACATGTCTCACAAAGTAAGTGAACACAGGACAACTGTGCCAACTTCACAGAAGCCTCAGGCAGGAGCATGAGTTCCTGATGCCACCATTAGGCAGAAGTGATGGTGACTCATTTGTTGTAGGTGTACACCAGGAGACAGGATTTAACTTTAGTAGGATTCCTACTTTGGATAAGATAAGCTACTGTCATGAGTGTGCCTTGTGCATTATGTAATACATTGCATCTTCTGGTTTCTATCAACTAGATGTCAGTAGAAATTGTGATAATCAGAGGTGCTTGCAGTTTTGCTCAGCTTCTTCCCCTATAAAAGAAAAGGAAAACTCTTTCCCAATCGAGAACCACTATAGCATCACATCTTTGAAGCCATGGACAGCACGCACAAGATTTGCTGGTCTAGATACCATCAATGAACTCATGTGGATTTCATCAGAAAGGTAAAAATGGATGTGTTAGTAGAACAATGGCTACTTTGGGCAGACCTAAGAAACACCATATTCCTTATATCTGCTACGTCACAATACAAAATCCAGGGTACTGTGCTACAAAGTCAAATGTCTTGAGCAATAAACACATGAAAATGCTCTATGCTAAAATGGAATGAAGTATACAATTCTATAGAAACTTAAAGAAAGATTCTATCCACTAACCAAAGAGCATACATGGCCTAGTCAGAGACTCCCAGCACATATGTAGCAGAGGACTGTCTTGTCTGGCCTCAGTAAGAGAAGATGAGCCTATTCCTGTAGAGACTTGATACCCTAGACTGGGAGGATATGGGGGATACTCTCTCAGAGGTGAAGGGGAAGGAGGATGGGGGAAGAACTCTGTGAGGAGGTACCAGGACGGGAGCAACTTTTGGAATATAAAGAAATAAAATAATTAATAAAAATATAATATAATATTTTTTTAAAAGTCTCTATCAAGAAGCCAGTTTAGGTGTACACAGAACTCACCTACTTATTTGTTTCTCAAAGATTTAGGGAAAAATTCTTATAAGTAGAACAATGGATCAATATTAAAGAGAAAAATCAGATTTTCCTCCTGTTTTTGAAGCAGAACAAGATTGTCAAGGCTCATGGAATTGATAATCTGCAGAAAGAAAGGTGTTGGTAAAGGTTAGAGCAGAAGGATCAATGCTCCCCAGCTCCTGGGATCACAGACAGTGAGCAGCTTAAAGCTCCACCTCAGCTGACAGTTTACAAAAGCCATCTCTATAGAACAAGAACAGACAGTGAGCTGAAATGCCGTAGGAGACAGGTCTACAGACCCAGCTTCTGTACAGCTAGTTACTACAGGGCAGAGGTGGTGCTGGGGAATGGGGTGGGGAGGAAGGACAGCAAAAAACTAATTCTCTGCATAGGGAAGGAAGTCTGTGCCCTTATCAAACACATGGTTATGACAGCATGTTAGAAATATAGATGTATGAGTTTCAACAGTGTGAACGAGGCTCACTTCCAATTCCCTAGAAACTGTCAGGGATATCATTGATAGGTTATGGAAGTTTTAGGATCCCAGAAACATCTCTATTGTCCCTTTGTTAGGAAAAGCAATGTTCTCTGATCTCTGCCCACCCACTATCTAGAAGGCTTCTCAGAAATGTGGTGAAGTTCAAAGGTTGTCATTTCAGATCATTGGCATATACTGAACATTCTCCAGGGGAACCAGAAACACAATTTTCACTCAGCTGGAACCAAATGATCTTTTCTATGGTGCTTCAAATTATACTAAGATCTACTTACTGAGAGCCCAAGATTTGTCTGCAATAACTATTTTTGGTCCAAAGGATGAGATTATTTTGAAAATTTAGAGCATAATTCTGGGTTTAAAATGCCTTATAAGATCACTTGACTTCTAGGGTTTTTTTAAAAAGTAGGTTTCTCAAGACAGATTTGATATTGAAATAACTTAACTTTATCAGGTCTGAAAGAATTCTATCCATATCCATAAAAATAAAAAAAAGCCCAAGATGATCTATTGAAAGGACCTCTGGCGAGCCAGCTGCATAAGGAATGTCTGCTTGAGGACACCTAAAGCCTGCTATTGAACTTCAATTTTTGTGTGACTAATATGGCGAGGGTTTTATAATACTCAAATTATACTGTGGCAGATATTTTTTAAATCAGCTATTTAGACTCATTGCATAACTTCTGAGGAACTATTTTTACTCCGAGTGTCATTTTATTTCCTACTTTGATTTTATCTATTTGAAACTAGATCACATTGCTATTATAACTTTCCCTGTTTCTTCCATGATTTCTTGACTCCATAGGAGCTACCAACTTTGGTTATTCATCCCCTTTCTCCCCAGTGTAAGCTACCTATTCTGTTACCCTTGTGGTAACTTGTCTTTGCCTATGCATCTGTGTCTAGTATCTGGAAAGTACACAGTTCAGATACTCAGCATGTCTATGGTAGTAACCGAGTGGTTCTATTTCCTCAAGACCTGACAGGAAAGTGACTTAATTCTGTCAGAACAGCATGCTGGGTGAAAATGAAGAATTTGAACTTCAGCATCACTACAGAACAGTCACCTTTGCTGACCACAGAGTTGACAGGTGGCATCAGAGACTTCCTGATGTCAGGTCATGTAAATCCACCAGCCTCTTCTAGATGGATCTTTTCAAGAATCTCCCATAAGGCCCTTTTATACTGTGGTCCTTTCCATCCAAGGACACCATAGGTATTGATACCCAACACTGATGTTCAAACTCTTCCAGTGGTTTATTTTAGTTGGTCAATCCAAAAAAGGCACAGGGGAAGAAACATCAAGAATGCTTTTATAGTGTTATTTTCTCCAAGTCCTTCCTCTAATCATATTCTTATTCCTGAGAGATTAATTCTTCCACTTTGTACAATGTCACCATTCCATAACAAATTTACAATTTTTAAATGGTGATCAAGAAAAAAAAAGTGATTTTACGTTCCATTCAGCAGTAAATATCCCTTTAGGAAAATAAAATATTTAATCTGCTTATTGTAAAATTAAGTTATTAAAATGAGCTTAATATGTATCTTTTAAAGTGTCAAGTCATGTTTTATAAAAGGCAAGCATTTGTTTTAAATGCCTACTAGGCACTTGATAGTATTGTAGGTTCTGAGGACACAGTTGTGAAAAAGAGCAAATTAAAATCACATCACAGTAAACCATGGTGTCTATGAAAACAACAGGGCCCTTAAATAAAGGCCAGCAGCACTGACCTCACATGGAATTTCCCCAGGAAGCACTAGTACCGGAGGCACAGATGAGGTCAAAGCTGCTAGGCCATCAGTTCCCTTCTGTCCTTTTGTGTCCTCAGGATATTTGGCTCTTGAGTCTGTTGGAATGCTGACCTCAAGGTAGTCTTCAGGACCTGGAGAAAAATTGCATGAATACAATTAATTACCATTCCATCCACTACTAAAAGACCAATTTCATCAGTACAGGAAGTGAATCTTCTATAGTTGAAATAATAATCTTTATCATTAAAATAATAGTTCTTGATTAAATACTATTATAATACTTATGACTAAGCCACACTAGTTATGTGATTATATGTTCATCAGCTTGTCAAATGTTCACAAAACTCTCAAATATCACAGTTTTCTGTTGCTATTAATAAACTAGTGGAATATTAGAAAATTCATTTTGCATGACAACTATGAAGTAAAAGTTCCGTTAGTACATTTAAGCCAAAGTACTAACTTGTATGTACATATTCTAATTTTTAAGTACTAATTATAAGCCAGCAATGGCTATTACACCTGCAACTCCAGAATTTGCAAGAGGGAAAAGATAGTTATGGTAAAAATTCAAGTCCATGATTGGTGGGATTATAGACTAGTACAGGTATTTCCTGGCTCTTTCCTAGCTGTAGTAGGAGCCTGTTTGCTACTCTTAGGGAGTTAGTTTTGGATGATTCTTATTTATACACTGATGTCACCCTATCTCCAGCATTGGAATCATAAGTCCCATCATAATCACCTCTGAAATCAGGGTTTTTCAATCTTCCTAATGCTGCAACCCTGTAATACAGTTCTTCATGATTTGGTGATCCCCAAAAATAAAATTATTTTCATTGCTACTTCACTTCTGAAATTCTGCCACTGTTATGAATTGTTACATAAATATCTGCGTTTTCCAATGGTCTTACGCAACCTCTGTGAATGGGTGGTTTGACTCCATAAGGAGCACTACCCACAGACAGAGAACCACTTTCACAGGCAGTGCAGAGAAGACCCTAGTCAGAGCTTCTGTCCCCAGAATTGGCAGCATCGATGAGGAAAAAGAATGTTTCAGAGAACAAACCAGAGTAAAAACCATAAAGTATCCCGATCTCAGAGAAACAGAAAGCATAAGAAAGTCTAAGAGCGGCAAAGGACAAAAGGACAGAGTCTAAGACTACTAAGAATGTGATAGTATTGAGAAGCAGAGACCATGAGCATCCAAGGACAGGATCTGAGATAGAGTCTCCAAAGCTGGAACTGCTCAAGGCTTATCAAGGATTCAAGAGCTTCAGGTCTCAGCATCCAAAGCTTGGGAGCTGGTAGTCTTAACTGTTAAATGTTGTCAGCATAATCCTAGAAAAAATAGGTCAATGCTTTGATCATCTCAAATGGTGGTTTTCAACCTGTGGGTCAGAAAGAACTTTGGAGGTTGAATGACCTTTTCACGAGATTGCCCAAGATAACCTGAATATTAGATATTTACATTAGGACAAATAACAATAGCAAAAATATATCTGTGAAATAGTAATGAAAAGAGTTTTATGGTTGGGGGGATTGTCACAACATGTGGGACTATATTAAGGAGTCTTAGCACTAAAAAGGTTGAAAACTTATCTAGAACAATATGTCTTTGACCTTGAAAGAATAAAACTATATGACTCCAGTGCTTAGCTTCTGGGTTTGTGGCCAGGTATGAGTTCTGAACTCCAGGCTACTAGCAACAAAGGTGTTCATTTTCTATCTGTGCTTATCCTTCCGGCTTAGAGTATTATAGAATGAAGTACTCTAAGTACATCAGCTGTCATCTTCATCTTTTGTGCTTGTTTGCTAGAAAACATCTTGATCATCAGCTTGTGAATACCAACATTTAATCAGGAAAGATGGGACTGGGAAGGCCACTGGACTCTTATCTGAGATCCTGGCCACTTCCTCTGCACTTCTAACCATTTGTACACAGTTCTGCCCTAGTTGCATGTGGCATCTGGGTCTTAGGAGGTGCTAAGGTATACAGGATGGCAAAGGATAAGTGAAGGGGAAGTTCTCAGAGTAGCTATGGGAAGCCACCACTACTCAGGTCAAAGACATTCCATTAAAGTTGCTTTGGGGTCTTCCGTGTTCCTGTAAATATTCCCTCACATATGCTCTATAGGTAAAGTTAATAAACAGATTAATTCCTAGTGGTAAATTTTGCTGAAATCATATTTCAATTTGTCATCATTGTGGCCTTTTAATGAGGTATTAAATGTTTCTGTCTCTCTAGGGAAAGAATCTTTCTATCCTGGAGTGAAAGAACACCTATCCAACCATTCATGACACCTCCGGTCTACTCAGCTCTCCTGCAGTTCCAGCCTAATTTTATGTTTTTTTCTAATACATCCTCCATGATGTACTTCTCTTAATTACAGTATACATAACATCCAGATAATCAAGAGGAGGTATGTTCTTGGTGGTCTTCATCTAAAGGAAATGAAAATGGAGAAGAGTCAAAGGTCGCGATGGAAGGCAGAATTATAATTTTGTCCTCATTTCCTCACAGGTAAATAGAGCAGAATGTGAGTTTCATAGAACCTTATGAAAAGCCTTACAGAATTAGCCTATGGGGGGAAAAAAAGAAGACTTTACCCTTACACACCATAGGTGCAGAGGTACTGCAGAATTTCTAAAAGTAACACTTAGTAATTATGAGAAAGAGTTTGTTGTTTCCTGTGAAAGTTAGGCAGCTCAATACAGGCCCATATCCAGCACTTCCATCATTCAGATTACCCAATCTCATCCGATTGTGATGTCGAGCTACATGACATGGCCTGAGACACAGTCACCACCTATATCAGTGATAAAAGGACAGAGGTAATTTGGCACATTGTGTTTGCTAGTCGTCTCTGGGGTCTGACACACCCTTTTTACAGAAAGAATATACTTTCAATCTGTTCCTGATTTTCTTTGTGAAAAATCAATCTTATTCTCCCCCAAGAGTTATTATATTTCTAAAACACATAGTCTTGGTAGAGACCTAAGACAGTCATGATACATGTAACACATGATAGAACATAAAACAGAGAGAATGTGCACAGAAAAGCCTGTGCTGTAGTAATGAGGAAAAGAACCCATATCCTTTAGGAAGCTAAATGACCTCAGTGCTCCAGATCACAATGATTTTCAAGAAAAGTATCTGTCACTAAAACTAATCACTTCCTGGATCAATAATCTATGACAGAAGAGTCATCAAAATCAATACAAAGAACATTAACACTGGCAAAAAATAGTTTTACTCAATGGAACATTTCAGAAAACTTGTCAATCATTGTGTTAGTTAACTTTCTATCAACATGATAAAATACCAAAGATAATACTTAAAATAGCTTGGTTCAGAGAATGCTTGATTAGAATGCACGAAGCCCTGGGTTCTAGCCCCAGTACTGACTAATTCAGGCATGGGAGCAGATGGACTTGGGTAGATCAAGAGTTCAAGACCACCTGTCGGTACATAAGGAGTATTAGGCCAGTGTGGACTATATAACACCTTTACACTGATACTTCATACACTGTGATTCTTTTCAGTTTATCATTATACACTGGATTTTATTTTGAATATATACAAAATGAATCCCCATTCAATGTTGGATTGCTGAATTTTACTTGACCCTTCAGAGTGACTTGTAGATAATTTTTTTCCAATTTTTATTAGATATTTTCTTCATTTACATTTCAAATACTATCCAGAAAGTCCCCTATACCCTCCCCATCCCCTGACCTGCTCCCCTACCCACCCACTCCCACATCTTGGCCCTGGCATTCCCTTGTACTGGGGCATATAAAGTTTGCATGACCAAGGGGCCTCTCTTCCCAATGATGGCCAACTAGGCCATCTTCTGCTACATATGCAGCTAGAAACACGAGCTCTGGAGGTACTGATTAGTTCATATTGTTCTTCCACCTATAGGGTTGGAGACCCCTTCAGCTCCTTGGGTACTTTCTCTAGCTCCTCCCTTGGGAGCCCTGTGTTCCATGTAGATAATTTTTAATAGTATGAGTTACAAACACGCTCCTCCATAAACTGTTGAGACAAACAGAAAGTTCTCTTCCTTTCCTAAAACTTTTCAGAATTCTAAAGGAAAGAGAACTTTTAGCCATGATGTTAAGACTCAAAGAAGCAGATAAAATTAGCCTAAGGCCATAAGTAGTGCATAACAGAAGAATCTTTTACAAAACTTTTACAAAATAAATAAAAAATTATAGATTTTTTTTCACTGAGAAAAAAAATTAAAATATCATCATTGTTTAAGAAATGGTCTTGTTTATTTGTTTCTATATAAACTTTATATACCTAGGGGAGATTTAAAAAAAATGTAATCTTTGGTATGTAAGCACAAGTTGTTGTAAATAATTTTTTATATTTTTTATTAGATATTTTCTTCCCTATACCCTCCCCCTGCCCTGCTCCTCGATCAACCCACACCTGCTTCTTGGTCCTGGCATTCCCCTGTACTGGGGCATATACTCTTTGCAAGACCAAGGGCCTGTCCTCCCAATGATGGCCAACTAGGCCATTTACTGCTACATAGGCAGCTAGAGACACGAGCTCTGGGGGTACTGGTTAGTTCATATTGTTGTTCCACCTATAGGGTTGTAGACACCTTCAGCTCCTTGGGTACTTTCTCTAGCTCCTCAATTGGGGGCCCTGTATATATATGTAAAACATGTGATTTGTGTATATGGTGTATATGTGAATATATATTTATTCAAGTTATATAACTTCCAAAGTATAATTATGAATATAATATACATAAATTATGTGTATAAATCATAAATACCTAAGTATTTATACTTCAAAATATAAATTATAAATTCTTAAATATCTTAAGAATTCAAGTATAAACATACAAACTTATCAAATATGAGTACATCTTTTCTAATGAATCTCATATGTGATATTCATATGTGTATACTTTAATTTGCAAATTATATATCAT
Organism: Mus minutoides; assembly: GCA_902729485.2. Classification (NCBI taxonomy): domain Eukaryota; kingdom Metazoa; phylum Chordata; class Mammalia; order Rodentia; family Muridae; genus Mus; species Mus minutoides. Next base: position 25,240 of record LR754331.1, on the reverse strand, counting down.
ACAAATTTACATACAACTACATTCATATCCTAGCTACATATTCTACTACCACTTTACCTTAGACATTAGCATTAGATTCCAGGTTGGGTTCCTCAACTGAACAATGATTGAAAGAGAAAGACCTTAAAAGCAATTGTGTATATTTTCTCACTCCATTCTCTAAAAAAAAAAAAAAAAATTCTATTTTGTTCCATGTCGAACTTGATAGGTATTAAATAATTATCAGTAAAAAAAACAACTGAGTTATCCTCAATATATGGTTATAAATTAACTCCCAATTAGTGGTATCATAAAATGTTTGATTTCAAAAATATTCATTTTTTAGATTAAAATACCTAGTATGTTCCTAATTGAAGAATAAAATAAAAAACACAAGTCTCTTTCTTTGCTCTATGAAGTATAGGAGTATATAATATATCTGTCTCCAGTACATTCTTTAGAACCTAGCTTTTAGTTTTGTTATGGTTCTTTATCTTCTAGCACAAAATGGAAGGGTAGAATAAATATTACTAACATTTAGAAAATACTGTTCAAATGTCTTTCCAGGAAAGTAATTACTCTGACTAGCAAGTGTCTGATTACTAGCTAGAGAAGAACAATGTCTATATAAAACATAGACCACGGGTTGTGAGTGTTGATTCCAATGGTTCAATCATAAAGGGTCCTTTTATCCCTAATTTACAGTTCTGTGAACCTCAAGCTTCCAAGTATCTTGATATATAGTTTGAAGCTTTGTATTATACTGAGTTAACAGAGGGTAAAATCTACCTTTTCATGGGCTCTATGCTAGCGGCACTTTGCTGCTGCAGGTTTTGAATCTACAGATCCAATCAAACATTGATTGAAAGTAATTTATAAAACTATGCCTGTACTAAATGCAGACAGACACATCTGTCACCATTATTTCCTAAATAACACAGTACTTATAATATTATATTGCATTAAGTTAATTTAAAGATTGAAAGTACTTGTGTATACATGCATAGGACATATGCAAATGCTGTATCATTTACATAAGGAGTGTAGAGATCTTCTGATTATAATAGCCCTGGCATTCTGGAGTCAAATCCCTGAAGGTATCAAGCTCTGCACTTTTAGTGTTTCTTCACTTTGATATTTAAGCTGATGTTCAGGAAAGCTTGGGAGTAATGCCTTTACTACAGCAGATGATTGCTTCATTTTAAATATATATAAAAATGACCAAAAAGAAGGAAATAAAACATATGTAGACAATAAAATAAAACCAAACAAGAATTCATCATGATTCAAATAAAAATCTTTATAAGAATTAGAATATGCATCATAAACTCAGGACCTTGAAACCTGAGCCTCTACAGCCTCAGAAAAATTCATCTATTTAATAAATTATGTAAAGCGGAGAAGTACTTTAGGACAAAAGAAATTCCTTTGTAAAGTATCAGATACCTGAACTCACATTCATAATTCAGACTTTTTGAGTAATATACATTTCAAACAATCCATCATTTTAATTGGAATTCTGAAGTAATAATGAACCATTAGTTTCAAGGCAGATATCCAATTCCTAAATGTTAAAGTTGTCACATAATAATTTTTCAGAACTTAATAAATCCTAAAATGTACAAAACAGCAGTACTGGCCTTTCTCTTAAGTGTACTAAGCTATTATACCTTTACTGTTGGAATCAACTAATTATTGTTTAAATTAGGGAAAATGTAGGATATCTTAGGGTTTTCATTGCTATAAAGAGATACCACAACCACAGCAACTCTTATAAAGGACAACATGTAATTGGACTGACTTATAGTTCAGAGGTTCAGTCCATTATCATTATGGTGGGAAGTATGGCAGCATCTAGGCAATCAGTCATGGCACTGGAGGAGCAGAGAGTTCTACCTCTTGCTCCAAAAGAGGCTAGGAGAAGAGTAGCTTTCAGGAAGTTAGGTTGTGTGTCTTAAAGCCATGCCCACAGTAAGCTACTTCCTCCAGGAAGGCCATACCTACTCCAACAAGGCCACACCTACTCCAACAAGCACACATCTCCTAATAGTGCCACTCTTTGGGCCAAGCATATTCAAACAATCACACAGGGTCTCTGAATCCTGTTGGTAATTTTAAAATGTCCAGGTAAAATTAGATGCTGAAAGGGATTTTCTTACTGGTTTAGAGGATTTTCAGTATATTTTATAGGCAGGGTAGAGTCCCCTAACCTAGTGAGCATCTGAAGAGAGAAGGGAAACAAAGGCCACTGGCTAGTAAATACAGATCCTGGAAGGACAGATGCTGATCTCTGCCAACAGATGTGAGGACAGACATTTATCTGGCAGAGGAACAATGAAATGGGAGAGCGATAAGTCCCTGTGATATCTTAGAGTCATGGCACAATGACACAGATTTTAAAATGGAGCACAGGAATAGGACTCATTTCTTCTTATAGAAGCAAGAGAGGAGAAAATGATGACTTAGCAGACCTTGAGAAGGAAGATAGGCAGCATGAAGCCTACTAGGGAAAGTGGGCATTCAAACAGAGATCAAGGGTTTTATAAGGATAAGACAATTCTCTCGACACACCAAGCTACAAGTAATTGTACTATGGTGCAGAAACAATGGAGGTAAAGCAGCTGTCATTCAGCATCCACAAAGTCAGGGATACCAAACACTAATCACAATGCAACTAGAATTTAAAACAGGATAAATTCTATGTAAGACTGTCCCTCATGCTGGGCGTGGTGGCTCATGCCTTTAATCCCAGCTCTTGGGAAGCAGAGGCAGGCGGATTTCTGAGTTCAAGGCCAGCCTTGTCTACAATGTGAGTTCCAGGACAGCCAGGGCTATACAGAGAAACCCTGTCTCGAAAAACCAAAAAAAAAAAAAAAAAAAAAAGACCGTCCCTCATGATGCAGAAAATATCATATCATTTCCCCTGAAATTTTGTACAGTTTCTCAGTTATTTATTGATATGAGTTTAATCTATCTATCTATCTATCTATCTATCTATCTATCTATCTATCTATCTATCATCATCATCATCTATAGTGATTATATATACATACATACTTATATGAGAATTTTTACATCTATGTGTATATCCATTTATCTTTTCATGGATACATATGCCTATTTTATCTGTGAAGTAAAGCATTCCTATGAATATTTGTGTACACATATGCATTCACTTTTTCTTAGGTAAACAGTAGGAAAATGGCTGGAAAATACTGCAAGTTTGTGTTTGAGTGGCTAAGAAACTACAAAACTTTTCCCAAAGTGGCTGTATCATAATAAAGGCCCCCAAGCAGCATCGGGAGTTCCAGCTGCTAAACAACAGCCTTGCTAATTTCAGCTGCGACAGTAGCTATGTATGGCTTATAGTGATTTTAATTTTTATTTCCCTGATGAATCATAGCATTGATAATGATTTCCTTGCTTCCTTGCATTCTGGGTGTTTTGTTTGATGACACATCTATTTAAATCTCTTGCTGAAATTTTTAGTTATATCACTTGATTTCTTACTGTGCTTTCTTGATATCTACACATGCTGGATTCAAGTCCTTTACAACAGATGTTCCTCCTGTTTATGAAGGAAAAGCTCCTTCTTTGCATGCTAGGTCATTTTTAATGTGCTGCCAAACATAAACTTTAACTTATGTGTTTATTTCTATAGTTATTCTTAGGTTTTCTTGCAGATGAAGTTTTATTATGCTACAACAGATTGATTCCTTTTAAAACTTATTATTAAGTGTGTGCAGAAGAACCAGTATAGTTCATTACGCAAGGATAACACTGCCTCCAATACCCAGATACCTGATGCTCTGGGAGTAATGAAGCTTTACTACTTGTGATAGAAGAGACACAACCTACACTCTGCCTTGAGTGAACCCACGTGTTCCCTGCATTGGTTGTGAGTAGATTCCATACACACATGAATGAACTTTATGGACAGAATCCCACTTAAGTGCATCCTGCACAGCCCTCTATATAGACTTCTTTCCATCACCTGCCTCCAAACTCCAATCACCTTATCAATTGTAGAGATATTCTGGCCATCTCTTAAACTCTGTGAAGCCACTGGCCAACTTCATACTCTTTCCTGCTAAGACTTGGGAAGCTCCAGTTTGCAAGTAAAAATGTTAGCCACTTCTGCCCTAATCCAATCACTGTCTCCCCCTTATGCACAGGGTTCCTAATGAAGGAGCTAGAGAAAAGACCCAAGGAGCTGAAGGGGTTTTTAGCCACATAGGAGGAACAACAATATTAACTAACCAGCACCCCCAGAGCTCCCTGGGCCTAAACTGCTAATCAAAGAAAACACATGGTGAGACTCATGGCTCTAGCTGCATATGAAGCAGAGGATGGCCTTGTCAGTCATCAATGGGAGGAGAGGCCCTTGGTCCTGTGAAGGTTCTATGCCCCAGTGTAGAGGAATGCCCAGGCCAGGAAGCAGGAGTGGGTAGGTTGGGGAGCAGGGGTAGCAGGGAGGGGATAGGGGATTTTTAGAGGGGAAACTAGGAAAGGGGATAACATTTGAAAT
>LR754331.1:7801-19175 GCA_902729485.2 Mus minutoides | reverse complement strand
GATCTGGGGAGACTCTAACAAATATACAATCTCAAAGTGCAATTCCAAACAGAGTTTAAAGTGATCTCAGGTGTAAATTCAATTTCATGCAAAGAAAGACCTAAATGGTTTCTTTAGCAAACATGTTGAAATTAGGCCTCTGGGTCTTTCCACTGATTGTTTCCTGTTACATTGATTACAGTGGAAAATGCTAAAACAACCAAAAACAATCCTCAGAGAGTCATGTCAGCAGTCCACATTTACTACTTCTAGGGAAAAAAAAAGACTGTAATTTAGTGCTAAGTTCATGGAGAAATTATAGGAGAATATCAAGAATGGGTCTTTTATAGAGCATCCAAAGGAAACTCTTAGAGATAAGCAGTGAGGTAGCACTTGATAAGTGGGATTAGAAACAGTGACATTCAGTGGCAGATGGGAATATAACTACGTCTGTCATCCAAGAGGTAGACAGAAAAGATGAATTACAATGACTGGACAGAACATGAAAGGCCAGCATAAAATAGTCAACAGGAGAGGGGAGAGAGGAAGGAGACTATTGCTGGTCAAGTCTTTACTGGAGGGGAGATGTCTTACTTATGGTTTCTATAGATATAATAAGACATCCTGACTAAAAGCAACTTGGAGAGGAACAGGTTTATATTGTCTATACTTTCATACCACAGTCTATCCTCAAAGAAAATCAGGGCAGGAATTTGATGTAGGCATCTAGAGGCAGGACTCCTTCCTATATCTAAACTGTGTCTAGACCTCTTTGGAAAACCTCTATCTCCAGAAATTCTTTATATTATAAGACATAACAGTCGGAACATTACAGTTATGAAGTGGCAACAAAAATAACTCTAATTGGGATTCACCACAATATGAGACATGGTACTGAAGGGTCATAACATTAGGAAGCTTGAGAAGCTCTACCCTATAAGCTTGCCAGTGGGCAAAATTTATTGTTGTTAGTATGCCTTGTCATATGTTTCTAGCTTGTTTCAAGTTGACACAAAAGAAACCAAGACACAGAGAAATAGACCACCATAAATGTAATGACAAATTTTCAGATCATCAAAAGTCATGATTCCTCAGATCTAAAATCGATTGATCATATAGTGGATGACTCCAGATACTTATACTAGACATACCATTACAACACTGCAGAAACCCAAAGACCACAGGACAGAGGAATGGGAGAGCATGTAGAGGAATGTGCACGAGCATATTAATCACTAGTAACAGCAAGTGAGAAGACAACGGAATGTTCTCAAGGACTGAGGATTAAAACTAGACTTCCATTAACAGCATAGTTGTTTTTCAATACCACTGCAAATACTGACACTTGACACATATCAAAGTGGAAACAGGAAGTTTGCTCTTAATGTAGTTCACTCAAGAAGAGGAACAATCATAGGAGAAACATTTGAAATCCAAGCGAACTATAACCAGTGTTTAAGCTCAGCAAACATTGCGTCTGTAATTAACAAACACAAGAATTGTAGAAGATGGAATAGTTGTCATATGAAGTAGGAAAAGGAAGTGATTAATTAAAGCAAAATAGGACTTTTATAATTTTCAGAGGAAAATAAAGTCACAACAACAAAGGTGAAATTGTTGAACTTAATATGTAATTCTAGATGGTAACGGAAAAAACCCATTAGAGGATACAAACATAGTCAGAGTCCAAATAAGAACTCCTCCACACCCCCACTCCTACCTGTGTCTCCATGCCTTAAAACACAGTAAATAGAACATATAGAAATCAACAAAAATACCATGGATTCAAACATACATTTATAGGTGTCACAGTCAATATAAGTTATATTTTATATGTAAAATGCTAACATCTTCACAATAAATTCTTAAAATCAAGCTATCAGCCATTTATAAGGTAGAATAAAAAATAGTCTATAAAGATAATGAAATAAAAATGTAGTAAATAAAACCTTACTGTTATAAGCATGAATAATCATATACATTGAACAAGGAGAATAAGTATGATTTTGAAGAACACATAGACCATTTACTAGTGATGAACTATCAGGCCATAAAAGAGCTCTATCAGTTTCAGACCAACTAAATAATATAAATAACCTTCATTTACCATGAAACAAAATTTAAAATATTAACAATCAAAAGATAAGCTAAGTCCCATGCTTCTTTTTCTTATCATGAAGAAATAAGATATATAGACAGTTTTTGAAACTGAAAAGGAATAATACTTTTCAGATGGAATATTTTTAAAGAAATTGTAGTATTTAATACTTATTGTATAAAGGGAAATAATGTGATTATGTTTCTAAGAATCAAGCATTTAAAAGTTCTAGGCCTAAAGAGGAAATATATTTAACAAGGTATCAAAATTAAGAAGTAAAAAAAATATGATTCTTCAAATACTCAAAAGGTCATTACTTGAGAACATAAATGAGATTAACAAAGCTCCAGAAAATTAATCATTTTTAAAAGAAGAAATACTAAAAGAAAGGGTTTAATATTTCATTATGAGTAGAAAATAATTTATATCAATTTTATGACAGTAAGTTAATAAAGTAAACAAGCACTCAGAAAATTAAATTAATAAAAAATAACCTAAATAGAAAACATGAATACTTCTAAAATTCTTAAGAAATACTTCAAACAAGTAATACAAAACAGACAAACAATTCCAACTCTTTCATATCTAGAATGGACAAGTCAGGAGGCCTTTCCACCACTTCTCAGGAGATTCAGACACCCAGGTCTCTAATTGTAACACACAGACCAAGAGAAGGAAAACAGTGTCTACAGGGATTGTTCCTGCGTTATTGCTTGCATCACCATTTTTTTTATAGCCCCAGTAAATCCACTGCTACACCACACTGCTACTTATCAGGTTAAGCTGCATCTTTGAAATCAGAAGCTGAAATTAGGCTTGGCAATAGGAAGATAAAACTGCCTTGATCAATTTCTTCATGAAAATATTAGGATTTCCCCTCTATCATTTGCCATGAAGATAACTGAATAAAACCAATGTCTGAGACATTTGGCAGTATTAAGATCAAACCAATCAGAAGCAAAGGTATCAGAATGAACAAAGAGAAAGACGAGTCATAGGTAGAGTGAGCCCTTCTCAAAGAAACAGATAGATCATTACTGAAAAGAAGGACCACAGCCTTTGAGGTGATAAACAAGAATACTAGCCAGACACTCACAGGCTTCTGGTGAATCTCTTCAGTATCAACCCATACTGTCCTCACACTCCAATGAGTAACTCCAGCACAGCTCCCAAAAAAGAGACACACTTTTACATTTTAAGCATAGAATGAAGGAGAATTCAGGTGAATGGCATAGAATAGATTTTCAACAAATCATAAAAGAACGTCCCCTCCCCCTGCCCCCAAAGAAGGCAAGACAAAGGCATATACATGGGAAAAGCCTGAGGTATTCTAAAATCAAACAGACACTAGGGGGAATAAAAATGACAGAATTCCACATGCTCAGGTCATATCACAAAACCATACATGGTAAAAATGAGCAGCCCCAATCTCAAAATTCAAATAGTATTATAGAAATGTTGTTTTTATAAAATAAGAATTACCCAGATGAATTCAAAGGCACTAATTTTAAAAGAACAACCATAAATTTCATCAGAGAATTCAAGGACTTATAAGAGATGAAAATCAGCTCAATGAACTTAAATAAAATAGAAATAAATGCCTCAGGGATGCTCAAGGAAACACAAATATGCAGTTGAATGAAAGGTGACAACAATCTAGAATTCATAAACTTAATTGAGACACATGATATGGTGCAGAAAACTCAAGAGTAAATAAAACTGCTATTGAAAAACAAAACAAAAACAAACAAACAAACAACCCCCCCCCCAACACACACAATTAGAAAACCCATATAGACAGCTTTATAAGTAGAGTGGATCAAGTAGAAGATATCAGGAATTAAAAATAAAGTAGAGAAATTGAACTATTCAAGAGAAGAATATAGAAACATCTTTATAAGCTAAAGGCACCAGTAGCATTTTAAAAATGCCAACGTTTGAGACACACACAAAATCACTATTTGTGTTGGCCATCTTCTACTTGAGAATAGGACCTGCCCTATGGTGTGGTTATATACTCAGTAAGAGTTCACTGGAGTAAAGTATATTTTCTCATTTAAAAAAAATCCTCAAAAAGTAATATATAGGAATTATTGGGCACCATCAAAACATCAATCTTCATGTAGTAGGCATAGATGGAGAAGAATTCCAAGTGTAGAAAAGATCTTCAACAATAGCATAGAAGAAAACTTCCCCACAAATTAAGGAAAGACAAACATAGATAAAAGAAGCATAGAGACTACCAACGAAACAGAACCAAAACAAAAACTTCCCCATGGCATTTTATAGTTAACAATGTGTGTGTGTGTGTGTGTGTGTGTGTGTGTGTGTGTGTGTAAAATTTCATTAGAATAACAGCTGATTTATCAATGAACATTTTGAAAGTCAGAAAATCCTGGATCAACATAGTTCAAATTCTAAAAGTATAAGACTACTGTAGTCTACTATGCCCAGCAAAACTGTCTTCAATCGTTGTAGGAGAAAGAAAATCTTTCCATGACATAAATAAACAAGCCAAAAGGCAGCACAGAGAATTGGGAAGCAATAATTTAGACTGAATAGGAAAAGGAGCAAGAGACTACATAACTGAGACTACAGTGGAAACAGAAAATAGAACTAGGTATAAAAACAATAAAACAAAAAGAAAGATAATAGCAACAAATACACATGTTTCAATAATAACATTAAATATCAATGACCTCAACTCCACAAACAAAAGATATGGGTTATTTTTAAAAATTAAGAAACAAAATTCTCTTCTTGTTGCATACAAGAAACTCATTTTACTTACAAAGACAGACACCACCTAAAAGTAAAGATGGAAAATATATCCCAAGCAAACAGGACTAGGAAGAGTCAATCTTATTATAGCTGACACAAGACTTCAGAGACAAACTAATCAGAGATAAAGAAGGACACCTCATTATAATTATGAAAACAAATAACCAAAAAGAAGTTACTATCATAAATATTATGTAACCAACTATGGCACATACAATTTCATAAAAAGCACTCTACTGAACTTAAAAATACAGATTAATTCTAATTCAGTAATAGTAGGTAATTACAACACCCCACTTTCTTCAACAGACAAGTCTTCTTGACAAAAACTTCAATATTATATTTAAATGACATATCAAATGTACCTAACAGATATCTATAGAATGTTTCACACAAACAGTAAAAAATTCACATTTTTTGGTAAAATTGGAACTAAATTAACATATTTAGTACCCCACAGATACTTCCTTTTCTAAAATATGACACATACTAGGTCCCAAAACAAATTTTAACAGAAAATTTTAAATAACTCTATGTGTCCTATCTATCTACATTGTAAAAATAAACATAAAATCCACAGCAACACAGTCAGCTATTAGATGGAACACAGGGTTCCCAAGGAAGAAGGAGCTAGAGAAAGTACCCAAGAAGCTGAAGGGGTCTTCAACCCTCTAGGTGGAAGAATAACAATGAACTAACTAGTACCCCCTGAGCTCATGACTCTAGCTGCATATATAGAAGAGGATGGCCTAGTTGGCCATCATTGGGAAGAGAGGCCCCTTGGTCATGCAGACTTTATATGCCCCAATACAGGGGAACGCCAGGGCCAAGAAGTGGGAGCGGATGGGTAGGGGAGCAGGGCCGGGAGGGGGGAGGGTATAGGGAACTTTCTGGATAACACTTGAAATGTAAATGAAGANGGGAATAAAAATGACAGAATTCCACATGCTCAGGTCATATCACAAAACCATACATGGTAAAAATGAGCAGCCCCAATCTCAAAATTCAAATAGTATTATAGAAATGTTGTTTTTATAAAATAAGAATTACCCAGATGAATTCAAAGGCACTAATTTTAAAAGAACAACCATAAATTTCATCAGAGAATTCAAGGACTTAAAAGAGATGAAAATCAGCTCAATGAACGTAAATAAAATAGAAATAAATGCCTCAGGGATGCTCAAGGAAACACAAATATGCAGTTGAATGAAAGGTGACAACAATCTAGAATTCATAAACTTAATTGAGACACATGATATGGTGCAGAAAACTCAAGAGTAAATAAAACTGCTATTGAAAAACAAAACAAAAACAAACAAACAAACAACCCCCCCCAACACACACAATTAGAAAACCCATATAGACAGCTTTATAAGTAGAGTGGATCAAGTAGAAGATATCAGGAATTAAAAATAGAGAAATTGAACTATTCAAGAGAAGAATATAGAAACATCTTTATAAGCTAAAGGCACCAGTAGCATTTTAAAAATGCCAACGTTTGAGACACACACAAAATCACTACTTGTGTTGGCCATCTTCTGCTTGAGAATAGGACCTGCCCTATGGTGTGGTTATATACTCAGTAAGAGTTCACTGGAGTAAAGTATATTTTCTCATTTTTAAAAAATCCTCAAAAAGTAATATATAGGAATTATTGGGCACCATCAAAACATCAATCTTCATGTAGTAGGCATAGATAGAGAAGAATTCCAAGTGTAGAAAAGATCTTCAACAATAGCATAGAAGAAAACTTCTCCCCAAATTAAGGAAAGACAAACATAGATAAAAGAAGCATAGAGACTACCAATGAAACAGAACCAAAACAAAAACTTCCCCATGGCATTTTATAGTTAATAATGTGTGTGTGTGTGTGTGTGTGTGTTTGTGTAAAATTTCATTAGAATAACAGCTGATTTATCAATGAACATTTTGAAAGTCAGAAAATCCTGGATCAATGTACTTCAAATTCTAAAAGTATAAGACTACTGTAGTCTACTATGCCCAACAAAACTATCTTCAATCGTTGTAGGAGAAAGAAAATCTTTCCATGACATAAATAAACAAGCCAAAAGGCAGCACAGAGAATTGGGAAGCAATAATTTAGACTGAATAGGAAAAGGAGCAAGAGACTACATAACTGAGACTACAGTGGAAACAGAAAATAGAACTAGGTATAAAAACAGTAAAACAAAAAGAAAGATAATAGCAACAAATACATGTTTCAATAATAACATTAAATATCAATGACCTCGACTCCACAAACAAGAGACATGGGTTATTTTAAAAGATTAAGAAACAAAATTCTCTTTTTTTTTTGCATACAAGAAACTCATTTTACTTACAAAGACAGACACCACCTAAAAGTAAAGATGGAAAATGTATCCCAAGCAAACAGGACTAGGAAGCAAGCAGAGTCAATCTTATTATAGCTGACACAAGACTTCAGAGACAAACTAATCAGAGATAAAGAAGGACACCTCATTATAATTATGAAAACAAATAACCAAAAAGAAATTACTATCATAAACATTATGCAACAAACTATGACACATACAATTCCATAACAAGCACTCTACTGAACCTAAAAATACAGATTAATTCTAATTCAGTAATAGTAGGTAATTATAACACCCCACTTTCTTCAACATACAAGTCTTCTTGACAAAAACTTCAATATTATATTTAAATGACATATCAAATGTACCTAACAGATATCTATAGAATGTTTCACACAAACAGTAAAAAATTCACATTTTTTGGTAAAATTGGAACTAAATTAATATATTTAGTACCCCACAGATACTTCCTTTTCTAAAATATGACACATACTAGGTCCCAAAACAAATTTTAACAGAAATCTTTAAATAACTCTATGTGTCCTATCTATCTACATTGTAAAAATAAACATAAAATCCACAGCAAACTAAGCTCTAGAAACAACACAGACTCAAGATTGAACAATAAATTAGTTAATAATGAGTGAATCAAGCAAGAAATTAAGAATGAAAGTTTAAAATTTCTGGGAGCAAATTAATAATATAACCAAACAGATGGAACACATTAAAAGCAGCAAGCAACAAGAGGGCGATTTATATATCTAAGTCCCTGTATCAACAGATCAGAAAGATGCAACTCAAAAAATTGAAAAAATTAACAGACTAGAATCAAATCTAGCAGACAGGAAAAATAATAAAAGTCAGCACAGAAATTAATGAAATACAAACAAAGAAAGTAGTACAGAAAATTAATGAATCTAAAAAGTGCTTCTTTGAGAAGATAAACAATATCAGTTGACAGACTCTTGGCCTAACCAATCTAAAGAATTAAAGAAATGACTCAAATTAACAGAATTGTATATGAACAGAAAAGCATTCCAATAGCTGCCAAAGAAATTCAGGATAGTATAAGGAAATTTTTATTCAATCTCTATTCCATTTAGTTAGAAAATGAAAAAAAGATCAGACAATTTTTTATATTTGTGTAAAACCACTAAAGTTAAAGCAAGAACACATCAACAATTTACACAGGCCCTTACAGATAAATAGATCGAAGCAATAATAAAAGGCTCTGTCTAATAAAGCCCAGGTCCAACACAGGCCCTTAACAGATAAATAGATTGAAGCAATAAGAAAAGGTTCTGTCTAATAAAGCCCAGGTCCAAACTGTTTCACTGTGAAATTCTACAATACTTTCAAAGAGGATATTCAGCTAGTACTACTTAAATTTATTATTATTATTATTATCACTATTATTACTATTACTATTACTACTACTATTACTATTACTATTATTGACAGGGTTTCTCCATGTAGCCTTGCCTGTCCTAGAACTCACTCTGTAGATCAAGCTTGTCTTGAACTCATAGAGATCTGCTATCCTCTGCTTCCCAAATGTTGGGATTGAAGACATGTACCACCACCACCCTGTTTCTTAAATTAAAAAAAAAAAACAAAAAAACAAAAAAACAAAAAAACAAAAAAACAGAAGGAGTGTTTCAGAACTCTTTCTATAAAGGCAGCATTTGTCTAATAGCAAAGCCAGGTACAAACACAACAACAAAAGAGGAAACTATTCAAGAAAATCCCTAAGGAACCTAGAATCAAATACTTAGTAAAATACTTTTAAACCAAACACAACTACGTACAAGAAAGGTTATTCAGGATGATTAAGTTGGCTTTTATCTTGAAGATGCAGAGGTAAATCAATGGAGTAGGTGTAGTAACTCATATAAATAATTTTATAACACCACATGATCATCTCAATAGGCATTTGACAAAATCCAACATGCTTTCGTGATTAAAAAAAAAAACCTAGAAAGAGTAAAGTAAACAGACTCTAACATATTGTATAAATCCACACATGTTTTTCCTCAATGGAGACAATCTTAAAGTGATCCCATTAAAATTAGGAATGACCAGTAATGTCTGACGTCTCCACCCATTTTCAATATAAGTACTAGTTAGAGCAAGAGAAGGCACCAAAGAGATCAAAATCAGAAAAGAAGTCAGATTATATTTACCTGCAGATGCTATTATATAGAAGAAATCCTAAAACTTCCACAAGAAAGCTTCTAGACACAATCAGCCTTTTCAGCAATAAATATGGTAAGATATAAAATCAATTTACAAAAATCAGTAGCTTTTCTAAATGCCAACAACAAACACACTGACAAAGAAAATGGACACACGCCCATTAACAGTAACCTTTAAAGATATATAGAAATAAACCTAATTAAAGAGGTGAAAGTTTAGAGATGGAAACTTTAGAAGATGGAAAGGTGGTAAGATGCTGTTGCAGGAGTTTTCAATCATACTATGAACCCTGAGATTGTGTTGTTTACTGGAAACCCTGTTTCTGTTTGAAGACAGAATGAGCCAGAGAATGAGAAGGAGCCAGAAGATTAGAACATATTGCCAAAGGCACTATGAGGCCAAGCAGAGCAATTCAGTCAAAAGCTGAAAGAAGGCAGTTTGAATCAGTCAGCATGGATAGGAATTTTCAGTCAAAACAGCTGGGTTGCCCAGGCAACCAGAGTTCAGAAAGAGCTAGAAAGGGTAAGACTATTCAGCCATATGTCTCAGAGGATGAATACATTCTAGGCCTGGATTAGATTGTATGGAGGCTAGAAGCTTCTTGGACTAGGCTTAGGTTAATGGATGGAGGGAGTAAGCCTTCAAGACAACAGTTACATGAGGAGAATTAAAGTTAGTTTTACAAGACTTCATTCTTGAATGTAATACATTTTTCAAATACAAGGTTTGAAGGAATTGATCTGAAATAGCTATGGAGGACACTTCCCTGAGTGATAGTACTCAGTATCTGAAATTGCTATGTAATCTGCTAAGGGAAGAAAAAGAATCAATAGACCTACCCAGCTGAAAGGTCTACAAACCACACAAATGAGAAAGATATAGAGGCATGTATGTCTCATGAGCAATAAACAGCCATCTAATTAGACATAAGGTTCATTAAAATAGCAGCAATTTATGCTTGGTATGGCAAATCTAGCCAACTAACTACTTATGGTGGTTGAGGTTCGATACTAACAAAAGGAAAAGAAGCTACTATTGCCAATTTCCTGAGTTAACATCATCTCTAACTGCATTTTAAATACATATCCTTATATGCAAAGATAAGTGCAGCTCTTACCCTCATCTTAGAAGCTTTTACAAATGGAGACCATTAAAGAAATCTACAATGAGTTAAAATGCAGAGAACAATTGACCATGGGGTGTCCAATCCCAAGTAATACATCTACAAAGAGACTGTATAGACCGAAGCCTCAGGGAATACCATGGATGGGGTCTAGAAATACTATAAGAGACAGAAGACCAAGAATTCTGTAGGAGATAGTATTTCTTACAGATGATAGGAAACAAGAAAAGTAAAATCTAAACAAGCTGGAGGCCTAAAGATCAGCACAATGCCAACACCATTTGGTATGTCAATGTGAACAGAGGGATTGTCACAAGGCCCTACCCCTACATGAAACAATTAGTAACCACTGAGATGAAGAGATTCACTCCTCTCCAGGGACAAGTCCCCTGATTGTTTATCTAATCCCAGGCGGTCAGCAATAAACACATTTTTAATTTAAGAATACATATGAGCCGGTCCACACCGCTCCGCTCCACTCCAGCGCAGGGCGCAAGGCCTGGGTGCCGTGCACCCACCCAGGTTTCCAGCTCTCCCAGCAATCTCCGGACCACTGGTAAGAGGAACACATATCTGTTCCAGTCCAAACTCGTGGGACGTGAGTCTGCAGCCGGGAGATAGACAGGTGGAGGGCGGAGAGAGGACCCCTTCCCTTCCGGTCCACACCGCTCTGCTCCAGCGCAGGGCACAAGGCCTGGGTGCTGCGCACCCACCCAGTTTCCAGCTCTCCCAGCGATCACCGGACCACTGCTCCGTTCCAGCGCAAGGCACAAGGCCTGGGTGCTGCACACCCACCCAGGTTTCCAGCTCTCCCAGCGATCTCCGGACCACTGGTAAGAGGAACACACATCTGTTCCACCC
>LR749665.1:2139998-2237566 GCA_902729485.2 Mus minutoides | reverse complement strand
CCATTGTTCACTTAGTCATGTTAGCTCAAGCAGTGAAACATTAGGGTTTATTTGGAAAATAAAACAACGTGAGAAGTCTAGTATCTTTAAAGAGTGTCAGGTATAGGAGTAAATGTTTTCCCTTTTTTTTTTTTTTTTTTTTTTTGGTTTTTCGAGACAGGGTTTCTCTGTATAGCCCTGGCTGTCCTGGAACTCACTTTGTAGACCAGGCTGGCCTCGAACTCAGAAATCTGCCTGCCTCTGCCTCCTGAGTGCTGGGATTAAAGGCATGCGCCACCACGCCCGGCTATGTTTTCCCTTTCTTTTTTCCTTCCTTCTCTTCTTCTCTTTCTCTCTCTCTCTCTCTCTCTCTCTCTTTTTCTTTCTTTCTTTTTCTTTTTCTTTTTAAAGATTTATCTATTTTATATGTGAGTACACTGTAGCTGTCTTCAGACACACCAGAAGAGGACATCGGATCCCATGACAGGTGGTTATAAGCCACCATGTGGTTGCTGGGAATTGAACTCAGGTCCTGGGGGGGGAGGGGGGTGGTGTAGTCAGTGCTCTTACCTGTGAGCCATCTCTTCAGCCCAGTAAATGTTTTCTATAGCAAGATGTTCACTCCTAACAAGTATGTATTACTCCCTAAAGTAGACTCTCGGGTTTTCAGTTAATAGAACATATATTTTTAAAGGTATAATGATGTTAGTCCTCGTATGTGTATGCATACTGTGTGTGTAGTGCTCTTGGAGGCCAAAAGAAACTATTCATAGGTGATTATGAGCCACTACTTGGAAGCTGGGAACCCAACCTGGGTCCTCTGGGTAAGCAGTATGCATTCTTACTCACTGAACCATGCTCTCCAGCCTCAGTTAACAGAATATTTTTATTTTATTCTAGTGAGACATAGTCTTGCCTGTAAAGGGTCCTGTACAGTATCACCTAACCCCTTAGATCATTGAATCTGTTGGTAAGCTTTGGACTCCAAACTCCTAGAAAAAGAAAGTGTCCATCAAGCCTGGCATGGTGGCTTAAGCCTTTAATCCCAGCACTCAGAAGGCAGAGGCAGACGGATTTCTGGGTTCGAGGCCGGCCTAGTCTACAAAGTGAGTTCCAGGACAGCCAGGGCTACACAGAGAAATCCTTTCAAGTGTCCATCAACCAGGTACTTTGTAATATCTATGAATGACATGTTCCAAAACCTTGGATACCAAAATCAGTATAGATGTTCTCATAGAAGTCTTAGATAGAATGGTGTAAAATTCACGTATCACCTGTGCATGTCCTGCTGCGACCTCCTCTCTAGGTTCTTAGTACAATATAATGACTATGTAAGAAGTTGTAGTGCCTCGTTTAGGCAAGAATGAAAGGAAACAGTTATACAGGCTTAGTGTAGATGCCTTTTCCCAAATATATATTTTTTAATTACTATTTCATTTATTTGTTAATGTGTGCACACGTACGTTTGTGTGTGGAAGGCCGAGGACAACTTGATGAAGTTGGTTCTCTTCTTCCATTGTGTTATTCCTGAGGACTGAACCCAGGTTGTTCGGCTTGAGGGCAAGCACTTTGACCTGCTTAGCTATCCTACCGGCCCCTCCAAGTATTGTTGATTCACAGTTGGCTGAACCTAGAAATGTGGAACCCAGTGGGTAAGGATGGCTGACCGAGTACGAATCTGAGAAACCTGGCTATGCAGGGATTTTTTTTTTTCCTTTTTTGTAGAGCTTTGTCATCCTAAGCAATAAAGGTGAAAGGATTTGAGCCTACAGAAGACAGGTGTAGTCATTTATACCTTCCTTGAAGAGCCAATGGGAAGAATGCATTTCCGGTGTCAGAGGCTCGGAGCTCTCTCTGCTTTGCTTTCCAAGGTAAGCGTTGCTCCACTGAAGTTGCTTGGTGACGCTGGCTTATCCATCGGATTACTGGGTCTTGTCCATCTACTTGTCCAGAAAGAAGACTAGAAAGAGTCAGAGTCCTCCTCCGTGCTGTGGAGATTGTTCTGTGCAGCGGACAGTGGGCGGGGCCTGCGGCAGCACCCAGCTCGGCTTTTGCTGTTTATTAAAATGTTTCCCGCTTCCTGCCACTTTCACTCTAAGCTCAAGCTGGTGCTCATCCGTTTAGAAGACCTAAGGAAGTAATTCCTTGACAGCCTAAACCAGACGCCACAGGCTGATGTCAGGCCTCACATTCGTAGGATTTTCACAGGTACCTGGGAGGGGAGAATGGGTACCTCAAGAAGCCTGGTTCTCTTTTGGCTTCGTGGGAGACCCTTCGTGGGAGACCTCAAGGGGAATTTAAGAGCTCTTTTGCAAACTTAAAAATTGGTTAGAACCAAGAGAGAGATTTCAGACAGGGTCGTTAGTTTCTGTTTGCGGAAGGAATTGATTGGGTCTTGGTTTCGCAGCTGAAAGTCAAACAGCGCAGTGAACAAACAAAAGGCAAACTTCGGCACCTTTAATTTCCGATGGCACTCGGGACTGAGCACACTCAGACGCCATGGTTTTCACGCATATGACATTTATTTAAACCAAAACTAGTTTATAGTTTCAATCAGTGAGTTTCAAAGATTAAAAAAAAAAAAAGAAAGAAAGAAAGAAAAAAGAAAAAAGTCATGTCCTCAACAACCCCATCGCCAATTTCTACTAAATACTAGATTGCACTGTAGAGGAGGGGTGACCCCAACATGGGATAATCTCCTCCTCCTCCTCTTCCTCCACCTCCTCCTCTTCCTCCACCTCCTCCTCTTCCTCCTCCTCTTTTTCTTCCTCCTCTTCCTCCTCCTCCTCTTTCTTCATCTCCTCTTCCTCCTTCTCCTCCTCCTCCTCCTCCTCTTCTTCTTCCTCCTCCTCCCCTTCTCCTTTTCCTTTGTTTTTCTAGGCAGGGTCACTCCACATAGACCAGGCTGGCCCCAAACTCACAGAGATCCTCCTGCCTCTGCCTCTAGATGGACTTGAATTCTTGATCCTCCAGCCTTGGCTGTAGTTCTTCAGTTTTAGGTTCCTATATTAAAAAGCAAAGTCAGTTCGGGGACTGACCGAAATGTTTAAGGGGCGGGGTGAAATAACACTGGCGAAAGGTAAGATAGTGTGACAAGATTAGGTAGGTAGTAGGTAGCTGTCTAAGCCATCAGATCTCCATGCCTTCCCAGGATTCTGTCTGTTGATCCTTTCGCTTCTGGGACAGTCTCAAAGGCATATTCTAGTGTCTTATTTGGTGATTTATGCACCAAAATCAGAAACAATGCCTATCTGCATACTCATTTGCAAGTCTGCCAAATACAGGTCCATCCATTTTTGCCAAGATGTCAGAGGAGACTGGAAAGGAAACACTATGAACATGGCTGACATTGATGCCTGCAAGTCCTCTCTGTAAGCACAAAACCTAGTGGAGAGTGAGCGTGACAAGTAGTCACCAACATGAACTGCGGAGAAAAGGCCACAGGCCAGAAGTTTAGATTCACACCTGTCCCTTAGGAACAGCGCCACCATGGCAGGCAACTGAAGTTTCTTCTTTCTTTTTCTTCTCCTGTTTCCCCTTTTCATTGTGGTGCTGGGTATGAGATCCACACACAGGCTGAGCACACTCTCCACATATGCTCCGAATGCCAAAGTACACAGTTTTTTTTGTTTTTGTTTTTGTTTTGTTTAATCACTGTGGGAATGGAATTAGAAACACAAAGCACAGGTCTGATTCTACCTTTAGGACTGTTTGGGAAACACAAAGGGAGACAGACACGTATGCAAAGAAATGAAAGTGGTAAAAATATATTATCATTCGTAATCCGTATCTAACCCTTAGTGCAGTGGAGTGGTAGGAACACCTGAATCAAAACTTCAAGCTCATGTGACCATTAGTGTAAGAGACTTCAGTTCTTCCATTTGCAACCCTTTAGACAGAATCTCCCACAAGCTGGGCAGCACTGGGCAGGTAGCATAGTGTGTCCTTACAATGAAAGTGAGAAAGATAACTTTGTTGCTGAGCTACCCACTTCCAAAGACAACAACTTAGATTTTGGAAGACTGGGGGCTTCAGTAAACACACGTGGGCCTGAAAGAAGTGCATTGATTATTTTATTAATTCCTTCTTTTTACATGATGGGAAACGTTCATCTATTTACAGGTTGTTATTTTTATTTATTTTTTTTGTCCACACACAATCTAGGTAAATAAGCCTATGAAATTCCAATTCAGAAAGCCATAAAAATCTTCCTTACCCATCCATCTGAAGGCTTTCAAATGAATCTTTTTTTTTCCCCAAACCAAATGAATTTTTAAAAATTACATTAGGGAATTCAGATATGCTGATGATTTACATTCCAGTTATTTAAAATATGCATCTAGACATGTTCTTAAAAAAGAAATGGTAAATTCACAAGGATAGGGCTTAAATTAAAGCAGTACTTCACAGAAAAACATTAAGGGAACATCTATAAATAACAGAAATATATTACAAATAAATTAGTTCTATTTACCATTTCAAATATTAAAAATCTTTAATCCATTTCTTCATCTCTCTTTACAAAAAGGTTATGTGAATTGTATGGAAACATCTGCAAAAAATATAATAAATACTTGATTTCTTTGAATGTATTTTTGTTGTTGTTTTTGATGAGGGAGACAAACTTCTTTTGTAATTCCCCCCGCCCCAAGAAAATGCCCAACACCTTTATACCAAAGTTAAACAAAATAAGTAATTTTCCAGGGTACATACACTGTTCATTATGAACTAAAAAACATCTCTACAAATTACATCAAAAAGAAGAACGCAACAAAAGTTATGTTCCCGCTCTCAGTTTCCGGGTTCCAGTGAGTAACAGGCGGTATCATGTGTGGGTCATGTCCTAATATCAATAATTTGCTTTTTTATTTTTTTTAATAAAGTGTACAGTTTAAACTGTGTTTCTCAGGAAGGCAAAGGTTCTGATGCCCTGCAGGCACTCAGCTAAGAGATTTAAAATTCTTACCAAAAATAGCTTATGAATATACAAATGCCGTTCACTTGGACAAGATAAATAGGCCTTCTCTTGTCTCTCTTTAAAATAGCCTGGGCTAAATCAGTCCCCAAGGAAAACATCGTCAGAGGATCTGGAATCTTCACCAGAAACTGATCTCAGCTCTATCTCAGGGCAAGGAGCTGCATTAGTGCACGAGGGGGCCAAATGGGACCAGAATGGACCAGAATGAACGCTGCGTTCTGTGAATTCCACATCATTCTTGGATAAGTGTGACCATGGGCTACCCAAGGTGAAAGTTGGCCTTACTCCCAAATACTTCTGATCTTACATTGCTGCTCCACTGTAAAGAAAACGTGTCTTTTTTTTTTAAACTAGCAAATACTTTGTCAAATCTCTGCTCTAATTTGATGCAGCGCTGACTTTGTCTGCCCTAGTTAAAAGTTGTTGGTGTTGTTGGTTTTTTTTGTTTTTTGTTTTTTTGTTTTTTAAAATAAGTTATAGCCCTTTGCTTGTAAACCACAGCAGTAAACATTTGTGCCCTGTTGAGAAAGGTACCTCAAAGCTTCGATGGCTCTGAGAGGTAGCAAATTCTCTAGTGGTTTTAGAATATGTCTGAAAATACTGGTTGCCAGAACCCATCCCTTCTTTTAATTTCATAAAGAAAATTAAATTAGCACCTGGCTATGAGAGTGGTTTTTGTTTGTTCTTTCTTTCTTTCTTTCTTTCTTTCTTTCTTTCTTTCTTTCTTTCTAAAGCATCTCTGATATAAGCATTTTTTTTTCTTTTAAGTCTTTCGTTTTTTTCTAAGACAAATTTCTAATTCTTTAGGTTGCCGGCTTGACCTGATATGGCTGATCTTTTCAGATGGCCACATTCTGAATGTTTATACTGCTACAAGTAAAGGGCATTTCAAGGCTTCAACTGGACGCTAGGACACACAGCCCATCAATCACGACTAAATTGCAAGCCAACAGCCAGCCTGGAATCCACCCAAAGGTTTGGCTTTCTATCAGCGTTTATGAATGCCTCCTGCCCTGCCTCCTCCTCTCGGTCTTGACCCCTGCATCTCAAATGACTTCTCTCACTACCTGGAACTTCAGGCTCATAATGACAGCTCTTGGGAATGAGGCAGCGTGTCAACTGGGGGAGAAAACCTTTTTTATTTTATTCATTTGACATAGAACAAAATCCTGTGCTGGGGAGCAGGTGAACTCTGTATTGGAGTGAGAGGAGACCAAAGGAGAAAACGCCCCCCTGGGAAATGTGAACTAGACCGGTGTGGCATTCAAAGGGTGGCGGGAGAACCCGAACTCTCCTCTGGCATTGGCCTTGCCGCCCCCTCAGAAGCAGAAACATTCATGTATGAAACCTTAAGTGGCCTCACCAGGATGGACACTAAACTAACAGAACCAATCTTTCCCACCCTCCCATTTAAAAACCATTGCCATGACATTATCATACACAGAGTACAAGAAAAGTTGATTAAAAAAAAAAACATTTCAGTTCTAAATTTTCTTAAGATAAATAAATGGATTCCTTACAGAGGATCTTAAACCACGGTGTTTCCCCTTTGCCTTAACTTTCTTCCTTTTATTGCCTTTCAGAATAGATTGATTTCCCTGAAAGATCGAATTTACAATCTTCTGCTGATTGAAACATTTGAAGCTTGGTTGCTGATGTACCAGTGAGGCAGTTTGTACAGCTGCGAGGGAGGGCACAGATGCAGGTACCTGCGCACTCCGCCCTTCTTTCTTACACACCCAGGCCCCCAACCCTAGGCCAGCTTGGTCCCCACTCTGTCACCTTGATTCCAATGAGATGGTGTGATTTCTGAGATTAGAAATAAAGCGCTCTCTGCTTGTAAAAAATAACCGTTTGGGGGCAAATAAAGGGAGTTGGAGCCCTCGTTTCTTTCACGTGGAAGACGGTAAGTCCCAAAGGATCACCCTATGTGATACTGGGTTTCTGAAATACCCTATGGTTTTATATTGCTGAGTTCTAGGGACACACTAGCTTGAGAGAACTGAGGAGGATGAGTGACCTACAGGTGTCGTTTTCTACACAGGTGGGTTTGCTTGGCCCAGAAAATAAAGGGTTTGGATGTCTGCATGAGGCTTCAGGACGGGGGGAGCGAAGCTCGGTGGAGAAGATGGGCAAAGTGGTCCAGGAAGCGGGGCGGCCTGGGGACGGCTCCTGCGAGGTGGACAACTACGCCACGACGGTGGCGGTCACTGAGCTCAGAGACGGAGGGGGCGGGGAGGCGGCCGAGGGCAGGGATGCGGGACGGTCCTCGGCGGCGCTCAGAGCCGGGTCTGCGCCTCGGGGATGTAGATCTCGATGCTCTCGGCGCTCTCGGTGGCCGAGTTCTGGCGGACCGACGCGGCGCGCTTGGCGGCCATCAGGCGCTTGCGGGCCTCCTGGCGCTGCGAGCTCTCCAGCGAGCGCTCCCGGATCAGCGGCGCGGGGCCCTTCGCCGGCTTCTTTGGCACTGGAGGAGGGGCCCTTCGCTCCTGATCAAAGCAGAAGGTTCAGGACATTACACAGATTCTCAGGACAAGCTTGGGAAAGACTGGGATAGGTCAGTAGTTTGAACACATGCGCGCGCGCACACACACACACTTCTGCTTTTTTGTAAACCTAAGGATGGTTAGTTCTGATCTGCACACTGTTTATATGATTTCTCTTCTTTGTGCTGGTTTGGGTATTAAAAAGATGCAGGGAAAACATAATCTTTTACGCTTAAGGCCGAGGGTAACGCTGAATTGCAGAACTAGGTCTTGCCATGGCAGGAAGTGGGCATTTAAAATGCACCCCTGCAAATGGACCCCTGAACCTCACAGTGAAGGTGTTTCTCTCTGCATCCTCCAGAATCTTCCTGGTGCTAGGGATGGACCGGGAGAGCTCAACAGGTACAGAATTATTTAGAACTCTGCATCAGGTAGGAGCTTGGGTTAAAGGCTAAAACCCCGTCCACCCTCTCCCTAGGCCTACCCTACCTCCCCTTCCTCCACTCCTAAGCAGCCAGGTGAGATCATAAGATTGTTTCTCTGCTTCGATGGTGCCACCCGGAGTCACACACCTCTTTTGAATTCCACATGGGAACACATTGCCACGGGCCGTGCAGGGAAGGGACACTCTGGTGTTTCCTACTCTGGGGAGGATCTCGGCAGAACATCAGTCCCTAGAGGATCTCAGCTTGCTTGTGGTGGCCCAAAAGTTGAGCAGAGGACTGGAAAGGGCTGTCCCTCTTATCAGCAATTTCTGAAACCGGTTTTTTTTAAGGATCTTTTCTATTCTACTGAAAAGTATAACCGCTCATGCTGTAAGGCATGGTAATTGGACATCGGGAAAGAGAGAACAAAGAAGCTGTTAGGAGGTAGGTGTTCAGCTTGCAGGCTGTGAAAGGGTGCACACAGGTCGATTTGAAAAAGAAGACCCTGCATCCTTATGAAATCCAATGTGAAGTTTATCACAAAGGGACTGAGTCTCCAACTTAATGATGCTCCTCCTCGATTGCCAGGGAGAAGTGCGAAGTAAGATTAACACCAGGACTCGGCCCATGGTTGTTTCAAAAAGCACATGCCTGTGCTTCTGAAAGGACAGAAAGGGTTAACACAGTGCAGATCGTCATGTCAAGCTGATGAGATGACAAAAAGCTGGTTACAGCTAAACTGCATTTTAAAAAGCTTAAGCACTAAGCTAATAGTTTATTAATAGGTCACATATCAGCAAGTCACATGTAACAATTTCTTTGCATTACTTTACCGTCTTCATTGTGGGGTAACTGGTGGATATTTTTTAAAGTATAAATATTGGAAACTTTTTAGTCATTTTTCTTTCTTTGCACACTTTATTATTGTTGTTGTTGTTGTTATTAATATAACAATAGTGTTAGAGAATCAATAGGTGAGAAATTAAATGGAGCGGTACTAAACTTCCAGCATGTGTACACTTGTGGATACTTTTAAGACCGATTAAAAAGCCTTGATAGCAGATAGTTGCACACATAAAGAAAACTAGATAAAGCACAATGCTTGGCTTCCCAAATGAGAGGCCACACAGACACCAGTAGACCCTTGAGTTCGGTTCTAAACCCCTCAGTTGGATGGTCATAGACTTGGAGATGGTGATGGTGGTAGCAGCATTTGCCCTCCTTAGAGACAGTCCCTTGGGTTTGGGTTTGTCTTGGGTACCCACTGACCCCCCCACACACACTTGGAAACGATGAGCAACAGTGGGTTGCTGTTAGCTCTTTATGGGTCAGGAGACTCGGAAGGACAGAGTTCTCACTGCTCTGAGGGAATAGCCATCCCTGTGTTTGGAGGCACCTCTTGGAACTATTTGACCTCAGATCATAGACGAACAAAACTTACTTAAAAAGTCACCCAGGACCGACCAGCCTGGGTGGGTGACATTAGAGATTTGTAAAAGCGTGGTGGGAGCATAGTGATCAAATAGGAAATTATTGTTGCTTAATTAAAAGAACTCGAGTCTTTATTTCTAAACTGGTGAATGAGGATCCCGGGGAACAGTGTCTTCCCCCACACCCCAGGCAGTCAATCAAAAGTGTAAATTAGAAAAAAAAAAAAATCCCAGCGCTTCTGATGACTGTAAGCCTCTCAATGAAAGCATCTGAGACTCGAACATCAGTGACTTCTTCGTTATGTATTTCTGAGGTGACTGCCACTCTCTTACGTCTTAGGGCTTCCTACTCTTTCTGAGAAACACATCCTGAGGATATAAGGAAGTTCAACTCTTGCTCTATGGAACCATGCACTGAAGAGATCATTTATTTTAGTTTAGAAAGCATAACTGGAGGCACTCCTTCCCAGTGTCTAACCTGGTTTAGCTTAAAGTTTAATTAACTGGAAAAGAAAAAAAATGAATAAAAGAAAATAAAATGAATAAAAGAAAGAAAGAAAGGAAGGAAGAAAGAGAGAAAATGAAAGAAAAGTAAAGGAAGAAAGAAAGAGAAAGAAAAAGGTAAAGAAAAGCCACATTGCCGCTTCCCAATTCACAAAGACAGGTTTTTCTTCAAAAAATATGCCTGAGACACATTACAGATACTATCCCCAGTGATTAGTATGTAAACATTGTCATTACAATGAGATGACACAGTACCAGCTCCATTTCACATTGTGAGCAGCAGGACTGAAGGCAGCAGCCTATTTAGACTGTCCAGTGTTTGTGCAGGGTTTTAAATGGACCATACAAAATCTACATTGTTCTACCTTCTTGTCAAGAGGATCCATCTGTTTCCAATTATTGGCCTTTAACTGATGAAGTTCATCAAATTTCATACTAATATTTTCTATGGACAACTGCAGCATGTCCCAGAACCCTGCCAAGTCCTGGGAAGTGGGTCTCGGGTGAGCACTGGGATTCTGTGCAAAAGAGAGAAAAACATTGATGCTTTAGAGGCGGTGTGACAGCAATTAGGATCAAAAAGGCATTTTGAACATTTCAAAGGCTGGGTTCCTTTTTTTGGCTTTTTGACAAGAGATAAAAATGAGACTGCAAATGGTAATTTTCTACATGCCCCCATTTCATTTTGTGATCTTCAAATGTCAAGGTTGTAAAGTGCCTCTCTGTCCTTACAACAGGATCGTTGTTTCAGTCTGATAAGTGGAGGAGAGTCTAAACATTTGAAAAGTCCCCCGAATGTGTTATCTCTTACCGGGTGTATTTAAAAACACTATACTTAGTGGAAAAACACCATATTTTCCTTTATAATTTCATGCCACACAGTTTAGTCAGAGAACAGACAAGAATTCCAGAGTAAGATCAGTTTTAAGACTCATGTTGAGTGAAGTCATAGGGTACAGAACTGATCACCAATAAGGTATTTCCAAAATACTTTGGGTGGAAAAGGCTTCTTTGATGCTAGAGACTGAGCCAGGGTGTGCAGGGGCAAGCAAGTGATCGACCATGGAGACATATACGTAGTCTCTGAAACTATTGCATGTTCGGCAACTGAGAGATTACTAATAAATACAATAAAGAATAATTTTATCATACGACACATTACAAATTAGCTGGTTTTAAATATAGCAAAAGTTAGAAAACTTTTTTTTTTTTTTTCTTTTCCGAGACAGGGTTTCTCTGTATAGCCCTCGCTGTCCTGGAACTCACTTTGTAGACCAGGCTGGCCTCGAACTCAGAAATCCACCTGCCTCTGCCTCCCAGGTGCTGAGATTAATGGCGTGCGCAACCACCGCCCAGCTAGAAAACATTACCTTTATACATACATATGTATGTTGGTAATATTTCCTTTTTAGAATAATAAATCTCTTTCAGTGTTTAAGAACTGACTTTTTAAAGAATTACTTAAACATGTTATTATTATTATCAACTGGGCAAAGTTGTGCATGCTTTTAATCCCAGCACTTGGGAAGCAGAGGCAGGTGGATCTCTATAAATTTGAGGTCAGTCTGTTCTACAGAGTGAGGTCCAGGACAGCCAGAGTTACACAGTGAGACCCTGTCTAGAAGAAAAATTCCAAACAGAGAAAAATGTATTATTATAATTTTGGGTATGTGTGTGCATACATATTATAACACACATGAGGAGGTCAGAGAACAACTTTATAAAGTTGGTTCTCTCCTTCCACCCTCCTGAGGATTCCAGGGGTTTAACTCATGCCATCAGACTTGAGAAGCAAGAACCCATCAAAGCCAGCAGACCAACCCAAGGTCTCACTTTTGTTAGTTTGGTTGCTTCGGAGCTTGCTGTGTGATTTATGCTGGCCTGGAAATCTCTAACCTCCTGCCTCAGCCTTTGAGCGCTAAGATTGCAAGTGCCCATTATCACATCTGGCTCAAGGTGACTCTTTTTGTCCCCGTAATGGGAGGCTGGGAGGTGGGGGGTGGCATCACTATCACTATCGCCAACATTTGCCTAAGCAGCCGAAGGCATCATAAACAGACATTGCGAGTCCGCCTCCCTTCCAGGTGTCAGGAGCTCTTAGTGCAATTTCTGGTTATTTCTTAGTATTATAAATAACTGTGAGCCGAGCGTGGTGGCTCACGCCTTTAATCCCAGCACCTGGCAGAGGCAGAGGCAGGTGGATTTCTGAGTTCGAGGCCAGCCTGGTCTACAAAGTGAGTTCCAGGACAGCCAGAGCTATACAGAGAAACCCTGTCTCGAAAACCCCCAATAAATAAATAAATAAATAAAATAAATAACTGCAAACTGTGAACAGTTATCATACGCTATGATAATTGAGGGCAGCTCATACATTTAAAATTAATCTCAAGAAAAGTGGTACCATCAGAATTTCAGAAAGCAAAGGTTGATGGTCATCTAATTGTTTAAAGGTTGGAAATGAGAGTGGAGGATGTGCCAGAATGACGGGTCTTGTCCAAAATAAATGCAAATAAAGATGCCGTGTGTAGACTTCTGAGACTACCTATAGTTCCTTGGCATTAGATAAAGAATCTTGGGATCTTGGCCTTGGATTCTTTTTTTTTTTTTTTTTTTTTTTTTTTTTTTTTTTTTTGGTTTAAATGTCTTTTACTAGAACAAAAGCACAGGCTGAGAACAGGTGCATCTGAGGTCACCTTTCCTCTTGGATAGGCCATGGCATTCCGGTCACATCCATGCCAGCTAACTAAAGCAAGAGGTATAGAGTGACAGACCAGCATCTGCAGTACACTGGCAAGGCTAGAACGACAGCAGCAAGCTGTGTGTTTGGCCTTGGATTCTTATGAGATTCTTGGGAGTAGATGACTTTGAGAGTTTTAAGTTCAATGTTAAAAATCTGTTCTAGGGACGGGAATGAGTATGGCTTCATGGCACACTTTCAAGCTTCGGGTTCGGTCTCTAGCACCTAGTCAAACCAAAATAAAATGGATACAACAAAACATAAAAATTATTCTAGTGATACATCACTCACAATGAACGAAAGGGGTTCTTTGTAGTATTCTGACATAGTAAACAGCCAACGACAATGGAAATCCCTCAAGGGGTGTGTGGTGGCAAACACCAGAAATCCTATCGGTAGGGTTGCTGAACTGGGAGCATGTCACCCTTGAGGCTACATAACAAAAACAAAAGAACAACCCAAGGGGGGAAATACACAAGCCAAGCGCCCCTCAATATTCAGAACACACAGTAGATCTGATGAGGCACTTCTTTTTTTTTTTTTTTGGTTTTTCGAGACAGGGTTTCTCTGTATAGCCCTGGCTGTCCTGGAACTCACTTTGTAGACCAGGCTGGCTTCGAACTCAGAAATCCGCCTGCCTCTGCCTCCCGAGTGCTGGGATTAAAGGCGTGCGCCACCACGCCCGGCGAAGGCACTTCTTAATAGCTTATGATTGCACAAATATTTAGCCTTATTCATAATGAATTTTGGAGGTCAGTGACATTTTCTTGGTCACAGGTTTTAGTGCTGTACTGTTTTTAGCACCAAGGGTTTCTTGTTTGAAATCCTCAGGCCCAGACGCTGAGATGTCAGACTTCTTAGGATTTGGGAAAGTTTGCCTATCTGCACGCAGTGAGATATCTTAGAGACAGAATACAGGTCAACGTGAAATTCATGTATATGTCACATACACCCAATACCCACAATCTAGAGGTGATTGTATACATTTTCCTGTATTTTGACAGTATTTGACTGTATTTTGACAGTCATATGTTATATGAGGTCAGATGTATCAAAGCCTTCCTGTCCCCAGAGTTTCAGATTTTAGAGCATTTCTGATTTTGGATTTTTTTTTTTTTTGGTTCGGGCATATTCAGTCTACAGTTCAGCAGCCTAAGCTTCCGTGGTAGCTCCTTAGATGTGCTTAACTCTGTCACGGGCGACCTGGGCCTTGCCCACCCCCAAAGGAATTTCTTTGCCCCATTTTGTCAAAAAGACAAATGAGGAAACAAAGAGGCCCTAAGTCCGATCCATCTCTAATCCAGCCTTTGTGTGACAGTAAGAGTTGTACGGTAGAGTGGCGGAGTCTAAAGCAGATCATCTTTGAGATCAGAGGAACAACAGGGGTGGTGTGTGTGTGTGTGTGTGTGTGTGTGTGTGTGCGCGCGCGCGCGCGTGAGGCAGCCTGTTCCNTTTTTTTTTTCTTAAAGGAAGAGGGACTAAAGAAAGAACAGGGTTGGAGAGATGGCTCAGCAGTTAAGAGGCCCAGAGGTCCTGAGTTCAATTCCCAGCAACCGCATGGTGGCTCACAACCATCTGTAAGGGGATCTGATGTCCTCTTCTCTGTTCTCACTCTGTAGACCAGGCTGGCCTTGAACTCAGAAATCCACCTGCCTCTGCCTCCTGGGTGCTGGGATTACAGGTGTGCGCCACCACTGCCTGGCAATAAATATTTTTTAAAACAACAACAAGCTGAACCTGACCCTGAACAACAACCCTATAGTCACTTAAACAAACAAACAAAAACTAAAAGATAACAAACAAACAAACAACCCCACCATATTTATTTATTATGTGTATGTGTTGGCAGTGCCAGGGTCAGCAGGCAGATGACAACTTGTAGAAGCTGGTTTTCCCCTTCCACCATCTGGGTCCAGGGATCCCAACTTAGGTCATCAGACTAGGCAGCAAACTTCTCACCTGCTGAGCCATCTTGCTACCCCTTTAGAGGCACTCCAGGTCATACTACTCCCTGGGGTGACTCCCTCTGCAAAAATGAGGGATGGAATTTAAATCCTGCAAGGGATTTTTAGGGGCAGAGGCTGAACTATAACTACTTTTTACCATGGGCTGGCCGGTAAGTTTGTTAACTTTTTATGCTCCTTTATCCCATCTGTAAATCATCAAGAGAATGCCACCAGCAACTCCCAAGGGCCATGCTGGGGAGTTAGCCAGGGCATCCAGCACATGTTGGTGCAGGATGTCTTCAGAAACCTTGTTGGAGCAGCACCAATGACCTTCCTCTGTTGGTGCGCAGTTACCTTAACAGGGTCTCTCCTAGTTCATCACATAAATTCCTCTAGTGGCCATTGACTGGAGCCAGCATGAGAAACGAGGACATGTCAAAAGCTGGCTTTGGGAACTTAACCATTTCTAGAAGATAGCACACATTAAAAAAAATGTTTGGGGCTGGAGAGATGGCTCAGTGGTTAAGAACACTGACTGCTCTTCCAGAGGTCCTCTACAGCATGGTAGAGTATTTAAAGGTGTGTGTGTGTGTGTGTGTGTGTGTGTGTATAGAACTTAAGTCATCAGGTTTGCCAGCAAGCCCCTTTAACAAGAAGCCATCTTGCCATCCCTGGAATAGATTCCTTTGAGGAGAGAACACAGTGCCTAGGACAGAGTTAAGACTCAAAGCCCTGTCAGGGTCATTTGGATGCCAACCATGTTTTCAGTTGACACACTGCTTTCGGTTTGCTTTGTTTTAGAGTCAGCCTGACCGGAGACTGAGCACTAAAAGCTGTGTTTGCAGAGTCGCTCTTGGAGGACATGGGCCTTTTGGAGGCCTCCTCCAAGAGACTCTTGACCTCTGATTCACTGTCATTGCTGTCACTGCTGCTGTTGGAGGTCTTTTCCTTCTTTTGTTTCTATATGTCAGAGGTAGAAGGAGCACTTGCTTACCTCAGGGTGTCTAATCTACATTTTGTGATACCCCCAACCTCTGACTTTTAAATTAAAACAAAACTCACATCAGGAGACACAGTTAATGATGGCTTTTTAGAAAGAGTGTCATGATTATTATCACTGTAATAGTATTTAAGAAACCAGTTTGTTTCATTAGTAAGAATGAGAAAATCATATAAACTCTAGGAACGTGGAAAGGTGTTTTTGTTTTTGTTTGTTTGTTTGTTTGTTTTTTCGAGACAGGGTTTCTCTGTATAGCTCTGGCTGTCCTGGAACTCACTTTGTAGATTAGGCTGGCCTCGAATTTAGAAATCTGCCTGCCTCTGCCTCCTGAGTGCTGGGATTAAAGGCGTGCACCACCACGCCCGGCTTGTTTTTGTTTTTAATTTAAAGAAAAGCAAGAAGTCAGATTCATCTGTGAAGTCTTTCACAGTGGTTCAAATTGAGTTTTGCTTTGGCCAGGTCAGTCTTTTTTTTTTTTTCCTTCTCTTTTTTTGTGGCCAGGTCAGTCTTAAGGACAAAGTCTCTCTGGGTTGTGCGCTAGCAGGGAGTCCCAGTGACGTGAATGGTACCTACCAGGTTCTCTTCACACAGTTCTCTGAACTGGTAGAATTTCTGCGCCATGAGAAGTTGGGCACTGCCCACCGCGGTTCGGATTTTCCCTAGAACTGAAAAGAGCAGACACAGAAGTTTACACGATGCTTCATTGTGAGACTTTGTCTGGTAAATACAGCAAGGAGAAGTTACGCTGTCATGGTTTGAGAAACCGGCCCACACAGCATGGCCACGCCCACCTGGAAGGATGCTCTATTGGTCCACGAAACCTGGGCTGCTGGGTTCAAACATAAAGTCAACTTGGAAAAACACAAGTTCGCAGGGCTTGTTTTTTTTTGGGGGGGGGGGGGACTGGAGTTTGCTGTCACAGGACTGTGCTGTACCCCAAGGAGGGACAAACAGCGTTCCTTCTACTGTGCAGACAAAAGTCAAGTGTCCCCCCCCCTGCTGTTTCAGGTTTATCCTGATTTGCTGGTTTGAATTTCCAATTCAGATTCAAAAGCAAGAAAAGCAATGCCAGCCAGCTGGGAGGGAGGAATCTCGCAGCACTTACCCTACCCACCGTAATCCAGTGTTTTCCGGGCGACCCACCACTGGCATTGGCTGACGAGTGAATTTCCTAGGGAGTGGTGGTGGTCAGCCTGTTGCCTGGGGAACACCAGCAAGGCTCCAGCTTTCCACTTTACAGCCCCCTTTCCTATTAACATGGGTTCCGTGTGGAGCTTTCTGCTACTTCTGATTTCAGTGAACGCATTTGAAAGCCTCTGCAGGGGCCCAGGTCTGAGTCTCCCCAGGGCTCCCCCTGAACCTGTAGCCTCAGAAGCTGTAGCTCTGTCAAGCCAACGCTAAACAAACCTCGCCTGCTCGTGTGTACCAGAGGGAACAGAGACCTCGCACAGTGGAAATTAGAGAGGACACAGTTGCCATGACGCTTGGCTGGTGAAACTCCGCTGCCTCAGACAGTATGTGGGAATCGAGTAGGTATTGCCCAGGGTTTTCTAGTCATGTGCTATACTGGATTCACAATGCCAGGTTAGAGCAGAGTTCACGATTCACACACAACAGAGCTTTGCTCAATATTTCAGCATGAAAAAAAAAAAAAAAAAAAAAAAAGCCGGGCGGTGGTGGCGCACGCCTTTAATCCCAGCACTCGGGAGGCAGAGACAGGAGGATTTCTGAGTTCGAGGCCAGCCTGGTCTACAAAGTGAGTTCCAGGTCAGCCAGGGCTATACAGAGAAACCCTGTCTCAAAAAACAAAAAAACAAAAAAACAACAAAAAAAATTCAGCATGCACACCTGTAAGTCAGAGCATTTCTAAATTTGTATGACCACAGTCATGCCAGACTGCTTGGGGACACACATTTGCAGCCTCTGTCAAGTCATAGCAACCCCCTGACTGGCAGCTCTGAGCCCTTACATAAGTGGAAGCTTTTACTTTTTTCTAGTCTATGTTTAAAATTCTCTTAGACTTTCACCATCTTCCTCTTTCACTGGAAAATCAGGTGAGTGAGGTCTCTTATTACTACTACTACTATTATTTATTATTATTATTATTATTATTATTATTAGCATACAGGATCTACATAGCCTTGGCTGTCCTGGAACTCACTATGTAGAGCAGGCTGCCCTCATACTCACAGAGATCTGCCTGCCTCCATCTCCAGAGACCTGGGATTAAAGGCACCACACACCCCTTGTTCTCTTTTTCTTGGTTCCTCAACGCAAAGTGGATAGGGTGTGCCTAAAGTTCAGAATTCAGGACTCTTTGACAAGTTTTGAGGATGGATCAGTCAAAACTTGGAGCTAAGAGGTATCAGTCACATCTGAATAGCTGCAGTATGCCAGACCACCATAAGAGGATCGGAAGGAGCCTCTGTGTTCCCTCAAAAGAGGCCACCTGTAACCCAGGATGGTCTCCCACTCACAGTGTAGACAAAGATGACATCAAATTCTTAATCATTCTTGTCTCCACTTACTCAGTGTTAGGATTATATTTGTCTCCCACAACACCTGGCCTGAAACATACTCTTATCGTTTGTTTTGTTTTTCGAGACAGGGTTTTTCTGTATAGCCCGAGATGTCCTGGAACTCACTTTTGTAGACCAGGCTGACCTCGAACTCAGAAATCCACCTGCCTCTGCCTCCCGAGTGCTGGGATTAAAGGCGTGTGCCACCACGCCCAGCTGAAACATACTCCTTGAAAAATAACTACCAGTGGAAATAAGTAGTAAAAAGCAAACAGCCTGGCTGGAGAGACGGCTCAGTGGTTAAGAGCACTGACTAGTCACTGACTACTCTTCCAGAGGTCCTGAGTTCAATTCCCAGCAATCACATGGTGACTCACAACCATCTGTAATGGGGATCTGATGCCCTCTTCTGGTGTGTGTGAAGGCAGCGAGGATGTACTCATATAAATAAAGTAAATAATAAATCTAAAAAAAAGCAAAGGACCAAAAGTTGATCATGAAAGGAGAAACGGAAAAAAGACGCATCTCGCTAATGTTTGGACTCTGCGCTGTAAAGTCTGAGGTCAGCACTCCACGGTGCAGTTAATCCGAAGAAATGTTAGAGCATTCTGGGGTGGGCCTAAGTACAAGGCACCTTCCCAAGGCCACTCTCAGACTCACTCTTGTTCTGTGGCAAGGTGACAATTAACCTCAAAGCAGAGGCCCAGCCCTCAAGGCCAAAGCTAAGGTCAAAAAAAAAAAAAAAAACGGTCAGAGGAGCCTGGAAGAACTTGTGGAATCTAGTCACTGAGCAGGGACATAGCTGGTGGGCTCTGGATCCATTCACTCAGCAAATCCTAGTACTCAGGCCAACCATTATACTAGGCAGGTATATGGCAGCGGGCAGCAAGATGAAGTCCCTGCCAGCTTGGGTTTGTATCCTGGTAGAAAGCACAAGGAAAAAGCCGGGGAAGCAGTACTGAGAGTTTTTTGTTTGTTTGTTTGTTTGTTTTTCTCTCTCCTAAGAAACCAAGCATGCCCTGGAGCATGGCAAAGCTGGCTCTAGGTTAAATGGTTTGTCTTGAAACAGTCATACCACTGCTTTCTCTCTAGTTACTTTATCTACCTCGTTAAATCTATGCGCATCATTGATGGTGTGCACGCGCGGGCATGCATATGTGTACCATGGTGCATGTGTGGACCTGAGAGGACAGCAAGCAGGAGTTGCTCTCTCTTTCTGGTGGTGAGACTCTTGTGGGTCCTGAGGATTGAACCAGGTCTTTAGGCTTAGTAGCAGACACCTTGAACTGCTGAGCCATCTCACTGGCTCCCGCTTTTTGTTTATTGTGGTGGTTTGAATATGCTTGGCACTGTTAGGGTATGTGGCCTTGTTGGAGTGGGTGTGGCCGTGTTGAAGAAGGTGTGTGGCCTTAGAGGAGGTTTGGCCTTTTTGGAGTGAGTGTGGCCTAAACGGAGGAAGTGTATCACTGTGGGTGTTGGCTTTGAGAACTTCCTCCTAACTTCCTGAGGATGCTAATCTTTTATTGTTTGCCTTCAGAACAAGAGGTAGAACTCTCCGCTCCTCCAGCGCCATGCCTGCCTAGATGCTGCCATGCTTCTTGCCATGATGATAATAGACTGAATGTCCGAACCTGTAAGCCAGCACCAAGTAAATGTTGTCCTATATAAGAGTTGCTTTGGTCATGATGT
This sequence comes from Mus minutoides, assembly GCA_902729485.2. NCBI lineage: Eukaryota > Metazoa > Chordata > Mammalia > Rodentia > Muridae > Mus > Mus minutoides. The sequence goes on along the minus strand of LR749665.1, from coordinate 2,217,873 downwards.
CTCTTCATGGCAATGGAAACCCTAAGGAATTTATTTATTATTTATTTATTAAATTTTCACCACTATTTTAAAAATTGGAAACTAAGTAAAATATTTTTAAGGACTTGATAATTTTCCATTTATATATATATATATATATATATATATATATATATATATATATATTTATATATATTCCCAAGGAGGTATCCAAGCAGGGGACACTGGTACTCCAGTCCTTTTCTCTCCTTTGCTTCGAGGTGAGCAACTTCCTCAACCATGATGTGCTGTGCTATGGAGGGCTGTAAGCAACACAGTTAAGCGACCATGGACTGAGCCTTTTCCTCTCCTGATTTGTTTAACCCCCAGGTCTTTTTTCACAGCCAAAGAAAGCTAACAGAAGTGGTTAATGGTTTCTGCTGTCCCTATTCCTTAGAACACACGCAACAAAGACCTCTTCTAAAATAACTCACTCTGCTCGGTTCTCCAGGCATGCCATTGAACGTGGCTTATATCACCTGTCCACCTGATACTTCAGCACCCAATAATTTGCTCTGCAGCTGTCCTTATGGAGGAAAACATAGTCTCGGAAGCCTTGTTTTGAGCAGCTCTTGGGGAGGTTTGTGGATCTTTTCTCTCATTTCCTTTCTACATGCTGGTATTTCTCTTAGCAGGAGAAAGCAAATGAAAGCAGCTCCGGCTATTGAATGAGATCCCTCCCACTTAGGATGTGAGTACCTAGGGGCTAGCTCAGCAGAAGATTCACAACTGCCTCTGACTCCACCTCCAGAAGGATCAAGCTCTTCGGGCACCCGAATTCACACGTACACACGGACACATTAATACATAATCTTAAGAAGAATTAACAATAGAGCTAAGAAAAGATGTGGGGCCACCTCATTCTGAACGCCTCACTTAACGGAATTCCCCAAGTCCCTCCCTCCACAATAGATGATCCAAGATGCCGATGGAGAGAAGCCTCCACCAATTTGCTGCGTAAGGCCAGGAAGGTCCTCTGCAAAAACGTGCTTACTAAAATGATTTTAATATCTAAGCACTGCCTAGCTCTTGGGGACTCACAGACCCACAGTGCAGAAAACTGAAGTTCAATTGTGGCAACTTGGCTCAAATTGTGGAGTGTCCCCTCTAGCATCCCCGTGGTCTTCAGTGCCTGTCTTTACTCTCAACTTTTACGAAGCTGGGTCTGATTCTGCTTAGGAGGAAGCATCTGCGTGTAATTCTTTTTCCCTCCTAACCTTCCTTTCTTGTTTCATTTTTCTTTTCAACTCTTCCCCCCAGCCCCCTTCCCTTTTCCCTCTTGCTCCGGCCCTGCTCGCTCTGACTCATAGGTTATTTGGTTCTCATTACGGATGGTGGTGAGACACCATCTCATTATGAATGGTTGCTGGGATTTGAACTCATGACCTTCGGATGAGCAGTCAGTGCCCTTAACCACTGAGCCATCTCACCAGCCCCTCTTGTTCTATTTTTAAGATCAATTTTTTTTATGTGTAAGTATGTGCGCCTAAATGCATATATAGGTGCATCATGTGTGGGCATGTGGCCGTGGAGGCCAGTATAGGGTATCAGGTCCCTTGTCAATACAGTGATGGGGGACTGTGAGCTTCCTAAAATGTTGGGTGTTAGGGATGGAACCTGGGTCCTGGGCAAGAGCAGCAAATGTTCTTAACTGAGTCATCTCTCCAGCCCTTGTTTGTTTTCTTCCTTCCTTCCTTTCCTTCCTTCCTTCCTCCCTTCCTCCCTTCCTTTCTTTTATCCTCCTCCTCCCCTCTCTTCTTCTTAATTTTAGAAACTCTTTATGTAGTCCTGTAGAAACTCACTATGTAGACCAGGCTGGCCTTGAACCCAGAGAGATCCACCTGGCCTACCTCCCAAGTGCTAGGATTAGAGGCATGCACCACTATAAACAGCTCCTTGTTTTGTTTTTTGAGATAGGGTCTCTCCTTCCATTCTCTTCTCTGATCCATTCTAGGAATTCGCCTTATTTATTTTATTAGTGATTTGTTTAGAGCCGGGGTCTTACTGTATAGCCCAAGTTGGTCTCAACCTCCTGAAGACCTTCCCCTCTCAGCCTCCAGAGTATCTGGGACTCCAGTTGGTTTCACTACACTTAGTTTTTGAATTTCCCTATATTATGCACTTCATGTAAGTAGAAGCTTTCGGTGTTTATTTTTGTAAGACTGGCTTATTTCACTTCACAGAGTGTCCTCTGAGGCACCCACACTGCCATATAAGGTGGTCTTTCTTCTGTCTTCTTCTTTCTTCTTCTTCTTCTTCTTCTTCTTCTTCTTCTTCTTCTTCTTCTTCTTCTTCTTCTTCTTCTTCTTCTTCATTTTCTTCTTCTCCTCCTCCTTCTTCAAAGATTTACTTATTTATTTTTAAATTTATATTGAGTACCCTGTAGCTGTCTTCAGACACATCAGAAGCGTGCATCAGATCCCATTACAGATGACTGTGAGCCACCGTGTGGTTGCTAGGAATTGAACTCAGGACCTCTGGAAGAGCAGCTAGTGTTCTTAACCACAAACCATAGGTTGTCGTCTTTTAAGTTCAGTAACATTCCAATTCTAGAACCAGGTGAAGTAGTATGTCTTCAGGAAGCTATGGCAGGACTAAGCTAAGCTACACAGCAAGACCTTGTCTCCAAACAGGAAAGGCCAAGCCAAGCAAAAACCAACTTTGTCTTCTAGCCAGGGCCGAGGGACTGCAGAACAGGGTGTAAGGAGGCACTGTGGGAATCTGAGGATGAGAACAAAGCAGATCTAGGGGCAGTGGCGCTGCCATTTCAGCTGTGAAGAAAGTGGAGGGTCAGGCGCTAACTCCACAGACATGGTTAGAGTAAATTACAAGCTCCACGTTTCCTTTAAAGAATATATGTCATAATGAGAAGCAGAGAAAGATTTCTGTGGGAGGGACATCTATGCAAGCTATGCTTTGAAATCTCCCCGGCTATATTGAATTAAAGACCGAGACGTTCAGAAAAGAGTGGATCTCCTCTTTTCCCACACACCATGTCGTGTGGGATATGGTTTTTAGTTTGGGAACATAGCGATGGCGCAAAAGACCCGGGGGTGAAAAGAATGAAAATCTTCGTTTAACCCTGCCAGGGAATCTATGATCGCTACGAGGAGTTTCCATATGCTGGTGCCAACAAGCCAAAACAAAGACCACTTTCCCTGGGAATACACCTGACTTGTTTTTTTGCTGAGTCCAAATCAAAATTTCAGGGATGAAGGTGTAGCGTACAGTGTGGGTGAAGCCCTGAACTCAATCCCTAGGGCCTAACACACAAACACTCAAACAAACACAACAGATGCACATTCCAATCATATGCACAGCAACTATGTATCCTTGCAGGTTCCAAGAGAATTAGGTCTCTGTCTACATCTCAAAGTCCGAACAGTGGTTTCTCTGCCTCGTTTTAATTCTTTTCCTGTTCTTTTCTTTTCTTTTCTTTTCTTTTCTTTTCTTTTCTTTCCTTCCTTCCTTCCTTCCTTCATCATATTTATTTATTTATTTATTTATTTTGGTTTTGAGACAGGGTTTCTCTGTATAGCCCTGGATGTCCTGGAACTCACTTTGTAGACCAGGCTGGCCTCGAACTCAGAAATCCGCCTGCCCCTGCCTCCCGAGTGCTGGGATTAAAGGCGTGCGCCACCACGCCCGGCTATCATTTTTATTTTTGAGGCAGAGTCTTACTATATAGGCTTGGCTGGCCTGAAACCCACTATTTGACCAGACTAGCTTCAAACTCTCAGAGATCCACCACTAAAGCCACTATGGCTGACTTGCAGCCACCAGTGCCCAATTCACAGTTGCCATGTCTCCTTTAGGGCCTCGGACACTTGAGAAGAACATCCACACAGAACTTGTTACACAGTTAAAGATAACTTTGAACTGCTGATTCTCTTGCCGGTATCTCCTAGTGCTAGGATCACAGGTACATGCTCTGGGCCTGGGCTATGCAGTGCTAGGATTGAGTGCAGGGCTTTGAGCATGACAGGGTAAGCACCCTTAACAACTGAACTGCATCCCCGGCCCAAACACACATTTTTATTTTCATGTCAGAAATGGAGAAGGCAGTTGTGCTGGCCTCCATGAGATCCAGCTGACAGGCATTTTCTCAATTAGTGATCAAGTGGGGCGGGATCAGCCCATTGTGGGTGGTGCCATCTGTGGGCTGGTAGTCCTGGGTTCTATAAGAGAGCAGACTGAGTAAGACAGGGGAAACAAGCCAGTAAGCAGCACCCTCTATAGTCTCTGCATCAGCTCCTGCCTCCAAGTTCTTGCCCTGTGTGAGTTCCTGTCCTGACTACAATGTATAAATGTAAGCTGAATAAACCCTTTCCTCTGCAACTTGCTTCTTGGTCATGATGTTTGTCCAGGAATAGAAACCCTGACTAAGACAAATTGGTACCAGCATAGTGGGGTATTCCTGTGACAACCTGACCATATTTTGGGGAGGACTGTGGAAAGGACTTTGAAACTTTGGGCTAGAAGAGCCATTGGGATGTTAAGAGCTCCGTGGGATGTTCTGTAGGAGCTTGGAAGATAATGTTATGAGTGTGCAAATGATGGAGACCTGGCTTGTGACATTTTAGAGGAAAGAATAAGACTCTTATCAAGGCCATTGCTGTTGTGATTGTGAAGATTCTGTAGTTTTGATTAGCTGGGGCTGAAGAGTCAACTGTGATCAACAAGATACCAGATCTACAAAAGCGAAACCTTTGCATTACTGGGACTATTTATGCTGGTTAGCTGGAGCTAAGAAATTAGTGGTGATTAAGAAGAGAGCAATATTACTGAGGCGAAATCTGGAAAGTGTTTTCTGAGTGCACGAAGAAGTTGTGTTCAGAGATAGCTGCAGCTGGACTTGGTAATGTGTAATAGTCACCCAGGTGGTACTGGTTTTGAAGCCATAAGGGGGTCATGAAGAGCAGCTGAGGCTTGGCACTGTGAGGGGCCATGGAAGGCCATTGGTGAAGGTGCAGCCTCAGTTGCAATTGATGGCCCGGGACTGGAGGGGGTCATGCAAAGGAGCTTGGCACCATAAAGAGAGCCTATGAGAAATTATTGGAAGACAGCAGTGTTCTGGAGAAGCCAATACCATGAGATGACCACCAAGAACAGCAGCAGCGCAGGCAGCTGGAGCCTAGAAGACAGGGTGTGTGCTACAAAGGGCAGAGCTGGAGAAGTGACCCAAGCCCTTGGAGGAGCCCAGAAGATGGTGAGTAGGTCCCAGACATTGGACAGTTAGAGTTTGGTTTTGATTTTGATTGTGACTGTGCCCTGATATTTTTCCCTCTTGAAGTAAGAAAGTATTTTAGAGGAGCCCATATAGTTAAAAGACTTTGAATTTCAAAAGAGATTGGATATTCTAAAGGGGTTGAAAATTTAATATGTGAGAATTTGTAAAGACTGTGGGACTTTTAAACTTATTTAGATCTTGGAGATGAATAAGAAAGTAAGCATTGAGACTTAATAGTGATGTGTTTGTGTGTCAAGCTGACAAGGGGTCCGTTGTACTGTTGGTTTTGTGTGTCAACTTGACACAAGCTGGAGTTACCACAGAGAAAGGGGCTTCCCTTGAGGAAATGCCTCCACGAGATGAGGCTGAAAGGGATTTTCTCAATTAGTGGTCAAGTCGGAAGGCCCCCAGCCCACTGTGGGTGGTGTCACCCCTGGCTGGCGGTCAGAAAAAGGCAGACTTCAGAATCCCGAAGCAGCACGGAGTGGGTGGGTGCTCATCACTGATAAGTCATTGGAATCACAGGCTAACTGCACGGGCTTCTCTTTAAGCACCTGGCTCATTTCTTCCCTGCCACCCCACCTGCAGCAGGATTTGTGTGACAAGTTCCACAGACTGAGGTGATAGACTTGAACAGGGGGAGGCCTCCTAGAACAGGTTGTGGAACTCTTCGCTGGAGGAAAAAAAAAAAATACTGAGCCCAAGTTGCTCTTGGCAACTTATCTGTTTATGTCTTCTATTCCTTTCCCCATATACGAGATGTTCCTGATAGTCTAGGCCAAGATCTTAAGCGAGTATTATGGCTACAAAACCATCCCTTGAGATGGAGACACTAACCATGACCTCATCTCCGGGAGAACCAGGGCTTCACTTTACAAGTCATGTGTAAGATAGTATTGATGAATATAAACTTTCCCAGCAATAATATTTTATATGGCTGCATGCATGTCATCGGGAATCAGTTTTGATACGTTGTTTGAGAAAGCCTTAAATTAAAAAAAAATTAAAACAGTTTAAATTTATGTTTTGAAGATTTACAGAAAAAACAGGAGCTAGAAGTTAAACAGTAACTGATCATAAAAATTCATCAGTTTATTCTTGGAAACGTGCCACTAGCCTTAGGTGAATTTTATATTTTGATGTACCAAATGGTCATAATAATGTCTGTCCTACCTGGATGTTTTATTGAAAACACCCTTTTCGAAGTTGTAATATTTGGATGATTTTGTAGTTTGTATCTTGCTGTATCAAATGATTACCGCAATGTCCCTTCCATTATACTGCTTCACTGAACACAGTTTTCCCGAGTTGTAGCACCTGTTTCTCTATGCATAAAAACCCTTGCCCGAGAGCTGCAATACACTCAAATTCAAACTACTCTGTGTTTGTTTCTGTGTGTCACAGCCGAATCCTTACCCACCTGGCCTCGAGAACCCACATCTCGGGGACCCCATATCCAACTCGGGTGGTCTGTGGCACTTTCCCTTCTATAGACTTTTGGAGTGAAGAAGGAGAGAAGCTGGGAGGAGTGTGTGTTGGGGGGGTCCTTCTTCCTACTTTAAAGCCATGCGGATTTATCACCAGTACAGCTCGGTATAATTTCAAGTTGAGATTATCTGTGCATTGAAGAATGCATTTTTGTGGCCGTTTCTCCGATCTGTGGTTCAGAGACCACATCTCATATACACATAGACGTGCCATCAACGGCATGTCTCTGTCATATTATGTGTCTGTTCTCTTACTAGCTGGAGGTGTAGTAAAGGAGTATGTCTCTTTTGTTTATTTACTGTCATTGGTATTTGTGGTGGTGCTGGGGATTGAAGCCACAGCCTTGAATATGCTAGGCAAGAGGCATATTCTTGAATCTGTGCCTGCCATTTTTTATTTTGATGTGTATGGATGTTCGCCTACAAGTATGTCTGTATACCATGTGCATGCCCAGTGCCTACAGAGGGTAGGAAAGAGTGCTGACCTGGAGTTACGGAAGGCTGTCAGTTAATGTGGATGTGGGGGAAACAAAATTATATTCTCTGGAAAAGCAGCCAGTGCTCAGCAGCTGAGCCATCTCTCCAGCCCCCACTTTCCTTTTTAAGGAGTCAAAACTCTGTGGCTTCTAATGTATGAAGGCTAGTGGCACCAGGCCTGATGTATTTGGTGCTGGAGCACTAACTCAGTGCTGAATGTTTGCTAGGGAAGCACCCACCAGCTGAGCCACATCCCCAGCCCAGTTTACTTTTTTAAAGTGAGTTTAGGATGAATGTGGTGTGCATGCAGGTGATCCCAGTCATGCTGGACTGAGTCAGGAGGGCCCCTGGGGTCCAAGAGTCAGAGAGCAGCCTGGCAAACATAGTCTCTGAAGGGTTGTACAAGTTTGTTCAGCTTTCATCAACTCCCCGCATGGGTTTTAGTTTTAAATGTGGTTCGACTTCCGATCAACAGATATCAGTCACGACGCTGTTTACATCACGAATCACCTACACAAATAAAGCTGCTATCTTTGAAAGCGGTATGAGGGCTGGCGAGATGGCTCAGAGGTTAAGAGCATTGACTGCTCTCCCAAAGGTCCTGAGTTCAAATCCCAGCAACCACATGGTGGCTCATAACCATCCATAACAAGATCTGATGCCCTCTTCTGGTGTGTCTGAAGACAGAAAGAAAGAAAGCAGAATGAAGCTAGCTAGGAATGGAGGCTCACCTTGAAATTGGTAATTCTAGCACAGGGAAGGCAGAGGGGAAAAGGATTGCCCTGAGTCCCAATCCAGTTTGGCTTCCAGAGTGAGACCTTGTCTAAGCAACACAAACAACCAGGGCTGGTGTGATGGATGGCTCACACCTGGTTAGCTGCTTACCACCCAGCCTGACCACCTGAAGCTGATCCCTAGAACTGATATGGTGGAAGGAGAGAATCAACTCCAGACAGTTCTCCTCTGACAACCACACATGCCGGGGCCCATGATCTCCCCCATCTCACTAAGCAAATGTAAAACTGAAAACAAAAACTCCCAAAGAGGAAAAGAATTGAACTAAATGAAATCAGTTTATATCTTTGTGATTTTTGTGACATATATGTGTGTTTATGTATTGTATGTATTTATGTATATATGCCTATAGGTATTGGGTATGTCGATATGTATGCATATATACAGAATTATGACTTGGAGCTAATAATTCCTCCTCTAAGGCAGTCTGCAGAAACTGACTTGTTTTTCTCCAAGAAAAGTCATAGAAACTCACATTTTCTTCCTTCTCAGAGTTGTCCATAAAGACATTCTCTGTCCAAGGGGTGGTAGTGGCCCAGGCTTTTTAATCCTAGAACTTGGGAGGCAGAGGCAGGCAAGAGTGAGTTTGAGGCTAGCCTGGTCTACAGAGCAAGTTCCAGGATGGCCAGGGCTACACAGGAAAACCTTGTGTTGAAAGACAAAAACAAAACAAAACAAAAACAAAAGATGTGTATGTGTGTGCTCATGTGTGTGCCTATGTGTGAAGTCCAGAGGTCACCCCTGTGTGTGGGGTCATCTCAGAAAAGCTATCCATCTGGTTTTTTGACTCAGGGTCTTCATTGGTTGGAGCTCAGCCAGTTAAGGCTAGTTGGCTATCCAGCGAACTCTGCATTTCTACCCAAGGATTATAATGCACCATAATGCCTGACATTTTTTGTGAGTTCTCAACTTTGAACTCAGGTTATTTTGCTTGAGAGGCAAGAACTGGCTGATAGCCACCTCCCCAGCCTTTACTGGGCCTTTTTTTTTCTCCTCGTTCCAGTCAACCCTGCTCGTTCTGGTCTTGTCCCGCTCACTCCTGTCGGCCCCGCTTGCTCCAGGTGCCTCCGCTTGCTCTCTTCAGTCCAAGGATTCGTTTATTATTATTATTCATAAGTACGCTGTAGCTGACTTCAGATGCACCAGAGGAGGGCGTCAGATCTCATTACGGGTGGTTGTAAGCCACCATGTGGTTGCTGGGATTTGAACTCATCACCTTTGGAAGAGCAGTCGGGTGCTCTTACCCGCTGAGCCATCTCACCAGCCCTACTGGGCCTTTTCTAATGCCCTTCATAATGAGTTGGTAAATGTATTTCCCTGAGTCCTGTGAGTCCTTAAAGCAAGTTAATTGAACCCGAAGAAGGGTTACACGGGCTTTATGCTATATCTCTTTCCTTATAGTTTATGCTTATGTGTATGTATTTGTGTTTGTGCAGAGGTCTGTGCACACCTATGCAGGTTCCCTCTGAGGTCAGAGGTGTTTGATCCTGGATAGAGAAGGTTGTGAGCTGTTTAAAATGGATGTTAAGAATTAAATTTTGGGTATGTTACAAGAGAGGTACACGCTCTAATCTGCTGAGCCATCTCTCCAGACCCAGCCTAACTTAAAAAATAATTAGGGTTATGAGGTTGTCATCTATAGTGTGTATGCATGTGTGTGTGTGCGTGCACATATGCATTTGTGTGTGTGTTTTGGGGGCAAAGAAGAGTTGGGTCTTGTGAACTGACCTTCATCCTGGAGGTTTTGATGCTACCTCCAGATACTGTCAAAATTGAACTTAGAAGATGCTCAGCTACCCAGGTATGGTGTCTAATACCTTTCATCTCAGCACATGGGAGGCAGAGGCAGGTGGATCTCTGTGAGTTCAAAGTCAGCCTTGTCTGAGTTCCAGCCAGGGCTACATAGAGAATTGTTTGTTTTTTAGAATAGCTACACGACTTCCCTGGTATCATTGCACTTCTTTCTATAGAAAGTTCTTGTGGGAGAAAGCGGCGAGAGACCTTACTCTCTGAGCCTGTGAAGCTCACTCCCTGTGACCCCTGGAACACTGCAGGCTCCCACTGGCTACTTGAGGATCTGTTTTCAGTCTGTCCTGTCTTGCCTTTATCATATCAGGCTCCACACAGGACATCACTAAAGGATGGCTTCTGGTCCTTTGCAGTACTGGTGCTGGGCAAAGCACAACAAAGACAGGCGTTTCAAAAGCTGAACATAAGGGGGCTGGTGAGATGGCACAGCGGGTAAGAGCACCGACTGCTCTTCCGAAGGTGATAAGTTCAAATCCCAGCAACCACATGGTGGCTCACAACCATCCGTAACGAGATCTGGCTCCCTCTTCTGGAGTGTCTGAGGACAGCTACAGTGTACTTACATATAATAAAATAAAATAAATCTTAAAAAAAAAAAAGCTGAACATAAGAGCACATTACACACAATTTGCTCTCCGTGACTGCTACAATAGTGGTCATTAAGTAGTTTCAGGTTAGCCAGAAATTATGAAACAGACTATATACTTTCTCTCTGTTTCTCCATCTCTGGCCACCACTACTCACACACATTCTCTCTCTCTCTCTCTCTCTCTCTCTCTCTCTCTCTCTCTCTGTGTGTGTGTGTGTGTGTGTGTGTGTGTTCACTTGAATACACCCTTAACCAGGATGCACCTGTAACTCTCCATTTAGCCTTGCACTCAAGCCAATGAATGGCCGGGCTCACAGAGTGTAACTGTGGCAGAGACATCTCTGGACAAGAACCCCAGGGATGGCATTGATTGCTGGTCACAATAACAGCCAGCCACGCACCACTCCCGTAAGCAAACCTAAAAGCAGGCAAAGCTTACTTAGGGTTTTCTCCGCCAGCCTTGAGTTCCCCGTCCAAGCTCACAAGCCTCGTGTGGGGATGCTATCTGCTACCCTGGATGCTCTTGCCAGGTGAAGTTAAAGTGGAGTCAGCCAGCCTCCTGCACATGCTGTTTATCTGTCTCTTTCAGATAAAGCCTGAAAGTTCCACATAGACATTGTCCACAATTCGGGAGGCAGAAATAGATTACCAAGTACAACAAACCGGCACTTTATCCTCCAGCCAGAGAAACCCGAGCTTGCGTTTCCCCCCACAGCCGGAGACTGCATTCCTAGTGAGAAGGGCTCAGTTCCATCTGGTTGGTTCTTTCCCTGTTAGATAATCCCAGACGTATCCATGTAACATGTGAGCCACTGTCAAACAGCACTGAGCCATCTCCCTGGGACAGCTGTTTCACACAAGGGCCTCATTGTCTGAGGAGAGCTGGTATCACTTTCCTTCAAGTGCTGGGGAGACAAGCATTCTGTCAGCTGCCTTGGCTTGAAGGAAGCCTCGCCCACTACAGACGTTCATTATTCTCTTATCTAGCCCCAAACCACTATGGACTGGGAGGGCTGAAGGCCTAAAGCAAGAACTAAAGTCTTTGTTCTGCTTTGCTTTTACAGGGGTGGGGGATAATAGCTTCACATACCCACAGAATTAATGGTTTTACTCTTCCAATGCTAGCTGGCTTGTTTTCTGTTTTCTTGGGGCTCCAGGTACTCTGGAGAGAGTTGTCCAGTCTAGGAATGCTAAAACCTGTATCCCAGGGAGGAGCTGCCAGAGTTCCAACCATTGATTATCGAATACAATTTTAAAATGAGATGGATCGGCCCTTCTCTAAGATAGATGGCCCTTCTCTAAGATAGATGGCCCTAACAACCCTCTTCCCCAAATCTCAGCTTTGCTTCAAGCATTGACCCAGCAAATGGGTTTCTACCCACAGCTTTCTTTCCCTTCCTCCCTCCCCTAGCCCCTCCTTTCTCCCTCCCTTTCTCTCTGTTTTGGACCCAGAAAGATATTTAATGAAATATCTTACATTCTTATGAACATGATGGTAGTTTCAGGGGCTGCAGCCTTTCATGCAGGTATGTGTGTGGGGTTAGGAATTGAATCTAAAGCCTTGTACATGCTAGGTAAGCTGCCAGTCACTTATCTACACCCCAAACATACCTGTGGGGGTCAGACGTCAACTAATGGGAGTGGGTTCTCCCATTTACCATGTGGTTTCTGGGACATGAACTTAGATTGTCAGGTTGCATGCCAAGCACCTCTAAGTGCTGAGATATGTAATGGATTTCACAAAGTCCATGCTTCAAACATTTGAAATATTTAAAAACTGGGATAACTCTGAACCCGGTTCTTACCTCCCCCTAACTGTATTTAAAAATCTAACATAGAGGGTTGGTGGTGGTGCATGCCTTGAATCCTAGCACTCAGGAGGCGGAGGCAGGCAGATTTCTGAGTTCAAGGCCAGCCTGGTCTACAGAGTGAGTTCCAGGACAGCCTTGACGACAGAGACACTGTCACAAACAAACAGACCCCAAACCATAACCTAAACCCTAATTCTAACCCTAACTGTAACTGTAATCACAAACCTCAACCTTTACACTATGACTAACCTTAACTGTAACCCTAACTACAACCTTAAACCTCCCGCTTTCATAACCCCAACTCTAATGAGTAAAACTTTAAAAAGCAAACAAAAGGTTGGGATAATCCTGGGACTCCAAAGGGAAATTAAACAAGTATGTTTGGAATTTCCCTTTTCTTCGCTATATATTTGTCCAACAGCCTATGGATTCCAGGGCTCTTGGGAAATTTTCATTAAACAGCCATCTTGTCCTCTTTTGGTTCAAATGTATAACTTAACGAAAGCATGGGGGTTTGGACTCCAAAAGACACTTAATCCTGATCTCTGAAGAGATGTTTCCCTTGCATAGAAGGCAAAGGACATATCAGGTGATCTGGACAAGCTAGATGTGGCTGCTTGACCTGATTTTTTTTTTTTTTTCCTTTTCTGGGATATATGGATTAAAACAAACAAGAGTTGGTTACTTAAAACTTAGCTCTTCCCTGCAAAGTGGAGTTAATGGTTTTCCTTACTGCTCTTCTTTGAAAGAAAAGAAGGAGAAAGAATAGGGAGGTAAAGAGAAGAAAGAAAGGTTGAATCAGAGAATTCAGGACACAGAGAAAGCCCTCTGTAACTTCAGTCTGAGCCAGTCATCAAAACAGAAGGGCTGTTGCCAAGGAGCCCGGGGCAAATACGTGCTTCCCTGAGGGTCTTGCCAAGCAACACACGGCATCATTATCTTGTCAAATGCTATTCGTGTTGTGTCTGTTCTATCAGACACTTCTGTGTTTGTGACCTTAGCCAAGATACTGCCAGAGAGCTGTTTGGAGAGCAAAGGAAAGGGCACCTGTCGAAAATCTCCAGGCCGCTCTCTGGTTGTGAGGGCACAGCAGATTCTCCCCAAGGCTTCTTGCCACAGAGGGCTGGATTCCCATTAACTTGGATTCGCTTCATCTGAAATTGGCAGCGTTCTGTCTCTGGAATTACCAGCCAACTTCAGAAATTGGAGATCTCGGCAGATTAAAAGCATGACTTGGGGCATAAGATAAAAGAGACGCATTCCAAGTGCTCTGTGATGAAGTTGTATTTAGAAGCTGGACAGGGCTCACATAGACTATCCACCTGGTTGGTGTTCACACCTATGCCAAACCTATCTTCCAATCAGAGGAGGCCATATCGCACGAGGGGGTGATCCTTGAAGTTTTTTTTTTTTTTTTACAGCAGCTTGATAAGACTCTTTATTTGCTAAGTGCTTTTTACCCAACTAGGAAGAAAGGTATTGCTAAGTTAAAAAGCTGGGGCCTGGGGCTGGTGAGATGGCTCAGCGGGTAGGAGCACCCGACAGCTCTTCCGAAGGTGATAAGTTCAAATCCCAGCATCCACATGGTGGCTCACAACCATCCATAACGAGATCTGGTGCCCTCTTCTGGAGTGTCTGAAGACAGCTACAGTGTATTTACATATAATAAATAAAATAAATCTTAAAAAAAAAAAAAAAAAAAAAAAAAAAAAAAAAAAAAAAAAAAAAAAAAAAGCTGGGGCCTAACAAGATGGCTTAAATGGTTAAGAGCACTAGCTGCTCTTGCAGAAGACCTGGGTCTAATTCCCAGCACCCACATGGTGGCTCTCAACTTCCGTAACTCCAGTTCCAGGGAATTCAACTCCCTCTTCTGCTCTCTGAGGGCACCAGGCATGCATGTGCTACACAAATGTACATACAGACAAGACACCAATACATATAAATTAAATAAAGGACTTTTTAAAAAAGGTTTTATAAGATTAAATATTTCCAAGATTTAAATGTACACTTAATGGCACCATGCTATGTGGCAGAGAGGCTGGATACATGAAGGAGATTAGGGCAAAGATCACTTCTTGCTGGGAATGCTGGCCACACTTTCAATCCCAGCACTCCGGAGGTAGAAGTAGGTGGATCTCTGTGAGTTCAAGGGCAGCCTGGTCTACAGAATGAGTTCCAGAATAGCCAGGGCTCTATAGAAAGTCTCTGGGTTTGTTGCTGTTGTTTTCTTGTTTTTGGTTGTTTTTTTTTTTTTTTAAAAAAAAAAAAAACAAAAACCCAAAACCCAGACAAGAATAACTTTTTTTTTTTTGGTTTTTCGAGACAGGGTTTCTCTGTATAGCCCTGGCTGTCCTGGAACTCACTTTGTAGACCAGGCTGGCCTTGAACTCAGAAATCCACCTGCCTCTGCCTCCCAAGTTCTGGGACTAAAGGCATACACCACCACCGCCCGGCCTCAAGAATAACTTCTAACTTCATAAAACTTCCCTCCTTTCTGAGAATGGGAGCATAGACTATGGTAAGGTGTAGGGAGCCTAGCTGCCGCTCCCTAAAGATGGCGCTGCCTGCCTCAGCCTTATCAGCTTTACTGGCATAAATATCTCCTAATATGGTATTAGGCTGTGTTAACAGTGATATGATTCTAAGCCCGAGACTATGATCCTAAAGCCCGAGATTTTGTGAGTGGCCAGAATAGGGTTTAATTGGCTGCTTCTGGTGGGGATAGAGCAGAAGAGAGAGATTCACCATTAAGCTTAAGCTATTATTGCATGCAACAAGTATTCTTGAGTAAACTGCCTTGAGAAGAAACTTGGATTGTCCTGTGTCTTATTCCTGCTGGTTGGGGTGAGTGCCGGACAGTAAGGTGAGGCTGGGAGTGCCCAGGGTACCTGAGCACACTAAGGCACCTGGGAATCCTGGGTGGCCACACCCAGCACATCCTAACAACAGACTGAGCTCAGAACCATTAAGTGCTTGAGGTGTCC
The DNA here is from genome assembly GCA_902729485.2 of Mus minutoides. Lineage (NCBI taxonomy): Eukaryota > Metazoa > Chordata > Mammalia > Rodentia > Muridae > Mus > Mus minutoides. Next base: position 2,202,673 of record LR749665.1, on the reverse strand, counting down.
TTCAAAGTCACGGCTTGGAAATGACCTGGAGTTTTATTCCTTCCTTCTGTCCTTCCTTCTTTCCTTCCCTTTGTTTTTCTTTCTTTCCTGGTTATTTTTGAAACTGTATTTTTTTTTTTTTTTTTTTTTTTTTTTTTTTTTTTTTTTTTTTTTTTTTTTTTTTTTTTTTTTTTTTTTTTTTTTTTTTTTTTTTTTTTTTTTTTTTTTTTTTGGTTTTTCGAGACAGGGTTTTTCTGTGTAGCCCTGGCTGTCCTGGAACTCACTCTGTAGACCAGGCTGGCCTCGAACTCAGAAATCCGCCTGCCTCTGCTGGGATTAAAGGCCCGGCCTTTGAAACTGTATTTTAATGACAACATTTCTCCCTTCCTTTTCTCTTTCCAAACTCTCCCATTTAACCCTCCTATCTCTCCTTCAAATTCATGGATTCTTCTTTACATTAATTATTATTGCACGCATATATGTATATGTATAAATATATGTTTCTTTGTGTCAGGTTGAGGCCTTGTGGGTTTTATTTCTTTTCCTTTCTTCTTCCCTCCCTCTGCACCCTCCTTCCTTCCTCTTTTTGTTTGTTTGTTTTTGAGAGTGTCTCACTATGCCTTAGCTAGCCTGGAATTTGCTGTGGAATCTTGGCTGGCCTGGAATTCTCTTTGTAGACCAGGTTGGCTTTGAACTCACAGAGATCATACCATACCTGCATGTGGCTCCCAAGTGTTGATCAAAGGTGTGCACCACCAGGACCCAGCATTGATCCAATATGGTTTTTTTTTGTTTTTGTTTTTTGAGACAATATTTCTCTGTATAGCCCCGGCTGTCCTGGAACTCACTCTGTAGACCAGGCTGGCCTCGAACTCAGAAATCCACCTGCCTCTGCCTCCCGAGTGCTGGGATTAAAGGCGTGCACCACCACGCCCGGCCCGATCCAATATGTTTTTAAAGACTCGCTTTTTAAAATTATTATTTAATTTTTAATTTTTAATTATGTATAGACACGACACTCCTGTCTCTGTGTGGGTAGGCACGTGTGAGTGCAAGTGACTGTAGAGGTCAGGGGTTTCAGATGTCCCTGGGACTGGGGTGACAGGCAATTGTGAGCAGCCTGGTACGGGTACTGGGAACCCAACTCAGGTCCTCTGATTTTTAAGAAATTATTGTGGGAATTGGAGAGATGGTTTAGTGGTCAAGAGCACTGGCTGCTCTTCTAGAGGATCTGGGTTTGAGTCCCAGACTCACATGGCCACCTACAACTGTCTGTAACTCCAACTTCAGAAGATCTAGGGTCCTCTTCTGGTCTCTTCCGGCACTGCACACTGGTGGTACACACCTTTGGTCACGCACATACTCAGAAAAAACACTCAGGCACTTAAAACAGAAAAAAAAAATGTTCTTTAAAACAATTGTGCAGGGCTGGTGAGATGGCTCAGCGGGTAAGAGCACCCGACTGCTCTTCCGAAGGTGATAAGTTCAAATCCCAGCAACCACATGGTGGCTAACAACCATCCATAACGAGATCTGGCTCCCTCTTCTGGAGTGTCTGAGGACAGCTACAGTGTACTTACATATAATAAATAAAAATAAATCTTAGGGGGCTGGTGAGATGGCTCAGTGGGTAAGAGCACCCAACTACTCTTCCGAAGGTGATAAGTTCAAATCCCAGCATCCACATGGTGGCTCACAACCATCCGTAATGAGATCTGGCGCCCTCTTCTGGAGTGTCTGAAGACAGCTACAGTGTACTTACATATAATTAATAAAATAAATCTTTAAAAAAATAAATAAATCTTAAAAAAAAATTTAAAACAATTGTGCAATGGATGTGGGGTTATGTACCCACCACTCAGCTGCTCAGAAAGCCGAGGCAAGGGGGGTCACTTGAGTCCAGCAGATAGGGGCTGGCCTGGACGGTAGAGCAAGACCCTGTTCCCATTCCCAAAGAAAAGTAAATAGTCAATTTTTATTAGGAATGGCAATGCCTGATTATGCTTAATGATTTCATCTCCATGAACTACATGAAGATGATACATCCAGTTAAGTTACTATTCCCTATGTACAGAGTATCCTTTGTGGCTAGATTCTCTCTAGACAACAACAGCAGAAATAACACTAAGAAAATAAGATTGGTGGGTGTTGATGGGTGTTCCATTACAGAAAAAAAATTGATATTTTTATGCATGTTTGGGATTTGTTCACCATCAAAGTCAGGTGTTTATTTAAGAAATGAGCATCAAGAGCCAGACAGTGGTGGCACATGCCTTTAATCCCAGCACTCGGGAGGTGGAGACAGGAGGATTTCTGAGTTTGAGGCCAGCCTGGTCTACAGAGTGAGTTCCAGGACATCCAAGGCTATACAGAGAAACCCTGTCTCGAAAAAACAAAAACAAAAACAAAAAAAACGAGCAACAACAAAAAATAATGAGTATAAAGACCAGAACAATGACAGCTTTCTTCTAGATGGTTCCCACATAAAAGGAAACAGGCTTTATGCCTACTGTCACCAGGGATGGGACCCAGCCCAGTTGGTAGGTGCTGGCTTAGCATGGTCAGCACCTAGTTCATCTTCTGGACTGCATAAATGAGTCCATGCTGATTGGGCAAGTTGGTAGGAGGATCCAGAGTTCAAGGCCTTCTCTGCTGCAGCCAGCTAGAGGCTAGCCTGGGATATAAAAGACCCCATCTTAAAATAACAGCAGCTTCAGGAAAACCAAACCAAACCGAGTTATTCTTTAAGAGGACAAGAAGCATAACAGGTCAAAATACACAGCAACCATAAACCTTATCCCAGTTTCAGAATTCTGGTAAATGTGTAAATTATGGCTCTGACCTAAGGTGATCTAGTGATTTTTTTTTTCCTTAGCAACATTTATTTATTTATTTATTTATTTATTTATTTATTTATTTATTTATTTATTTATTTATTTATTTTGTGTACACTGAAGCAGAGTTTCTTATAGATCAGGCTAGCCTTGAACTCACTATGTAGTTGAGGATTGATTCTCTAGCCTCTACCTTCCTAGTGCTAGGATTACAGGCCTGGGGCTGCCACACTTGGGTTGCCAATTACTATTAGTATATCGTTGCATTTCGTTTGGCCCGAGGCTGCCTCCTACATAGCTTTAAGTTTACCCGAAAGGATATTTTGTATCTAGGAAATAGTAACTTAACTGGATGTAGCAATAGACTGGTAAGTAGCTGTTTAGTTTGTACCATTCAGAAGTGGCCAGCTGGGCTCAACGGCTCAGCAGCTGAATGCATTTAATGCTTTTGCAGAGAACCTGGGTTTGGTCCCAGCATCTGTATGGAGGTCATTAACCATCCTTAACGCCAGTTCCAGGAGATCTGTCTGATGCCCTTTTCTGACCTCTGTGGTAGACATGGCATACACACAAGCAAAACACTCATAGGCATAAAAAATTTAAAATAAGTCTTAATAAGAAATGTGGTTAGTTAGCCATGCATGGTGGCACACAGCCTTTAATCCCAGCATCCAGGAGTCAGAGGCAGGTGGCACACTGTAAACTTGAGGACAGCCTGGTCTACATAACAAACTCCAGGACAGCTAGCGCCATACAGTGAGACCTTGTCTCAAAAAAAAAAAAAAAAGTGGTCAGCTGTCTATGCCTAGTGATGCATGCTTATACTACCATAACTTGATAGGCTGACACACACCTATAATCTCAGAACCTGGGTGGTAGAAGTAGGAAGTTCAAAGCTATCTTTTGTTACTGAGCTCCAGAATAGCCCGAGTTATATAAGATCATGTTTCAACAAAACAAAACAGGCTGAAAAGTGCAATGAGCAGGTATTCTACTGGCCTATACATTACTGTTGTTATTTTAATATTGTATGTTACTAAGACTAATAAAACTGTAAGGCTTATAATTGCCCAGCACATGCATATATTCACACACATGTGACTGCTGTTAGTGTTAGTTCTCAACCTGGCAAAATCTAGAATCAACTGGGAGATGAGCCTATATTTTAGAAATTATCTTAATGGTATATCTTGAGGTGGAAAGACATCTGTGCCCACTGTGGGTGATACCATTCCCTAGGCAGGGGAGCCTGCGATGTATACGAGGAAAAAGTAAGCTGAGCACTAATATGTATTCACTGTCCTTTCCTTTTTTGGATAGGTGACACATAATGAGACCAGCTGTTTCCGTACAGCCACTGGTTGACTTTCCCCTGAAATGGTGGTTTGTAAGCTAAAATAAACCCCTTTTCTAAAAGGGTATTTTATCACAGTAACAGAAAAGAAACTAAGAAGACATCCATGGACCTTGTATTGGATAGTTTTATGTTAAATTGACACAAGTTAAGGTCCTCTGAAAGGAGGAAACCTCAATTAAGAAACTGTCTCTATAAGATAGAGCTGTAGGCAAGCCAGCTGTCTTAGTCAGGGTTTCTATTCCTGCACAAGCATCATGACCAAGAAACAAGTTGGGGAGGAAAGGATTTATTCAGCTTACATTTCCATACTGCTGTTCATCACCAAAGGAAGTCGGGACTGGAACTCAAGCAGGTCAGGAAGCAGGAGCTGACGCAGAGGCCATGGAGGGATGCTACTTACTGGCTTGCTTCCCCTGGCTTGCTCAGCTTGCTTTCTTATAAAACTCAAGACTACCAGCTCAGAGATGGTACCACTTCCAAGGGGCCCTTCCCCCTTGATCACTAATTGAGAAAATGCCTTACAGCTGGATCTCATGGAGGCATTTCCTCAACTGAAGCTCCTTTCTCTGTGATAACTCCAACTTGTGTCAAGTTCACACAAAACCAGCCAGTACACAGCCTACATTTTCTTAACTCATGACGGATTGGGGGAAGGCTCAGCCCATTGTGGATGGTGCCATCCCTGGGCTGGTGGTCTTGGGTTCTATAAGAAAGCAGACTGAGCAAGCCATGGGGAGCAAGCCAGTGAGCAGCACCCGCCATGGCCTCTGCATCAGCTCCTGCCTCCAGGTTCCTGCTTGAGTTCTTGTCCTGACTTCCCTCAACAATGACCAGTGTTACCAAATTAAACCCTTTTCTCCCCAGCTTGCTTTTGGGTCACAGTGTTTCATCATAGCAATAGTAACTGTGACTAAAATAGACCTTAAAAACAGATCATCTTGGGTAACTGGGGGTCCTGGAGATAATGAGACAACTGCCACACTGGTATTGTGTGTGTTTTGGAGAAGGAAAGGAAACAACAGCACTTAGAGCTACAGGATGTGACTTCTGCTCAATGGCTTGCCTTTCTTTCTCTCTCTCTTTCTTTCTCTCTCTCTTTCTTTCTCTTTCTTTCTTTCTTTCTTTCTTTCTTTCTTTCTTTCTTTCTTTCTTTCTTTCTTTCTTTCTTTCTTTCTTTCTTTCTTAATTGTGCAGTCTAGAAGCTTTGGGTCTTTCAGCTGGAACTGCCCAGCTCTTCCACAAGTTCAGGTTCTGAGGGTGAAACAAGGTTACACACGTTGGGCCAACGGAGACGAAAATAGGAAAACAAACGCACAAGCCCAAACCAGCAGGGCCCACAGCACAGTCACAGACATGAGTGGAGGCATTACTTACTATCTTCTGGGAGGCTGTTCTCCCTCTCTTCTCTCTCCATTTGCTTGCACCACCCTTCCATTCGGTCTCGCTCCGCCTGGAGAAGCTTCAGGAACCAGTGGCCGTCCCGGTGGCACACGGACCTTTGAACGGCCTCCAGAGGGTCTTCTGTGATAGAGTCAATCCAGGGGTCCGGAGGAGGCAGGATAGAAGGGTCAAAATCCGTGTCAAAGTCATCATCGGCTGCACAGGCATGATAGTGGTTTCCTGAACCCTGGATACTGACGGTAGAGGTGCTGGCATCCCGAGAGAACTGTCTGGCCATGGGGCCAGGACACGAATTGTCCTCTATAGACTCCAGAGAATTTTCCAGATTGTCATGGAAGTCCAGGTCAGCCTGTACTGCAGTTGTCACACTGTTGGACCGAGTGAACCTGCGGAAGCTTAGAAGAGAAGAGAAATGAGATTTAGTTTCAGGGTATTTATTGGAGCCTAACTACATATCCTGTTTGTTTTGATGGGCATGACATGGTTTTTGCCCCTCATCTTTTCCATCTGGGTGTCTGGAGAAACAGTTGGGATGATCTTTGAATTGAATATGTTGTTTGCCATGGATCTAAATCTTTGTTAAATATGAAATCATAAAACATATGTAGGGTATGAGAGGAACAAAACATTAGAGCTACAGAAGTCACTGCCGTGTCCAGTGTCTGACTTCTTCCCTAGATCAGGAGCTGCTACCAGAACAGCTACTGGAGAAGCAAAATATTCTGATTACATTTTTATGTATGCTGGGCAGTGGTGGCGCACGCCTTTAATCCCAGCACTCGGGAGGCAGAGGCAGGCGGATTTCTGAGTTCGAGGCCAGCCTGGTCTACAGAATGAGTTCCAGGACAGCCAGGACTACACAGAGAAACCCTGTCTTAAAAAAAAAAATTATGTATATTTTTACACATAGGGAAAAGAAGGCAAACTAGGCTTGACCAAGAATGTTGTAATTCCTATATTCCCAGGGACAGCTCCTAGGGAAAAGAAGTTTCTTAAATACCTGTTTGGTTTCCCTTACAATTAAAACCTTTTGATTGGTAAGCATGTACCCATCAGTCCTGTAGGTCCACATAGTAATGTGGTTCAAAGTCTCTGGGATAAAGATCAACCTAGAGTTCTCCATGCCTGCCTTCTACCTGCCTCCGGTCTGCTTTTCCACAATTATTCTAAAATACAGCTTACTAAACAGGTTCAGACTGAGAATTTCTCTCACACTTTCTTCCTTTCTCTCTTTTGGTTTTTGGAGTCAGGGTTTCTTTATGTGACCTTGGCTGTCCTGGAGCTAGCTCCATAGACCAGGCTGGCCTCAAACTCAGAGATCTGCCTGCTTGGGCATTTTTATGTGGATATTCATAGGAACAATTTCATTCATTACCACCACCACCACCTCCACCACCACCACCTGGGTTTTTTAGAGCCAGGGTTTCTCTGTGTAGCACTAGCTGTCCTGAAACTCTCTTTGGAGACCAGGCTGGCTGCTAACTCACACAGATCTGCTTGCTTCTGCTTCCTGAACATTGGGATTAAAGGCGTGCCCCACCACACCAGCTGGAACAATGTTCTTTTGAGGCAGTAGTTCTGTGAGTCTCTTGCTTAATCCTATAGCAAAGGCGAGGTGGTGGACTGTGATGGATTCTAATACCAACTTCACAATTCCCCATCAACACCTCTTGTTCTCACGTGTGTGTGTGTGTGTGTGTGTGTGCATGTGTGATATATGTGCATGTGTTTAGGAACACACACCTGTGCATGCACCGTTCTCAAGCTGCGGGTTTGATCCTTTGGGGGCCGAATGACCCTTTTACAGAGGTCATACATCAGTTATCTTTCATACCAGATATTTATAATATGATTCACAACAGTAGCAAAAATACAGTAATGAAACAACAACAAAAATTATTTTGTGGTTGGGGGGTCACCACAACATGAGGAACTATATTAAAGGCCTGCAGCATTCATTAGGAAGGTTAAGAGGCGCTGTTCTAGAAGATATTGGGTACCCTCATCTATCATATTCTACATTACTCCCTTGGTACAGGGTCTTTCACTGAACCTGGAGCTTGGCTGGTGGCTAAGAGGACCCAGTGAGCCTCTTGCTTTTGTCCCCTGAAGTGCTGGGGTTACAGGCAGGCACTTAGGTGTTGGGGATTGGAACTCAAATCTTCAAGCTTATTCACCAACCATTTTTTAAAAAAAGAATTACTTCTTGGGCTGGAAAAATGGCTCACATGTTAAGAGTACTGTCTACTCTTCCAAAAGTCCTGAATTCAATTCCCAGCAAACACAAGGTGGCTCAGAGCCATCTCTAATATAATCTGATGCATTCTTCTGGCATACAGGTGTACATGCAAATACAGCAGTCATATACACACAAAAAAATAAACAAATCTTAAAAATAATGTACCTTTTAAAAAAGAATTATTTTTATTTTATATGTTTGAATATTTTGCCTATATATATATATATATATATATATATATATATATATATATATATACATACATATACATATATATGTGTGTGTGTGTGTGTGTGTGTGTGTGTGTGTGTGTGTGTATGTATGTGTAATGTGTGCATGTCTGGCATCCTGAGAGGGTGTTGGATCCCCTGGAACTAGAGTTACAGATGATTGTGAGCCACCATGTAAATGCTGGGACTGGAACTTGAGTCCTTTGTAATGACTGACAGCTGGTATTCTTAACCATTGAGCCATATCTCTAGCACCTTTGGGTGTTTTACTGAAGACACTCTAATAAGCATGACAATGGTACATTTCCTTAGGTAGCTCATAACTGTGCCACTTTGAGAGTTGGCCTGCCAGTTGATTTCCAGTGAATGTTTCCTATTCGACAACTTTAAAGGCTTGTGTATTAAGCAAAGTCTGAGCGACATTAAATATCTCAGACATTCACTTAATTTTTCCTCCTGAATTATCCTGTGGAAGCCAATTGAAATTAATGTTTGCAGTCCATCAAATCTTAGAAAGGCCAGGCGTGGTGGCACACGCCTTTAATCCCAGCACTCGGGAGGCACAGGCAGGTGGATTTCTGAGTTCAAGGCCAGCCTGGTCTACAAAGTGAGTTCCAGGACAGCCAGGGATATACAACAGAGAAACCCTGTTTCGGAAAAAACAAAACAAACAAACAAAAAACCCCCAAAACAAACAACAACAACAAAAAAACAAACGCCCCAAAACCAAAAAACCAAAAAACCCAAAAACGAAAACTTAGAAAGGTCTAAAGAACATGGGGAAGCAGTCATATGGTTGAGGTCTGCCCCGCTTAATATGCCTACCAGTCATTGACACAGAAAAAATGACTTACTTAGAGCAAGGTCATGCTGATCACATATCCTATTATGTTCTGTATGTTCTGAGGTTTGTTCATCTTAAGAAATTCCACAAAGCTTTATGTGTAGGACCCATCCAGTTAAAGGTCAATATGAACTATTATGTCTAAAAGGCTTGAGTCAGAGCTGACCACCAGGTGGCACTTCCTGCACCTGTGTATGAACTCACTGTGGGTTTTTGTAATTTTTTTTTTCCCTTTAGAAGCTGACAGAGAAAGATGTTCATTCAATGCTGTGGCTCAGTCCCTGAATTCTGAGCTATGGTCTTAATTGATCAGTATTGGGGGGGGGGGGGCTGGTAAGTTGTGCACAGTGTGGGGACATGCAAGATTGAAAGTCAGTGTTCAGAAGTCTCTTTGGTTTAACAAGAAAGGCGGGACAATTCTGGTAAAATGTCCCACTCACTTCTTGGCTGTTTCTCTGTTCCTTCAACTTTGTCCCTAAATGCTAAATGTCACTTCCTGACGTTAAGCTTTCTCTCCAGCTGCCTGTGTGTGACTTGGACAGTGTTCATCCCCACGGCTGACATTTTGGCTGTTCTACTAACACAAAAAAATCACAACTGCAGAAATATTTAGTCTTCTCTCCCCAAATCTCTCTGATTGCCAGGGTATTGAATTTCCAAATATACTAGTCCGCTTGTGTTCCGGCAGAGCACACTCCAGGGAAGGAATCTGCCCCATAGAAAAAACAGTGGCCTACTTTCCCCTCTGTTTCAGCCACACAAAACTGTCCTACCAGCATTCTTGAGAGCTGTGTCCCGGCTGTGGATCGGGTAATGTATCCACTTTCTTAAGAAAAATTACTTGGCACCAGATTAATAGAAGTTTGCAGTTTAGCCACCCATAAAGAAATAAAAGTTAAGCAGAATGAAAACTGTTGAGGATTAAAGGCGGTGGCTTTGAACTGCAGCGCCCTCCCCCACCCTCCGCACAAGCTGTACCTCCTACCCCTTCAGTAGCATAAGCAAAGGCTTTCTTACACTCAGAGCTTTCAAAGGATGTTCTGCACCACAAAACTGTCCTGTCTCTTTCAAGTGCAGAGTCCCTTGTGGGCAGAGGGCGTGATCAAGTTGTGATTGTTTTAAATTGCTGATAGGGATGACACAGGAAAGGGGTCGCTAAGATTAAACTTCTGTGAAAGGGGTAACCCTGAGAGCGGAGCCTGATCTCAGAGCTTGCAAACCCACACTTCCCAGTCTCGTTGCTCTTCCTGCGTGCCCTGCAGGCACAGTGTGTGTAATGATTACACTTCTGAACAAGGCCTAGGACGCAGAAAGCCAGCGAAGAGAGACTGGATCAACCAGTACAGAGGACAATGCCCTGTATGTTCTGAAGACCGAGTGACAAGCTAACCAAGGAAACCAACCTAGGTCCTCTACAAGAGCTCCTGGTCTTGACCACTAAGCTGGCTCTTCAAGCTCACTGACACATTTTAGCACAGCTTTGGTTAAGTGAAAGTCATCGTCTCTTTGCTTCCTGATAACTAAGTGATCTTTAAAATAAAACAAAATATACACGCAAAGAGGAAGAAATGGAAAGAAAGAAAATAGAAGGGAAAGAAAGGAAGAGAGGCAGAGAGGACGGTAAAAGGAAAAGGAGGGGGTGGGCCCAGGGGGGGGGGTTCTTGTAGAACTAAGGGCCCATATATTTGAGGTCAGCTTGGATTTAGGCTGGATTTCAGGCTTTTGAAATTTGAAACCTGTGAAGGTCACGCCTTTAAAACTCAGGTGCTAGGTTAGGAACTATCTGATTAGGTTACATCATTGTTCAGCACAGGAAAGGGATGGAGAAGGCTGGGTGCTGGGTACTGCTTGTTTTGTTGTTCAAGGAGATGGTAAGGAGTGTGTTGAATCCAGAATGTCTAGGAAGGGAAGGCAGGGGTTGTAGCCTTTGACTTAAAGTGGCTGTTTCTTGGTTGGGCCTCTCTCGTGCTTTTTTACTTTCTGTTTTAGTATCTCCTTTAGTTGAGATCACTAAGAGCTCAAATATTTACACCTGTGTAAATATGAAGTCACTTGCGATCAAAGGAAGGATCTTTTATAGTGGCTGTCATTGTGGTCAAAGAGGACGGTGTGGCTTCTCTAGAGCTTGTTCGGCCCAGTTATGAGCCTGCTGTGAGCGCTTTCTTTTGTTCTGGGAAAAAAAAAAAAAAGGGGGTCTTGGGGCTGGTGAGGTGGCTCACTTGATGACCTAAGTTGGATCCCTGGGAACCTTAGAGTGGAGAGAACCAACTGATTCCTGTGCGTTTTCAATGTCAAGATATCTGTTTGTTTGTTTGTTTGTTTGTTTATAGTCAGCAAACTCTTGAGGTCTAAGGACCAAGCACAATGGGAGGGCTGCAGTAGGAAAAGGGGCAGGGGCTCTCTAAGTGGCAAGTGAAACATCTCTTCCCACCAACATACAGGAAAAGATTCTGAGTTTCCCTTCAGTTGAGTGTTCACAGGTCTAAGCTCACACAGCATTCACTGTGAAACAAGGTTCATCATCTGAATAGCACAGGTGCTGGAGTCCCTGCTGGAGGAAGTAGTTGGGAAGAGAGAAAAACTCTGGGGAGCAGAGTAACCTGATTTTTAAATTCTACAGGTTTTACTCATGTGCCAGTGGAAACACACACCTACACACACACAAGAGAGAGAGAGAGAGAGAGAGAGAGAGAGAGAGAGAGAGAGAGAGAGAGAGAGAACAAACAAACATGGTAGTGTCCATCTGAAATCCCAATATTCAAGTAATTGAGCAAAAGGACTGCTTTAAGTTCAAGATTAGCATGGTCTATAGAGCGAGGCAGCCAAGGTTACATAATGAGACTCTATCTCAAAATAACAGTAATAAAATAAATATGTAAACTACATAATCTTGACTGTTGAGGTTTGATCTGTTGCTATGTATTCTAATGCTAAATACTGGGCCCAAAGTCTGGTTGCTCCTGGGGAAGAGGAAATCCTCCCATACACCAAGTGATTCTATGTGGCCTTGCTCCTTGATTTAAAACCACTGGCTGAATAAGGACAGCCGATAGCTGGGCAGAAGAGAGGTAGGTGAGGCTTTAGTTCCTGGGCTTGGGGTCTGAGGAGGACCATGAGGAGAGATGAGAAGAGAAGGTAGAGAGAGGAAAACATGCCATGGGGTCTTGAAAGCATGTCATGTCATGAAAACATGGCCAGGAGGGCTGTCCAATAGAAGTTAAGAGCAGCCCAGGTGGACCATGGCATGTCATAGTTTGGGGTTGTGGGGAGTAGACATAATAGCTTAGAGGGATGATATCAGCCCAGCTCTAGTGATTTAAAGGCTTATTATATAAATATGAAAGTTTTATATCTTTTATCTGGGGTAAAAAGAACCCACTGAGATTAAATGCTTAATACAACACTTGACTTCAATAAAACATAATGAAATATGTAAATTTTACACAGAAAGCCAAAACAGAAAAGCTATTTCCTAACTCAGTGATGGCATTATTCAGATACCAAAGACACAAAGACCTTTCCAAAAACAAACAAGCAAACCAAAAAAAAAAACCCCAGAACACTATCCATCAAGAATATAGATTGAAAATAAATATAGAAAAATGTCAATCAAGTCCAATACTATGTGGGAAAGATACGGGATGATAAAACTGAAATACAAGGTCAAGCTAACATAACAGAAAACTCTAACGGTGTGGTAGTATATGCAATTAGGAAACGGGACCAGGTGGGTCTGTGAATTCAAGGCTACCCTGGTCTACAGAATGAGTTTCAGGACTACATACAGAAGGAGACCCAGTCCCCCTTCCCACAAACAAACAAGCAAACAAGCAAACAAATTTATTTATTTTACTTAAAAATATTTATTTACTTTTATTCTCTGTCTATATGTGCGTGCTTGCATGCATGTATATGCACCACATTTGTGCCTTATGCCCTCATAGACTGGAAGAGGATGTCGGATGTCCTGGATCTGGAGTCACAGGTAACGTTGCTGTCTGGGTGCTGGAGCTCTCTGCAAGAACAGCAAGTGTTCTGCACCACCGAGGTTAGCCTCTGCTCACCTCCAGTAAGTAAATAAATTAATGCATTAATAAATCAGTGAATGTCAGCTAACTGGACAGCCACAAGAGAGAGAATGATTTTTGTATTTTTTACCTTAACTCACATAAAAAAAATAGTTCGAAATGAATCAAAGGTTAAATTTAGATCTAACCCTAAGGCTGTGATAATTTTGGAAGAATATATACAGCCAAATACTGACCTTGGGTCTGGTAATGATTTCTTTTTTAAATAATTAATCAGGCAATGATGGCACATACCTTTAATCTCAGCATTTGGAGGCAGAGGGAGGTGGATCTCTGTGAGTTTGCGACCAGCCTGGTCTACAGAGTGAATTCCAGGATAGCCAAGGCTATACCAAAAAACATCTCAAAAAAAAAAAGTAATTAATTTATTTTTATGTGTATGAGTGCTGAAAGTCAGAAAAGGGTGTTAGATTCCCTGGGACTGCCATTATAAATGGTTATAAGCTGCCTTGTGGGTGCTAGAAATTGAACCAGGATTCTCTGGAAGAGCAGCAAGTGTTAACCTCCAAGCCATTTCTCTAGCCCCTTGGTATTATTTTCTTTGTTTTATTTTGTTTTGTTTTCAAGACAGGGTTTCTCTGTATAGCCCTGGCTGTCCTGGAACTTGCTCTGTAGACCAGGCTGGCCTCGAACTCAGAAATCCTCCTGCCTCTGCCTCCCACTGCTGGGATTAAAGGTGTGCGCCACCACCGCCCAGCCTGGTAATAATTTTTTAAGTGGGATACTAAAAATATAAGTAACAAAGGGATGAGCTGGACTTTTAAAATTAAAAACTCTGTGGCCTCAGAACACCCTCTACAGAGACAGGGAAGCCAGCTCATAGAATGTAGGGAAATAAATTTTAAGTCTGATAAAGATCTAGTGTGCAGAATACTAAAGTCCAATTTACATAAAAAGGCAAATGACTTGAATAAATACTCTCTGAAGAGTGATACAATAATTGCCCAATAGACACATGAAAAAATGACTCACTATTGTTAGAGAAATTCAAACCAAAGCTCTAATGAGATAGATAGCACTGCGTATCCACCAAGATGACATAGTAGAAGGGGAAAAAAAGTCAATAACAATAATAATGCTTGCTCAGCTAAACACAGAAACCTTTTCTTTTTCCTGTTTCTGAGTCACAGTCTGTTAACTCCTGGCTATCTTTGGACTCACTATGTAGACTGGACTGGCCTCCCTCAAACCCACAGAGATCCTCTTGCCTGTCTCTGGAGTGCTGCAATCATTAAAGCTAGCAAGTTGTTGTTTAAAAAAAAAAATTTTTTTTAAACATTTCCTTTTCTTTTGTATTTTCATGTGTGTGTGCCCCGGCATGTGTGTGTGGGTCAGAGGACAATTTATGAACCCGGTTCTCTTTTTATACCATATAGGTGCCAAGGATCAAACTCAGGTCTTCAGGCTTAAGCAGCCAGTGCTAAGCTATCGGGCATGACTATTTAATAACAAAGAGAAAACTTAAGTGGTGATGTTCTATTTTAAAAAAACATTTTATTATTTTATGTGTATGGCTGACTTGTCTGCATGTATGTTTGTGTACCACATGTGTTCCTGATGTCTTCAGAGACCAGAAGAGGGTGTCAGATCCCCTGGGACTGTAATTACAGCAGTTGTGAATGGCGATGTGGGTGATTGTGACGTGGGTGCTGGGCATCAAACCCAGGTGGAGTGCCAGAGCTGCCATCTCCCCAGCCCCTTACTTTTCTTAGCATTAATTGAATAGTAGGACACAATTGATTGTAGTACACAATCCTTATTTAAAAAACAACACTGTAAAGAGAAGAGATACAGGCACCCACAGACACAGGTGGCTTTTGTTTTCCCAGTGACTCTGAATCTTACCTTGTCGCCATATCTCTGTCTCTGAGTAAATCTGCATAGTCCTTTTATCATGTAGACAGTAATCACCTCCCTTTTTGTGTCCGTTGCTGGGGTCAGAATTACCAGTGGGCTCATGTAACAAAGGGCAGTTTAGAGTCACTGAGCTAATACAATGTCACTTAGGGGAAAGGGGAGCCCCCTGGGAGCTTCAGGCTTTCTCACCTTAGTCAACAGAAAGGATTACTTTCCTAGAGTTGTTAATTATCAGCTTGAAAGCCTAGAGGACTTCATAGGGATTCCTGGGAGCAGTCAAAAGGCATAGAGAGGATGGAGTAGATGGAGGAGGGCTCGCACCCAGGGATGCAGAGGAGGCACTGTGGGTGTGAGCTGCTTTGCTAAGAATCCATCCTTCAGGTCGGCAAATATGTACCCTGTGGATCAGTGTTAGTAGCTGGCCTGCCGAGCAGAGCAGGGGAACCGGGGGAATGTGTTTGACAAAGGTAATGAGTTAAGTTGAAGAGAACCGCCTCCTTGCAAACCAACTCTGGGCATTTAAACAATGACCGTTGGACAGCATTCCTTTGTGCATGGGCCCTACTGTGAGCCTGCCCAGGAACGGGGACATGCTATATCTGCTACCCACGATGTTCCGAGGATGTCCTAGCTGCCCACAAACTCTGGGGCTGTTCCATGACTATGCCTCTTCTTGCAGCAGAGGGCTGCCCAACGCATCTTGCTTTTGTGCTTCTTTACTAATAACTTAGGGTACTGATTTATTTTAATTCAGAACTCTGTGACGTCTCCTGCTCAGTAAATAACAGGTCAGGTAGGTTTTTCAGGCTTGTTGTTTATCTAAACTGGGACCATTCAAAAGCCTGGGAGTCTCCTAGCTTCTTACATATTCATCTCTTTCTTTGGGCTCTGTTTTCTTTCTATTCTCGCTTTCTTGTGAGGTTGGGGTTTCTTATTCCAGTCTGTTTGGGTAAGGAAGCCCGGATTGTTATCTGGTATTCAGTGTGAAAACAGCTGGCTCCTAATTAACACTAGATAATTGGGGAGGGGGGTGTTTCCCCAGTCATCAGGAAGGAATTTCAACTGCCCAGTGCTGCTTTGTGATATGGTATCTAAGTGAACCGCCACTGGCAGAATCATAAGAGACAGAAGATGAAAGCTCTATGTCTGACAATGTGTTTTCTTTCAGAAACAGGCATTTATAAATATGCTTATTTATTCACAGAAAAGGTGAACTATAAAGTGGCCTGTGGAGGAGCTTTCTAGAAGGTTAAGCCCTAAAATTACTGTCAGCTCTTCTTAGGAGATTAATTTGTTTATTTACTTATTTGTTTGGGTTTCTGAGACAGGGTCTCAGTACATAGCCTAGGCTGGCATGGCACTCACTGTGTATACCTGGCTGGCCTCAATTCACAGAGATCCACCCACTTCATATCTAGAGTGCTGGAATTAAAGAAGTGCATCATGCCTGCCTACTGTCTGTCTGTCTGTCTGTCTGTCTATCTATCTATCTATCTAGAGAAGGGTCTCTCTGTGTAGCCCTAGAACTCACTCTGTAGACCAGGCTGGCCTTGAACCCAGAGATCCACCTGTCTCCACCTCCCAAATGGAGGGATTGAAGGTGTGCGCCACCACTGACCCTCCATGCCAGCATTTTAAATACTTTTTAAAAAATGTATTATGAAGGCTCAGCAGTTGAGTGCTTATTTTTTGTTTTGTTCAAGACAGGGTTTTTCTGTGTAGCCCTGGCTGTCCTGGAACTCACTTTATAGACCAGGCTGGCCTCGAACTCAGAAATCCGCCTGCCTCTGCCTCCCGAGTGCTGGGATTAAAGGCGTGCGCTACCACGCCCGGCAGTTGAGTGCTTATAATGTTCTCCCATTATAAGCTGAATCCAGTCTCAACCTGAGTCCAGTTCCCAGTACCCAAGCTCTAGGAGATCTGACAGCTCTGGTCTCTGTGGGCACTTACGTGTGCAAATCCCCATACAGATGCATCTACACAACTAAAAATAATTTTAGTTTTTTTGTTTGTTTTTTAAGATCCTCAAAGACTTCCTTTATTCACTCTCCTCCCACTCACAGGGTAGGATTTCAACTGGAAGTGTTACTCCAGCTAGTTTGGTCAACGGCTGAGATGTTCACTGCGCCCTGTTTCCTTGGCATAGGCTGTGCTAGAAGCAGGCTCAAAGGTTCAGGACAAATAATAAATCTACTACATTGAGACCCCTAGCCTCACAGCCAGGGAGGGACTGCATTTCTATTCACTATTTAAAAAAGCAGATCCACCTCATTAACATGTAAGACATTTCTCAAGTATATTAAAGTGTTGACCATGGGCAAACAGTTTTTCAAATACTTGACATTAATATTTTTCCTATTCCTAAAATTCCTTTTTTGTTCACCCAAAGATGTGGGTTTATTATGCACATTCACAGGTCCATACAGGAAAATGCACAAAAACTTATATACTGTCTACAATACAGCTCCAAGGTTAGCTGACCTAAGATAATACAAATTGACTCCTTCAGCCTTTATCTTTACCTCCATTTAACAGTGGCAACTAAAAAAAATCCCCAAATTTAAATTTAATAGTTTAAATACACAGCGGTTACTCTGTACCGTGTCCCACCCACTCACCTTGAGTTACAGAACCCTTTCATGTCTTCCCCATTAATTAAGTGTGTGTGGGGGGGTGGGGGGAGTCTAGAAATTCATGCTGTAGCAATGTATCCCCTCAGAGGAAAAAAAAAATTACTATTGGTATATATGTGTATGTGCATATGTGCATGTGTATGTGTGTATGTGCATATGTGCATGTGTATGTGTGTATGTGCATATGTGCATGTGTATGTGCATATGTATGTGTGTATATGTGTTTGTAGGCTTGTTGGTCTGATGAGCCCAACTTTCTACTTTTAGGTTGGTTTCAGGAACTGAGCTCTGGTAATTAGGTTTGTGTGGCAAATGCCTTCCTCTGTCAAGTCATCCCATGGCCCTTCCATACCCAGCATTCTTACAGAGGGACAAGTATCAGGGTGTCAATTTAGGAAGACTGGTTATTTGACTGTGGGGATGCTTTTGAATAAAAGTGTAAGACCGGAGATGATCTTTTCTCTTTAAATTATTATTTTCTGTGTTTGAGTGTTCTGCCTGCATGCATGTCTGTGTATCATATGTGTCTCTGGAACTGGTCACAGACAGTTGTAAGCTGCCATGTGGGTGCTGGGAATTGAACCTGGGTCCTCTGGAAGATCTCTGAGCCATCTCTCTCCAGCCCTTTTTCGTGTTTTTGAAGAAAAGGTTATAATATTACTTTTTTTGTTTGTTTATTTGTTTGTTTGTTTTTCAAGATGGTGCTGGTATCCATGCATCCTGCTGGCCTTCCCTCAGGGACCTAGTGACTGATTACTTCACGACCTGACAGTGCCAGTGACTAGTGAGTGCTCCAGAGAAAAGGAGCCCCCAGCCACTCAGCAGCTTTGTTGGTCCCCAGGGTCCCCTCTATGCAGGTTCTCTGCAGGAACCTCCACTTTCTCTCTCTGCCTCCCCACCCCTACCTTCATGGCTCTGCTCCCATCTGTCTGTCTGTCTACATGTCCACTTGTCTGTCTCTATCCCTTCCCAGGCCCTCTCTCCCCAGTGAACCTCTTATACACCAGGTCTGTTGCATGGCTTCATTACAGGGGCACGCCTTGGCATGGGCCCTCCAAAGGTACCTCCCCTCCCCCTCTCCATATTGTGTTTCATAACAAACAGGGTTTCTCTGTGTAGCCCTGGCTATCCTGGAACTAGTTCTGTAGACCAGACTGACCTCAGGCTCACAGAGATCCTCCTGCCTCTGCCCTTAAATGCTGGGATTAAAGGTATGTGCCACTGCCACCAGTGCCACCACCCACCTAATATGGCTTTAAATGTTTTCTCATTGCACTTACTTAGTACACACACACACACACACACACACACACACACACGTATCCTGTAGTCCAACGTTTGTAATCAGCTGATTCTTTCCATCATGTTCTCAGGCTACCTGTGAGTGCCTTTAGGCACAGAGCCTTCTCTCCAGCTCTGCTTTCTTACAATTTTAGTTCTTACAGCTTCTCTACATGGCAAGCACTTATTATACTGGCCGGCGTGACAGAGCATCCTCCTTGCCAGTAATTACGCAGAGGTTTACTCTCACATCCCTGGGGTTGTCTTATCCTCTTGGTGACCCTGTCCCCTGGACTGTGATTTTATGGAGATTCCTCAAGTTATTTCTCTCACTTATTTTGGGATGAGATGGCCAAAGGGGCGTGGGCATATCCCTTCCCCCACACTTGAAGTTGAGGAAGGAAGAGGAGAATATCTCTTCCCCAGGAATGATGAAATGGCAGGACGCACATGATATTGTTTTTTTGCTGAGTTCGGGACTAGTTTTAAAATGATTCAGGGGGCTGGAGAGATGGCTCAGCAGTTAAAGGGACTGACTGCTCTTCTGGAGGACCCGAGTTCAATTCCCAGCAACCACATGGTGGCTCACAACCATCTGTAATGAGATCTGATGCCCTCTTCTGGTGTGTCTGAAGAGAGGGACAGTGTATTCATATATATGAAATAAATAAATCTTTTTTTAAAAAAAAATCGTTCCTGCCAGGCATAGTGGCGCACGCCTTTAATCCCAGCACTTGGGAGGCAGAGGCAGGTGAATTTCTCACTTCAAGGCCAGCCTGTTCTACAAAGTGAGTTCTAGGACAGCCAAGGCTATACAGAGAAACCCTGTCTCGAACCCCCCCACCCCCCAAAAAAACCAAAACAAACACGGTGCAGGATAAGGAGGGTTCCTGAACTAAAGTTTACCAAGTATGGTGGCACTCTAAGTCCCCCCTGGACAGTTTTCTCTGAGGTGCCAGGAATTTGGTGACAGTTTGCGTTTGTCTTCCCTCCCTCAGTCATGATAGTTTGTGTCTGGGTTCTGTCCTCTTGTCTGGAGTGTGTGTGGTGGGGAACAGGGGACAGGGTCTGACTGGCCACAAGACTTCACTTCATTAGTAGAGGTGGGACATGCTTTTTTTTTGGCTTGTTCAGATTTGTACTTATGAGAAGGGTACAGTGATGACTTCCCAGGTCCTGAAATGCAGGAAATCCTGGAAAACCCCCTTTACACTAAAGAAGCCAAGCACACAAAAGTGCAGGAATCTGGCCAGGGTCCCTTAGGCTAGCACTAGGTAGGGGTTAGATACACGAGGTGAAAGAAGGCATATAGCTCTGTTGTTAAAGATTGATTTTTTTTTTAATGGTGTGTGTGTGTGCGCAAGCGAGAGATGCACACACACACTTGTCCTCATAGCTCAGGTGTGTTGTCTCCTCCAGGGCCCTCATTTTGTTGAATCTATAATCAGGACATCAGAGTCCATAGGCTTATAGAATCTCATTCATAAAATGAAAATCTTGCCACTAGATGTCTGTTACAGCACTGGGATTCTGGGATATTACAGAATTCTAAATTTTCCGTTTCTGGGTACTAAGATTCTGCAGTAAGTTCACTTTAAACATCAGTGTAAAAAATGGGCCTTGGGTACTTAAAAACCTTTTTTTTTTTTTTTTAACATTTACTTATTGTGTGTGTGTGTGTGTGCACGCACAAGTGTACCTGTACTTCCAAGCACATACCCACACACAGGCATGCACAATTTAAAATAATAACACAGCTGGGCATGGTATGCCTAGCATTGACTGATGTTTCTAAACACTCCCAGACATAGTGGAAAGGCCAGTGAGCTTATAGGCTTGTCACAGGATGAATACTGTGCGGATCTTGTCCACTCAGATCGGAGCAGAGTCGCAGATGAGTGCAACGAACCGCACCACGTATTTACACGGGAAGATACTGTGCCACCCTCCTAGCACCCAGACCGGAAGTGCTGCCACCGCCTCCAGCCTCCACCGCTGGACTTACCACTTCTCCTCCTCGACTTGCACTCCCACGGACTGGAACTTATTGGACGTCTTACTCTCTGCCATTTTCTCCGGCTCTTCGGCATCGTCCACCTGAAGGAATCATCAAGGAAACGGAGTTGTTTCATGGTCTCACGGGAAAATCAGACAGGCTTTCACCTTTGGGATCTGATGGGACTGTTCGATGACTTACAACCTCTTTGATCCACATTTGTGCATCCTATAGCACCTATTACTACATTTTTTTTTAAAGATTTATTTTATTTTATTATACGTAAGTACACTGTAGCTGTCCTCAGACACTCCAGAAGAGGGAGCCAGATCTCGTTACAGATGGTTGTGGGCCACCACGTGGTTGCTGGGATTTGAACTTATCACCTTCGGAAGAGCAGTCAGGTGCTCTTACCCGCTGAGCCATCTCACCAGCCCCACCTATTACTACATTCTTAATGCTCTCAGATTCTGCTAATATTTCCTAGGAAATTTTTTAATGTGTATGTGTGTTCACCTGAGTGTGTGTATATATATATATGTGCACCACATGTGTTCAAGTACCTGGGGAGGCCAGAGGAGGGCAATAGATCCCCTGAAGCTGGAGTTCCAGGCAGTTGTGGGCCATTATGCTGGTGCTGAACCTTGGCCCTCTGCCAAAGCAGAAGTTAACCCCCGAGACAGCTCTCTAGCCCCTGACTCTGCAGGCTTTAATAAAACGCAGTTTTGTTTACTTCCAAAGCTGACAAATGTCTGTGAGTCCTCCACAGATTTATAAACATAGCCGTTCCTCGGTCTCCACAGGAACTGGTTCTAGGATCCACTGCCTGACTCATACTTGCTTATGTGATTCCGTGTGTACATGCCACATGTACGGGGCTACCTGTGGAAGCCAGAAGATCACCATCCACTGCAGCTTGTGTTAGAGACAGCTGTGACTGCTGGGAACTAAACTCAGTTCCTCTGGAAGATGAACAACTTCTCTTAACTGAGCCACCACCTCTCCTACCCCAGGGACATTTAAAAAATAATTTTGGGCTGGGCAGTGGTGGTGCATGCCTTTAATCCCAGCACTTGGGAGGCAGTGGCAGGTGGATTTCTGAGTTTGAGGCCAGCTTGATCTACAGAGTGAGTTTCAGGACAGCCAGGGCTACACAGAGAAGCCCTGTCTTGAAACACCAAAATATTAATATTAATATTAATTATTATTATTTTGGAGTTGTGGTTAATTGAGTCTGTATATACCAAACATATTGATGGGTAACTGTATGTAATTTCTTATGAGCGTATTCTATTAAGGAGAATGTCACAAACAAATGCGCTCTTGGAAGTTCTAAATTATCAGTGAAGATGCAAAAGGGGGGATGGAGATATACCTCAGCTTGCCTAGCACTCAAGTAGCCCTGGGCTGCATTCCCAGTACCACAGAAACCCAGGGTAGTAGTGCACCCCTGTAATCCCAGCCCTCAGGAGCCAGAGGCAGGTGGATCTTTGTGAGTTCGAGGCCAGCCTGGTCTACAGAACAAGTTTCAGGACAGCTAGGGGATACACAGAGAAACCAACCCTGTCTAAAAGGAAAAAATGGGCCGTTGAGGTGGTTCTACCAATAAAAGCCCTTACTCCCAAGCCTGATCATGGGGGTTCAATCCCCAGAACCCACATGCTGGAAAGAGAGAACCGACTCCTATAGTTTGTTCTCTGACTTGAACAAGCAAGCCATGGCATAAATGCACACGTACACACACACACACACACACACACACACACACACACGCAGAGAATATTGTAAGGCGCATGCTAACACCAGGGCAAAAATAAGGATTAAGTTAAATATATATTTGCTAGAATATTCACAAAATATCAGTGTATAGAAATATTGAGTGCATTGATTTCCCTCAAAAAGAGAACTAAATTTTCTATTGATCGTAACTGGTCAGGGAGGCTAGAGAGATAGCTCTGAGGTTAGGCGCACTCACTGCTCTTTCTGAGTATAAGCTACAGTTCCCAGTACATGGTGGCTCACAACTGCCTTTAACTCCAATTCCAAGGCATCTACATCCTCTTTACCTCTGCAGGCTCCTACATCGACATGGTACCCAGATATGCGTTCAGGTTCGGTCAGGTTACACACGCACACAGAATACGTAAAGAAAACCTAAACCATGTTTTGAGTTTTAGAAGATAAAGATGCATTAGCTATTGAAAAAAATGACACAAAATAAAGACGTTTGAAAGAGAATGAAGCCAATGTTGAGGAAACAAAGCTAGCTACCACCCCATGGTGCTAACTCAGTGTCCGATAGAAAGGCAGATATTGTAATCACTATGGCGGAAGGTGTGTAACCTAAACTTTTCCACTGTAACCATGGTGACATGCATGGCTGAGAGGCATGGAGCACTTTCAGGTTGCGGTGAAGCTACCACAAACAGCCAAGGCAGAATTGACCAGAATCCCGAAAAGAGACCAGTATCCTGTGTCCACTAAACAATAATGCTCACAGGTATCCGGACTGCCCAGATCTGTGGCACGGGGCAGGGTGGGGTGCCTGTCGCAGAGGATAACTTTCAAGAGTTGTTTGACTCCTCGTACACTGGGTTTTGGACTCAAACTCAGCTGATCAGGCTGTACAGCAAGAGCCTTTACCGGCTGAGCCATCTTAGGGGCCTGGAATTTAGAGCTTTAATAACATGCTATTCTTGGGTGAGCAAAATGACTCATTGAGAAAAGGCATCCTGCGAAGCCTGTCAAGCTGAAATCAGTCCTGGAGCTCACATAGTAAAGGAAAGAATACCTTCCTGACCCGTACATGCAGTGCACAAGCTCCTCCTACTCCTCGTGTTTACAAGGGGGAGGGGGGTTGCATGCACGTGCACACCCCCCCTCCCCACACACACAAAATGAAAAATCCTCATTCTGTCCTAGTGTTCCTGATAAAAATCTCATCATTTGTTAGGGAAAAGCAAGGAGGATCAGATCCTTTAAGGATAAGAGGGAAATTTAGCTTCTATTGGGAATGGAGAGATTCAGACAAGGGGCTGACTCGAACTCTTGGTTCCCAAGGTGGCATCTATGCCCGCTGAACTCTTTGGGAGAACTGACCACATGCACCTGGAGGCTACAGGAGGGTCTCCGACCTCCCTCTATGAGGGAAAGATTGTCCTTTAAAAGTGACACATTTCAGAATGGACTGTGAAGATACAACTGAAGAGTGAAAGATGTGCTTGGCTTGCAGATGTGCCAAGAGCTGGTTTAGTGCGTCTACGATTCATGGTCTGCCATGTGGAGAAACGACTGTCCAACAGGCACCTGCAGAAGGCACCACAGATGTGAATGCATCTCCTTTCATAGAAGGAAATCTGTGTAAGGCCACCTGGGTGGGTCTGAAAGCAAAGGAAGAGTTGGTGGGATGTCTCAGTGGGTGACAGAACATACTGAAAAAAGCCCAATGACCCGAGTTTCATCTCTGGGACCCACATGTTAGAAGAGAATCTAGTCTTGAAAGTGGTCCTATGGCCTCTTTATGTGTGCTACTGCAAGTGTGTATGTATGTATGTGTGTGTGCACAGGCACACATGCAACAACAACAACAACAAAAAATGTGATTAAAAAAAAAAAGCCAGGGTGCTGGTGAGATGGCTCAGCAGGTAAGAGCACCCGACTGCTCTTCTAAAGGTTATGAGTTCAAATCCCAGCAACCGCATGGTGGCTTACAACCACCCGTAATGAGATCTGACGCCCTCCTCTGGTGCGTCTGAAGTCAGCTATAGTGTACTTATGAATAATAATAAATGAATCCTTGGACCGGAGAGAGCAGGGACTGAGCAAGTGGGACTGACTAGAGCGAGCGGGGCTGGCTGGAGCGAGCAGGGTTGACTGGAACAAGGGAAAAAAAAAGCCAAAGCAAGGTCAATTAGGTGTTATTTTAGAAAATTTACAACATATAAAATATTTCTAAAATATTTCCCTGTGTGGAGCGTGAGTTGCAGGAAGGAAGCGTAATCTGAGAATTGTTTGAGCTGGCCGCCATATTGGCCACCATATTGTCCTGAAATGCATGGTTAAATAGCCCACAATGACCCCAAGACTGATCACATTCCTTTCTCGTGATGCCGGGTTAGCTGGTGCTTTCTACATGAACAGTCACTTCTCTCCTGGCCTCCCACATGATGAAAAGACCTTTTGTTCCCATACTGCACTTCAACAGGATTAGCCATAAGGCAACCTGACTATGACCCCAGCAATTCTCGGGCATGTACATCTTTATAAATATTTCTATCACCTGTCTGTACAGGCATGTGTCTTTTTTTTTTTTTTTAAGATTTACTTATTTGTTATATGTAAGTACATTGTAGTTGTCTTCAGGCGCACCAGAAGAGGACATCAGATCCCATTACAGATGGTTGTGAGCCACCATGTGGTTTCTGGGATTTGAACTCAGGACCTCCGGAAGAGCAGTC
This sequence comes from Mus minutoides, assembly GCA_902729485.2. Classification (NCBI taxonomy): domain Eukaryota; kingdom Metazoa; phylum Chordata; class Mammalia; order Rodentia; family Muridae; genus Mus; species Mus minutoides. The sequence goes on along the minus strand of LR749665.1, from coordinate 2,177,477 downwards.
AGTGCTCTTAACCGCTGAGCCATCTCTCCAGCCCACAGGTGTGTGTCTTAATGTGCACATCTTTGCAAGTATTTGTATCAGCTGTGTGTGCCTGTGTCTGAGTATGTGTGAGTGACCGTGTGTATGAGAGTATTATGTGAGGGTGCATAAATGTGTGTGAGTGAACGTGTGTGTGTGCATGCTCGATGTGTGAGGATGTGAGTGTGGGCATGTGTATGCAACAGCACTCTTGTGGAGATGAGGGGACGTGCTGTAGGTTTGGGTCTCTCCTCCCACCACGTGGGTTCTGCAGACTGAACTCCCATTGTCAGGCTTGGCAGAGAATACCTCTACCTGCTGAGCTTTCTTGCTGGCCCCCACACTCTTCTGAATGGAGTATATCAAGCAAACAATGTCTTACAGACACAACACACAAACACACACACACATGAAAATTTTGGCAGCAGTCACAAGGACTGCAGGGTCTGGGCCAGATGGCATGCCAGCACTGAGAGGAGAAGTGGATGCAAGCCCCCATCTTACCCCAGAAGCCATTTCCAATCCACAACTGTTTATTAAGAAAGCTCTAGCCGGGCGTGGTGGCGAACGCCTTTAATCCCAGCACTTGAGAGGCAGAGGCAGGCAGATTTCTGAGTTTGAGGCCAGCCTGGTCTATAAAGTGAGTTCCAGGACAGCCAGCAGGGCTATACAGAGAAACCCTGTCTCGAAAAACCAAAAAAAAAAAAAAAAAAAAAAAAAAAGAAAGAAAGTTCTGCTTTCTCTAAAGGAGTCTCACAGGGTATGCAACCACACTTAATGGCAGATCCCAGGCACAGCACAACGTGAATTCAATGGTATCTGGAGGATTTTGTCCATAATGCTTTGTCTGGGATTTTTTTTTTTTTTAACCTTACAGGTCTTTTGCTTAGAGACTGGGTTTTCTGGTTTGGTGTTTGTATGGGAGCTCAGTATGTGAAAATGTGTATCTACAGCTCTATGTGTTCCTTATGCTCTTTAAAGCTTTTTTTTTTTTCTTCTGTTTGTTTTATCTGCTTCTACTTTTATGTGCTTGTCTGTTTTCTAATGAGAGAAAGAAGTTGGGGGGTGTTGGTTGATGGAAAACTATGTTCAGAATATAGCCTATAAAAAAAAATGGGCTGGTGAGATGGCTCAGGGGTAAGAGCACTAACTGCTCTTCCGAAGGTTCTGAGTTCAAATCCCAGCAACCACATGGTGGCTCACAACCATCTATAATGAGATCTGATGCCTTCTTCTAAGGTGTCTGAAGTCAGCTACAGTGTACTTATATATAATAAATAAAGAAATCTTGGGGCCGGAGGGAGCAGGGCCAGAGAGACAAGAAAAGGTGTCTGAAGACAGTTACAGTGTATTCACATATAATAAATAAATAAATCTTTAAAAAATATTTTCAATAAAAAGATTTGAAAACATTTTCATTAAAATATTTACATGTAAATAAAGAAAAAATCTAATAAAATATTTATTTTTATTATATGCACGTTTGCCTGCCCATATGTATGTGCACCATGTCAATGAGTGATGCCTGAGGAGACCAGCAGGGAGCACTGGACCCCTATGAACTGGAGTTATAGAGGGTTGTGAGTCACCATGTGAGAGGTGAGAACCAATCCAGGTCCTCTGCAAGAGCAGCAACTGCACTTAGCTACAGCCATAGCTTCTGACCTCTGTTTGGGAATCAAAATGCATACAAGACCCTTAAGGGTACTTTGATATACATACAAAGTAATGGCAGATGTAATGTTTTTTTTCATCTTTTTGGTATTTTGATTCATTTTAAGGAAGGCATATGTAGTCCAAACTGTCCTAAGATGTCCTTGAACTCTCCACCCTCCTTTCTTTATTTGTTTTGACAGAACCTTGCTATGTTTCCCAGGCTCGCTTTGAACTCATGAAGATTTTTGCCTATGCTGAGAGTTAAAGGTCTCTCTCTCTCTCTCTCTCTCTGCCACTATAACTGGCCTCAATCTGCAACTTTTGTTACCTCAGGTTTTTGAGTGCCGAGATCACAGGCATGCACCACCTACCCCAGTCATACCTTCTGTTAACAATTTGAACATCACCTCCTACAATAGCGCTCTCATCCCCCAATGGCACAACCACACTTAATGGCATAATACCTCAATACCCAATGGCAAAATGACTTCCTGGAAACACACACACACACACACACACACACGAAGAGGCACACTTCTCAGTGGGCTCTATTTCAAGGTAGAGGAAGCGGTTACCTGTATCCCAATAGATAGGCATCGGTTTTTCTTAAAGTCTTTCTTCCTATCCTCGGTGGTGACAGTGGCTATGGTGGTGGTGGTGGTGACAGCAGCGGCATTGCTGCCCATATGTTGACTTGCCGGGCCATGGATCTGGGCGTTTGCAGCCTCGATGGCAGCCGTGAGAGCCTTCATACTGTCCAGACTTTCGGTGGAGTTGCTGAGGCCAGACTGGCTGATCATGTCTCCGCGCTGGCCTTGCCCGTCCATGTAGGCATCCTGCGCTGACTCTGTGCTACTCTGGGCTGTGATAGAAATGAAAGGTTTCGTGGTAGTTCTGGGTGGGACTGGAGGTGGAGTCTTCTTATATGTTGTAATGCAAGATGACACTGGAAGACAGCGAAAGCAAAGACTGTGATTTCTGCATACCGTCAGGGACAGCCATTGGGAGATCAGGGAACACAAAACACTCTGACATTGAACATGACAATGAGGCCGTGGGTGGGTGGGTGGGGGGTCATAGCTGTACCACCTATGGGGTAAACACACCCACAGCACTGAGGGGGAGAGATTGGAGGACACCCACCTCTGAAATGGAAGCTATAAGTCATTGTGAACTAGGTATGACTGGTCACCTGCAGAAACTGTCTTGGGTATCAAGGGAGGGACTGAGGAGAAGCTATGCCTTCCCTGAAGAGCAGTTAATACAGCCAATGCCAAACAAAGCAGCTTGTTGGGGGATGGTATGAGTGGTTGTGAGCATGTGTGTTCTGAGAGCATACTGACACGCTTGGGCCATGTAGCTTCCACACTAAGTTCCTCCCTGGCTCTCAATACCTCTGTTTTATCCTCTATGGTGTCTGTCAGCCTCTCAAGACCTCTCTTTTCATTCTCTATGGTTTCTGTTTCCTATCTATCTGCCCTTCCTTCTCTGTGCCCCCTGCCACGCCCCCTCGCTTTATTTTTTGTATAGGTGAGCACTGTATAAACTTTTATTCACAAACTTTGCCGAGGACAACCACTCACTAAGAGGATCCCCAACCCCCCACACAAACTACACACTCTTTATAGATCTGCCTCTGAGAATGTTTGGTCTCTATTATGCCACACCTTGAAGGGCCACCCTAAGCCGCCTTCCTTCAAGACACATCAGCAAGGCAAATGTCTGAAAGCATCCCCCCACCCACCCCCTGAGGGTGCCATTCATTCATGTCCTTTCCGAAGCTCCAATCCCTCTATGCACATCTGGTCTCAGTTTTCCGCAACTGGAAAATCTTCGGCCGCTTCCCAGCTTCCCATGTAGGGAGCACGGTTCGGAAAACGGAAGATAAAAAACATCTCCAAGTAGGACCAGACCTTCTGCCAGTGAAGAGCAAGCCCAGGGCAGTGGTCTGAAATTGGTTCTCACCAGTTCTGCCTTCTCTTTCCATACCTTCTCCAGGTACACACAGCTGGTACCCTGTGGGTAAAGCAAACCCACACACAACTCCAACTTGGGTCCTAGCTGCCATTTGGACCATCTCACTTAATAAAGCACTCACTTCCGTTTTGCACATGTTTCTTTTTTCTTTTTTTTTTTTTTTTGAGACAGGGTTTCTCTGTATAGCCCTGGCTGCCCTGGAACTCACTTTGTAGACCAGGCTGGCCTCGAACTCAGAAATCCACCTGCCTCTGCCTCCCGAGTGCTGGGATTAAAGGCATGCGCCACCACACCCAGCCTCGCCCATGCTTCTTTGAAGGTCACTAAGGAAATATCCTATGATGAAACATGAACAAGAGGGCCCTATTCTGCTGCCCTGTTCTCTGCTGCCTTGTGATTTAGAGTAATTCCCACGACCATAAAAAAAAGAATAACAGCAATGTTGGCACTGTTCTTCCCTCGGATTGCCAGAGAATCAAAGGAAGAAATCCCACATTGTCATGTTACAATATGGGCTGGAGAGATGGCTCAGCGGTTAAGAGTACCAACTGCTCTTCTGAAGGTCCTGGGTTCAAATCCCAGCAACCACATGATGGATGGCTCACAACCATCCACAGTGAGATCTGACTCTCTGTTCTGAAGTGTCTGAAGACAGCTACAGTGTACTTACATATGATAAATAAATCTTTAAAAAAAAAAAAAGTCATGTTACAATATCACATGCTCAGGGAGACGGGGTGAATATGTTGTAGGACGAGGTCACCTTAGTTATGTGGTCTGATGATCGGCAAATACTACATGAAACCTTCCACATATGTGTACTGCCAGGGTTTCTCTCTCTCTCTCTTTCTCTCTCTCTCTCTCTCCTGCCGTCAGACTAGCTCAGAGCAAGCACCTACTCAGACTCAGATTGATCTCCTGGCTTATAGGCAAGCATCTGGATAAGTCATGGAAACAGTTGTGTCCTATACTTTTAACCCCTGTGGTACTGTCTCTTGTCTCCCAGACAGAGGTAAAGTGGTAGCCCTGTTTGTGATGCCACTGTCTCAGTCACTGTTTGAAGACCAAAAGAGGTTAGAGAAGGGGAGGACCATGATCAGGATGTCCACTCCCACCTGAACATAATGACGTCAGACCATGACATAACTTCTAAGACAAGTCTTTACAATGTGAAGTCATTTCGCTCAAAAACTATTCTCAGGGATTTATCCTACCTACTTTCCAAAGACACTACATGGTGCACTCCAGCACACAGTCAGTGAGCACCCCAGTACACAGTCAGTGTGGACCCAAGCATACAGTGCACACCCCAGCACACAGTGTGGACCCCAGAATACAGTGTGGACCTCAGCATACAGTGTGCACCCCAGAATACAGTGTGGACCCCAGCACACAGTGAGCACCCCAGCATACAGTGTGGACCCCAGAATACAGTGTGCACCCCAGCATACAGTGCACACCCCAGCATACAGTGCGCACCCCAGCACACAGTGTGCACTCCAGCATATAATGTGTACCCCAGCACACACTGTGCACCCTGGCATATAGTGCAGACCCCAGCACACAGTGCATACCCCAGCATACAGTGTGGACCCCAGCATACAGTGTGCACTCCAGCATATAATGTGCACTCCAGCACACAGTGTGCACCCCAGCATATAGTGCGGACCCCAGCACACAGTGCATAACCCAGCACACAGTGTGTACCCCAGAATAAAGTCAGTGTGGACCTCAGCACAGTGTGTACCCCAGCACACAGTGTGCACCACCCTAGCACATAGTACAGACTCTGGCATACAGTGCACACCCCAGCACACAGTGTGTATCCCAGCACACAGTCTGTACCTCAGCAAACAGTGTCTGCTCTTCTAGGCTATTTATTTCTCACTCTGAGCTTCCCTTTCTCCTTATATACTGGTAATCAAACTATGTGTGTTTGATTCTAAAAACTAATAAAGTATCCTCAAAAAAATCCCCCCAAACAAAAACAAAACCATACAAAAAAAAAATCCCAAACAACAGAACAAAACCAAACCATATCAGTGCAGAAGGAAACTCATTTCATTTTCTATAACGCACAGAAACCGCCCTGCCATGCTCACATCCCAGTATTTCCTGCATGACCCCTGTCTCTGCCTCCTGCAAGGCCCACACACTTCCCAGGCAAGCTGCAATTTTTTTTCTAGTGTCAAATTGGACAGAGCGACAATTGGGACGAGCTGCCAGAGCTCCTACACTCACAGGCGATCAGAACTTAAGATTGTCCTACAACAAGCCGGGCGTGGTGGCGCACGCCTTTAATCCCAGCACTCGGGAGGCAGAGGCAGGTGGATTTCTGAGTTCGAGGCCAGCCTGGTCTACAAAGTGAGTTCCAGGACAGCCAGGGCTATACAGAGAAACCCTGTCTCGAAAAACCAAAAAAAAAAAAAAAAAAAAAGATTGTCCTACAACAAGAAAGAGGGTTGGGAGCACTGCTGGTGGGAGCACTGCTGGTGGGAGCACTGCTGGTGGGAGCACTGCTGGGGCTTGCTAGCCCCCCACCTACTGCCATGTTCAGGGAGAGACCAAGGAATAAAACGGAGAGTTACAGAGCAGGATACTCAGTGTCCTCCTCTGGCTTCTATGTGCGCACTATTTTGTATCTGCAGATACATCTGTGCATACAACACACACACACATACAGAGAGAGAGAGAGAGAGAGAGAGAGAGAGTCAAATCAAGGCTCTACACGCAATAAACTATAATTTCTGTCAACTTTTTTTTTTTTTTTTTGAGACAGGGTTTCTCTGTGTAGCCCTTGCTGTCCTGGAACTCACTCTGTAGACCAGGCTGGCCTTGAACTCAGAAATCCGCCTGCCTCTACCTCCCAAGTGCTGCGATTAAAGGCGTGTGCCACCACTGCCCAGCTTCTGTCAACTTTTTTTAAAAAAAGGTTTTTATTTACTATTATAAATAAGTACACTGTAGATGACTTCAAATGCACCATAAGGGGGCGTCAGATCTCATTACGGGTGGTTGTGAGCCACCATGTGGTTGCTGGGATTTGAACCCCAGACCTTCGTAAGAGCAGTCAGTGCTCTTACCTGCTGAGCCATCTCACCAACCCTTCTGTCAGCTTTTTAACATTGACTATTTTTTTTTCTTTTTACAGCATCTCATGGGGATTGGAAAGGCCTTGGATTTGCTACACAGCTGGCAAGATTTGAACTCTTCATCCTTCTGCTCCAATGTGCTGGTAGTACTGGAGTGGACTCCCATACCTAACTCAAAGTTGTCTACTTTTCTTTTGTTAAAATATATTATTTATTTATTTTTATTTATTTATATGAGTACACTGTAGCTGTCTTCAGACACACTAGAAGAGTGTGCAGTGGTTCTCATTACAGATGGTTGTGAGCCACTGAAAAGGTCAGCTTTGGAACTTTGGGAAGGTCATGAAACACTTGCCCCTCCAGAAGGGAGAGGCTAATTAACATTTCTGGGACAACAAGGCTGAACCCACCTGCTGGTGGGGACACATTCCGTAGGACAGACTCTTCCCCACCTCCAGACAAGGGAAGTCCTTGTCACTTCATTCCCTAAAGACCAATCAGTTTAAAGGTTGCACTGTTCCGCCAATCATATTGTGCCTAGTTGCTGATGCTCTTTTCTGCCCCTGGAAACCATATAAAAACTCGCTGCCCGAGTGTTGGTGGTTGCAGCCTCTCCTTCAGGTCTGGGAAGACCCCAGTGCACTGGAACAATAAATTCCTCTTGCTTTTTGCATCGATCCCCGGCTCCATGTGGTTCACTTAGGAGGTCCCTAGTAAGCTAGGGCTCCCCAGAGTCCTACACCACCATGTGGTTGCTGGGAATTGAACTCAGGACCTCTGCGAGAGCAATCAGTGCTCATAACCTCTGAGCCATCTCTCCAGCCCAGTTGTCTACTTTCTCAGTGAAAGACAGTGCTGGTGTATCAAGCCTCAGGGAACTCCGGGGTGAGGGTGGGCCAGGAAAAGGCTTTCTGGAAGGTCATGTAGCCTCTGCCCACTTTGGTCATCCTCTGTCAGCTCCTAAGCACAGATGTTAGGTGGTCACTGAACACACAGGCAAGCAGGGGCAGAGACCACCTTCTTGCTAGTTTCTTTATCCCCACTTAAGATTTATTTATTTATTTATTTATTTTGTTGTTTTTTTCGAGACAGGATTTCTCTGTGTAGTCCTGGCTGTCCTGGAACTCACTTTGTAGACCAGGCTGGCCTCGAACTCAGAAATCCGCCTGCCTCTGCCTCCCGAGTGCTGGGATAAAGGCGTGCGCCACCATGCCTGGCTAAGATTTATTTTAAATTATGTGAAGAAGTGTGTACTTCAGCTGGTTTGCGCAGGTGCCTGAGAGGGACTTTTATTTGGTCTTGTTTCTGTGGTATTAGATCTTTGAACCCAGGACCACAAGCTTGCTAACCTATAGTTTTGCCCCTGAGTCCCAGGCTGCTACCAGACTGAACTTGTATAAAAGCAGTTATTAATCAAGCCCAGACTCGTTCACCCTAAAACCACAGGGTGGAAAGAAAGAACCGAATCTTGCAAGTGATAACTCTGATCTTCAAATGCACACCAGAGCGCACATATGAGATCTCACAAGTGTGTACAAAACAAATAAGAGAAATTAAAAGAGCAAGACCAGCGTGAGTCTGAGAGATGGCTCGATCACAGACACACCAGCTGCCAAGCTTCACAGCCCGAGTCGATCCTCAGAGACCAACATGATAGAAGGTAAGAACTGACTTTCTCAAAAGTTGTCCCCTGGCTTCCACATGCACATCGTGGCATGCATATGCCCATACACATACAAAATAAATAAGCAATTTTAATTAACAACAGCAACAACAGAAACATCCGGCTTAGTGGTTAATCCTAACACTTGAGGGGCAGGCAGATTTCTGTGAGCTTGATGCCATCTTAGTCTATATGATGTGTCTCGGTGTGTGTAATATTATAAATAAACAAAACAAATCTGTAAGATGTGTGGTCACACATTGTTCATACACAGAGCAGAACGACATCATTCTGTAGTGACGACTCATTTCCTGGGAACGTGCACAAGCTCAGATCAGTCAATTTTGTTTCTTTCTTTTAAATGATTTATTTAAATTTATGCATATGATTTTTGCCCCCGTGTATGTCTGCCTACCACACGCATGCCTGCTGCCTGTGGAGATCAAAAAAATACACTCGATCCTGTGCAGCTTGTGTTGGGATGGTCGTAAGCCATCCCGTGGGTGTTGGGAATGGAACACAGGTCCTCTGCAAGTGCTCTGGACCTCTGAGCCATCTCTCCAGCTGTTGGATCTCTGTGAGTTTGAGGCCAGCCTGGTCTACATAGCAAGTTCCAGGACAGCCAGGGCTATGTAGAAATCTTGTTGGCAGTCTCAAAAAGGTCTGCCTTTAATCCTCAGGACTACCAAACAAACAAACAAACAAACAATAAAATTTAAATACCTAAGTATATATAAGTTCTAAAAAATTAACAAAGCGTTGCAGAATCTCTGCCCAACAGAGTCCATATGGAAAAGTTACTGCCCTATTTCAAAAATATTTACAGCTTCCCCCTTTCCAGGCCACCCAGAGAGATCGTGGTGGTTTGTGGTGAGAGGCAAGGACCAGGCACACTTGCTTGCCAGCCCACCTCTGGGAGGTACAGTGCACCCCACAGTAGTTAGTATGCATTCTGGCTCCAGGGAGGTGGCTGCGTGAAAATGACTTCCACTCAAGGCATCCTCCACAGAAAACACTTTTCCCTGTCACCGAATGGAAAAGAAGAAAAAAAAAAAAAAAATGCGGCTCTGAGCGAGCAGAGGAGGGAGGGGCTGGCAGTAACTCTTGCAGTCATCCACACCCTCACCAGTTGGTGGTTACCAGGATCCCAGACACTTCCTAATGCCAGACAAATGCCCCAAGCCTCGGCATGTCTGGTTTGAAGATCTATTCAACTGATAGCCCCCGCCTTTTCCAGTGAGAGCCCCATTGCCCGGGCTAATCAAACAAAACATTGTTCTCAGAAGGCAGGAAGAAAGGAAAGGCTTGTCTCTTGGCCGCAATGTTTGGGATTCATATCTATATATAAAAATATAGTACATATATATTCCCAACTAAAAGGTTGCTACAAAACTTGGTATTCCGGAGGCGTGGCTGGTTTGCACAGAGCGAGCACTGTATAGAAATCCCGGGAGGGAAGGAATCTGAGAGTTAAGTGCCATTAGAAGGAAGGGGGTGGGGGTGGGGGAAGCCCCAGGCACTTGATGCCTGTAAATGATGTAAGACGCAGCCACTCCTCTATTAGACCTGCAACCAAACTAGACTCAGATCCGTCGCAGCTGCTCTCCAAATGTCAGCGTCAGTGCTGGGCAAAGCTTGAAACCCCACCAAGCTTCAGGAGAGCCATTCTCACCCACATTTTTCCCCCGAGCACTCTTAGGAACCTGGCAACAGGTAACGTGGCAACCTTTGACTTCTAAAAGGCGAGTGGGATAATTTCAGGGAACAAACGGATTGTTTTCCAGCCAGCTGCATCTCTCCTAACTGCCCCCGCACCCAACCTCCTCCCTCCCAATACTAAGTCTGGGAAAACAAACTTAAGTGCTGCAGGCTGTCCTGCTCTCTCGCGTACCCTGGTGGCCAACATCGGAACAACACGCACGTGCTGTGTTCGGAACTCCCCGGCAGTTCCTGCTGGTTAAGTTTTGTGGAAGTGTGCGGACCTGTCTCTGGTGAAGAGATGGAATCCATTCAAAATGCCCTCATTTTTGTTGTTGGTTTCAAGGTATGGTTTCTCTATTTAGCCTTGGCTGTCCTGGAACTCACTATGTAGACTAGGCTGGCTTATAACTAGGAGATCTATCTGCTTCTGTCTCCTGAGTGTTGAGATTAAAGGTAAGCACTAGCTGACCTAGCTGCAGAGAGTCTACATTTTTATTTAAGCACATTGACAATTATCCACTGAATGAAACCCCTGGACTCTGACTCCCTCCCCACCACCCCCCAATCAGTGAGGGAGAAAACTGGGAACAGAGTCTGGTAAACATTGCAGGTAGCTCAAGCCTGTGATTTCTTCCTTTTGAGGCGGATGTGGGAAGATCAAGGTTCAAGACCAGCCTGGACTCCTTACTCAGGCTTTGTCTTGAAAAAGCATCAACAAAAGGTGATTCCTGCTATGACTACACCCATTTCCCCTGTTAGTCTCCATGTATCATCCACATACAGACACCTTTTGAATTTGAAGCTTTCCCAATCAGCCCTGCTGGGTTCCTGTGTATAAGGATTACTGAAGATTTCCACACTGCCAGACCAGCTTCCCAGACTGCAGCTACACCCAGTAAAATGCCAGCGGCTGTGTTTTTAGGCTGTCTGATCCTCTTAGACACTGCCCCACCCCCTTCCAATGTTGGGCAGGAACGGGGAGGCCCAGTCCTCCCAGACCTGGCACTTCCTGGCTCTGCGTCTGGAAAAACGGTACTCGGAAGCCGAGAGGTTCAGATCAAAGTAACTGGTCTTCTCAGAAACTTTCATTAATTAACTAAATTAGAGGACGCTGAAGAATGCTGGAGGTGTCTCTTCAGGGGGCTCTCAGGGGTTAAGGTTTGAGTCCTGTAGTACAGACCTTAATGAAGCTTGACAATCAAATAATACCATAAGCCCAAAACAGCCCATGCCTGAAGCTGTGAGATGTTAGAGTTGTTTTTGCCTACATGACATAAGGGCAAAGGTTAAAGTCTGGGGGTCTGAGTAAGCTTGGTAGGGCCGCTGGCCTGTGTGAACCACAGCCTTTCTAGAGCCAGGGAACCCTGTGTTGAAATCGGGACATTTCAGTCTTCAGGGTTACTAATTTCCAAGGCGGCAGGTGTTGTTCCCAGATGGGAATAAGATATTGTTAGCACTTCATCTCCCAGGCGTTGCCAACAGGTGCGATTGAGTCCTTGTGCACACAGATGACCGTCCTGGCACATTCATCACCGGGAAGATTTGATTGCCATTTGTTCCATGACTTTCTGGACTGATTTCTACCCCTGACTCAGACACAGTCACTTCCTCTTATGCTTAGGGAATTGTTTTTTTTCTCTTTTTCAGCATTTGTAATCGTGTGTTTTTCAAAATATGTCCCAGTCTGGCCTACAGGTCTTCCTGAGTTGAATAGGACTGTTTACAGAAGGGGAGAGATTCAGGGCCCAAGGTCAGGGTTACAGAATTATATAAGGCTTCCTGTTTGGCCAGCTGGTCTACCAAGCCCTCTGGGAGGACTGAATTTTGATAAAAGCCGGCTGCCCGTCGGGTGCGGTGGCATATATCTGTAGCTCAGGAATATCAGAAGTTCAAGTCTTTGGTTTTGAACCCCTGGACAAGCAACTGAGGTGTATACTTTACATATCAAAGCAGACCTGGCCTCCAGGTTCTCCCAGCATCCCTCAGTCCCTACCTGGCATACCCTGCTCCCATCCTCGAATTTTCCAGTCCAGGGCTGGATTGCCATTCCCTTAGAGGCTCCTTCCTATATAAGCCAGACGTTTTGGTCTCTCTCTCTCTCTCTTTCTTCTCCTTTTCCCTCTTTGTATGAGCACACTTTCTCTCCTCCCCGTGTCCCCCACCTCCAGAGCAGCTTCCCAAGACACCTGCCTTTAATCTAATCTGAACTGTCTTGCACTGCCTCATTTCTGAACCCGCACACACTTTTCTTTGCTATTCTCTTTAGACAGACAGTATAACAACAATTTGCTTGGTGTATGTCCACATAATTTCTAGCATGCAGGAGGCTGAGTCAGGGGGAATTGTAAATGGAAATATTTGTCTCAGAAAACTAACATCTAGCCATGTGGGTTGGTGAACACTTGTAAACCCAGAACTTGGGAGGCAGAGGCAGGAGGATCTCCATGAGTTTGAGTCTATATAGCAAGTTCCAGGCCATCCAGAGTGAGACTTATAGGTCTACATCAGTATTAGAGTGTGTGTGTGTGTGTGCTTAGCTGGTATTGGGCATGTCCTGGGCTTGATCTCTAGAACCACACAAAAACAAACAAACAAACAAAAAACCCCAATATTTATAAAGCATTTGCAGTTAGAAGAAAATTGAATTTCTATAAGAAGTAATCTCAAAATGGCTTATAGTATATTGCAGGATGTGCACAGGCTATATGCAAATACTATACAAGAGATAGTAGCTGAATGTTCTAGTACACAGCGCGCATGAGGGTGTTCTCCAACCAGTGCCCCAAAGATACCAAAGGACAACTACATAGGCAGTTGTCACCATTTCTGTTGGCACTAGTCAAGTGGGGGCTAAGTTCAGCTATGACTAGCCAGCTTTTGCCATAGGGCTAGTATGTCAAACGCCAGCGTTGAGATGCTCGGGTAACCATCCATGCCTGAGTCCTGGGATTCTATTTCTCAGCATCATCAAGGTGAGGAATGTATCTCTACTGTCTCCTGTGGTTGATCCAACTAACATTCTCCCTTGTCTGCCTGGTGGCACCCTCAGGTCCGATTAGATTGCTGCCGAGTGGCCCAGATAGCAAACCTCCCTTATCTGTGACTGCTTTTCCTCCCACCAGCTCTTCCCACTCATCATTACTGGGTTTTTATCGCCCACAGCCTAGGCTGGCCTAGAACTCGCTGTGTACTCGAAGCCGACCTTGAACTCCTCATCCTCCAGCTTCCACTTTCCAAGCGTTGGGATCACAGACACGCCGCCACCGTAGTTGTCCTCCTTTCTGAGAACCTTCGTTGTTTTGTTTTTAATATTTGAAAATCTTTCTTATTATTTTATTGACTCATTTGGTAAGATCTCACATGGCTTAGTCCCGGCCTGGGACTTGAGGACCACCTCGAACTTCTGATCTTCCTGCCTTCACCTCCTAAGGGGTGGGGTTACAGGCATGGACCACTAAGCCTTTTTTTTTTTTTCCCCCCCCGAAGTACTGCGACTAAAACCATTATTTTTTGCATGCTGGTCATGTACTCTACAAACGTAGCTGCATCTTCAGCCTGGTGTGAAAAATCTCTTATTTTAGGTTACACTCACAGTTTGAGTTTTATCATGTGGCATCTTTCCAAGAACCCTTCTCATTTCAAAAGAACTAGCTTGGAGTCCTGAGTGTTAGGGCAAACCCAAATGGGGACCACAAACGTCTGCCGGCCTGGGTTTAGTAAACAGATCTCAGCCGCGATTCATTCTTCCTCCGGCCAAGGCCATAGCGCGCTCCGGGATGGGAGGAGAGGATTAAGCACATGGTATTCCTCTGTGTTGCTTCAGCCAAGTGAGAGGCCTGTTCACAAATCACATCTATGGGAGCCCGGGACCTGCTAAGTCCTGACTGCCTCAGGTGATGCCTCATTGTCCCTGTGCCTGACACTGAGAGCAGCCTGAAGAATGCGGTCAGGAATCTTGTGCCTTGGAAACCCGCGATTTGTGGAGAAGCCAGGAAGGAAACCGTTCTTTCCTTCCGGTTAGTTTCCACAGGGTCCGGTGGAGGGCGGGGCCTGTGGGAAGTGCCAGCCTCCCTGGGCTGTAGACTGTGAAGGTAAGTAAGCTCATAATTATTCATCTCACTCCTTCCTTCCTCCTTTCTCTAAGGGAAAAAAATCTACAAGTTAATCTGTATTGGCCTCCGCTGCTCAGAGAAAGGGTGCAGGTTAGGATGCGGGTGTCTTATGCATACTCAGATAACAAGAACAGCCCCGAGAAGGACAGATTCTCTTTAACTGCCGCTCATCGACCGTTGAGGGCACAAATCTGAAGAAACTTTCCAGGTGCTCCTCTGCGATCTTTCTGACTATAAGACTATTTAAAGTATCCCTGACGGCTGAACATGCCCTGCCTCTGTAGCGTATAGCTCAGCGGTAGAGCACACATCTACCATGTACAGGGATGTATTTCTAGAAAGGAAAAAAAAAAAAAAAAAAAAAACGAGACAGGTGGGGCGCGGATGCTTGTCGATTGCCAAAAATTTCAGTTAAACGAAACAAAACCCAGTAACCTTCCAGTCCCTTTGAAGTCAAGATTAAAATTGGTATCAAGTTACTCCAGCCTCTCTCCCCATTCACTGAGTGTTAATGAACCCAAGGCTGTAGCTGGTCTCTTTGAATTCCAAAAACAACCCTGCAGAGGAGGGTGTAGCCAGCAGATTAAAAGGAAAAAATAAAAAGGAGGCCAAGAGAGGTTGCTTCGCCCGAGCTCTTCCAGGATAGAACTGGCCTGGAAGAGGGTCTTCCCACTGAAGCCTACTTATTTTTCAGACATGCCACTGTACCTGCTCTCTAATAGTAGGTGAACACTTGTAGTCTTAGCTCTGGAGAGGTAGAGTCAGAGGGACCAGGTGTTAAGGCTAGCCTCGGCTACATTATGAGTTCAAGGCCAGCCTGGGCTAGATGAGACACTGTCTCAAAACAATAACAATGACAAAAAGATTCTCTCCAAGAGAACTGTACTGCTGGAGTGCTGGTTGGAAAACTTTGCCAACAACTCCTGGAACTCCCAGTCCTGGGGATTGCAAATCGCTGACCTACAGTGATCCAGTACTTGATAGTAGCTGTGAAACTTGGTGCTGTTGGCATACTGTTAGTTTTTCCCTTGGGGCTAACGGTTCCGAGGTCAGATTTTGAGTGATGGTTTTCAGAAATGTGGCTGGAGGAGTCATGTCTCAAACCCACATGTCAACTCTTACTATATGTGTGTGTGTATATATATATATTTATATATACACATATATATACATATATATACACACATATATACATATATATACACACATATATATACACACACACATTGTATATATATATACATATATATATACATATATAGCATATATATACTAAGTATATATAGCATATATACTATATACACTATATACTACATATACTATATATGTACACACACATATATGTGTGTGTATATGTATATATATATATATATATATATATATATATATATATATATATATATATATATAAATANATAAATTGGAGTTTCCAGCAAGGTATTCTGTAATGGTATCACTTTCAGTATTGGACCACCAATAGAGGGTAAAGGGTATACAAAGTTTTTATATTTTAATTTTGTTTTATTTTGTTTCACTATGTAGTATGTAGCTCTGGCTGGCTGGCCTAAACCTCTGTAGACCAGGCTACTTTTGAAAGAAATAGGCCTGCCTCCATTCCCTGCGTGCTGGGGTTAAAGGCATGAGCCTCCACCCCCTAGTTTAAAAGTATAGTTTAGGCTGGCCTAGAACTCCTGATTTTTCCATCTCGGCCTTTTCAGCATACCCAAGTGGTGTGCAGTCAGGATTGGTAGGCGTTCCTCTGATATTGCTCTGGAATAGTTCTGGGTGTCTGTTGGGTTCTCCAGTGCAGGAGACATACTTTGTTAGTTTTTACGGGAATGCTAGAGGTCCCTGGAGGGTCCTGTCACAGGTTAGGAGGATGTCTGCATTCCAAATGGTTCTGTATGCTGGGACTTATGAGATAAACCTTGTATAATCAATGTTGTGCTATCTGAAGGACTTTTTCCTGTTCCTCGCCCACAGATCAACTTCATAGATAGCTCTTTTTATCTCCTGATAGGAGGGTGGGTCCGTGGTAGGTTCTGTGGGGGCCATTTGGCTACAGTTTGTTTACAAATGAACTTTTCGGGCTGGTGAGATGACTCAGAGGGTAAGAGCACCCGACTGCTCTTCCGAAGGTGACAAGTTCAAATCCCAGCATCCACATGGTGGCTCACAACCATCCGTAACGAGATCTGGCGCCCTCTTCTGGAGTGTCTGAAGACAGCTACAGTGTACTTACATATGATAAATAAAATAAATCTTTAAAAAAAAATGAGCTTTTCATTCATTGGAAGTCTACACAGATCATCTTTAAATGCGTGGCTCAGTGCTCTAGTTTAGACTGGACGATTCTGAAATAATTGTTGGCTGCCACTTGCCTTGCAGAATAAACCGAGGTGCTATAGCGCCTGCTTAGCATCTGGGGAGCCCCACCCCCCAGCATTGCCAAACAAACAATCTTTTCAAACTGATGTGTGGGTAGACAGATATGTTAGCGAGCCTCACGGGTGACTGATCAAACACTGACATGCTTATGACCCCAAACCGGCCCTGCTCCCACTTCCTGGTGTGTATTAGATTCTTGTTTTTAAAAATGAACCACAAAAAAATGAAGGGCAATAAAAAAAATCTTTTTTTTTTTTCTTTTTGATTTCTATTACCGTGGGTCAGATTTTATTAAATAGTAACTTTGGGCTGACAGCTCTTAGGTGGGAAAATCCCACTTGCTGGAAAGGCTGCTAGCCCGAGTTCAATCCCTGGAACCTACAGGGCGGGAGAGGAACAGCTCCAGCGAGTGGCCTCTAACCTTGGTGTGTGTCCTTTCTCAATAAAGAAATGACTGTAAAAACAAAACAAACAAAAAAAGCAAACACAAACAAACAAACAAACAAAACACCAAAAACAAAAGGCGACCATGAACATTGAAAACCTCCTGAGCGTTGGTGTCGCCGGGCTTGGTGCCTTGCTAAAACAGGCTCGAGGCTGACTTTGCTCATCCCTGAAACTGCCCAGTCACTGTGGCCTTCGTTCCAAACCGAAATCCCAGGAGCATCTGGAATGAAGGAAAACCCGAGGCAAAACCCGAGTGATGTAAATCAGCTACCAATGAAACCTTAGAGAACAGAAACCTTTTTGATGGCCGCTGAACCCCGAGGTTCAGCCGGTTTGAGTTGCTGATAACCCTGTCAGGCCCTCAGATAAAGCCCAGTCTTGTCACCCTGGGCACCTGGCGGTGGAGAGGCAATAAAACGTAGCCTAATCTCCTAAGGGTGGAGTTAGGCCGAGCTTTGCAGGCAGTAATTATAGCTCTAGAATTGCGGTCCTCCGCCGAGAAACCGGAAGGGGGAAGGGGGAAGGGGGAGACGATGGTTTGCGGCAGCTCGAAATTGTGGTTTGTTTCAGTCCTTGGATTTAAAAGGAGAAGCGAACCAATCAAGGAAAAGGGAGTGGGAAAAACAGCTAGGAGCTAGGCTGCCTCGATAGGGGTTAACCAGCTTTCCTAACCGTCAGGTAAAGAGGCTCAGCTGCTGAGAATAATCCCAGAAAGTTTTAAGTAGGAGCCTTTTCATTCTACATATAAATAGCGGGGTCATTGCCTTGCTAAACCAGGAAGTTAGATACCAGAGCCGGCAGTGACTCATTTGGTGCCCTAAGCGCTGGCTGTTGGAATAAAAAGTTAGGAAGAGCAAGAAATCGACTTTAAATCCCGGCTCTGTAAGGGAATTCCTCCCGGGAGGGATGAATGCCATCCGCACAAAAGAGCCCCGTTGACATCTCATTTACAATCTTCCCCCAGGACACAGACAAGACCGCCTCCATAAACCGGCTCAGAAACACCCATTGTTCAAAATCTCCCTTTAGCAACAAGCCGCAGTCACTCCTAGGCTTTGCAAAAGAAAAGATCTGGTAGGAGGAAACCTAGGACTGGGGGAGACTGTGCAAAGAGACAGGAAAGACATCCTTTGAGCCTTGGTGCAAGAGAGAGAGTGCGTGCAGAATAAACTTCATGGTGTTTCTTTTAATTTCCCTAAGAAATGTCTGGAAGAGTCCCAGATTAGTAATAGTGAACTCTAAATTTGATGTTAGCCCAATGCAGAAACTTCTGTCAACACGATTGATAAATAGACCACGCTCTACCTAACTTACATATTCTCTGTCTTGAAAAACCTAATCCCCCCCTCGCCCCGCCCGCAGCAAAGCCCAGATGAGTCTTTAGTAGACATTGTTTGTTCTGAGTAGTCCTCAAACCTGCACCTGTACACAGCGTCAGCTCTGTGGTCTGATGGTCAGCTCCATCATTTGGGTTCTTGTCTTCATAAAGCTTAAACATTCCTGTAATTATACAATGCGGTTCTTTGGATACACCTTAAACTACAGAATACATCTGGGTTTACCAAAAAAAAAAAAAAGAGAGAGAGAGAGAGAGAGAGATGGGATTTAAAAAACAAAACAAAACAAAAAACCCAAACTAAACCACTCTTTATCTTTATACACCTTGTCTAGCCCCAAATCCATGACTTTGGAGAACCCACAGTTCAAGCCTGAATTCTGGCCAGGATCTTTCTGATCCTCCTCCTGCCTCTTAGCTCATTCTGGATTTGTTCTATGTCCTGTTTGCCCCATTCCGGGTCTCTGGATCTTTCTAATTATTAATTCCTCTCTGGAGGGTCACGGCCACTTCCTACCTCAGGTTTCTACACCTCCAGGTTGTGATTTATTAATGAGTCATGGGATCGGCCAAGTGAGTCATGCAGTTTCACTGTTTAGAAAGTGTCTAAATAGAAACACCAGAGTGCCCTGTGGTTAGGAACGGCATCGTTGCGTGAAGCGTGTTTGTCTGGACCTGCGTACAAAGTAGGGGACAGGCCAAATGCTTTTGCTTGTTAAAAGTATTTTCTTTCTTTCTTTCTTTCTTTTTCTTTTTCTTTTTCTTTTTTTGTTTTTTTGGAGACAGGGTTTCTCTTTATAGCCCTAGCTGTCCTGGAACTCACTTTGTAGACCAGGCTGGTCTCGAACTGAACTCAGAAATCCACATGCCTCTGCCTCCCAAGTGCTGGGAATTAAAGGAGTGTGCCACCACGCCCAGCCCAAAAGTATTTTCTAATTGGGCATCCTGGATGATCAATTTTTTTCCCTGCGTTCAAAGTGCTGTACGTACTTGGAGCCACAGCCTGTCACCCTGGCTTACAAATGACCATTGAGGAAGGTATCCCGTCTGGGTCTGAGGAAACCCTTCTTCCCCATTCTGCTAGCCTTCAGGCCCCAAGATGCCCCTTTCCTGACCAATCATACTTTAGTTTATTCAAGCACTCACTTTGCCTTGGGATTCCTACTGCAGGGACTCTTCTCTGTCTTGGTCCTGGTACCAGTGTGGCTGTCACCACCTGCTGGAAGACATCTGCACTGTCCTTCCAAATAGCTCGCCTCTGTGAAGCAGGGGGCTCTACTCTTTGGTCTGACAGGGCAGACACCATATTCTGTTATCTTTGTTTTTTTTTTTGTTTTTTTGTTTTTTTTTTTCGAGACAGGGTTTCTCTGTATATCCCTGGCTGTCCTGGAACTCACTCTGTAGACCAGGCTGGCCTCGAACTCAGAAATCCGCCTGCCTCTGCCTCCCGAGTGCTGGGATTAAAGGCGTGCGCCACCACGCCCGGCTGAAAAATTTTTTAAAAGATTTATTTATTTATTTGTTTTATGTATGTGAGTACACTTCAGCTGTTGTGTAGCAGACACACCAGATCCCATTACAGATGGTTGTGAGCCATCACGTGGTTGCTGGAAATTGAACTCAGGACCTCTGGAAGAGCAGTCGGGTGCTCCTAACTGCTGAGCCATCTCTCCAGCCCCTCCTTCTGAATTTAAGTCCGTAAGTGGGCATTCTGTTGGCAGACGTGTTGCTTTGTGTGTTGCCTAGGTGACGGGTTCATTCTCTGATCCACCCTCATCTTGGTTTTCTCTGTGGAGAGGATGTCTTTATGCCTGAAGTCCCTCTTCTGGTGAACCGGTCAAAGCTGGATGGATCTGATATGAGATCTGGAGTGACTATTACATGCTAAATGACATGCCTTCCAAAGCCATGATATTTGTCAACTGCCATGGACAGAGCAGGGGAGAGGGAAGGTCACTTCGACAGGAGTTGAGTGGTCCAGGAGGCAGTACTCGAGTTCCCTGAGAAGCAAACCTTTAGGCACCCCCAGGACAGACATGGATGCTTCTCCTCTATGGCTTGTTCTTGCTCTAGCTCACTTGCTTAGCTGTAACCTTCTGACCCCCAAAGATTGGAAAGTTGATTTTCAGCACTCATTTTCTTACTCTTGGACTAGGGCTGAAAGATTCTTTTATTACTCAACTGATGTCTAGGACAGGCATGGCTGCCATAGGCCCATGTAGGCCCAGAGCTGTCTCACGGCGGGATGCATGTGGGAGCCTGACAGTAAACTCAAGACCTCTCCAAACCAGCTGGGACCAGCATGGCCTGAGATGACAGCTAACTGCCTGGTATTATGACATCTCCATAGCCTTGCAAAACTCCTGTTACCATCCATCTGGCTCTATGACACACCCCCAACCTCCATATAAGGACAGAAAAGTTGTGTAAACCCTATTCCAGAAATCCCTGTCCTGCCTATGGTGATATAAGACATGTAACAATCTTCCCCTCTATCACAGGGTCAGGGTTAGAAGGTACTGGTGCTAAGAAGCATTGTTCTAACCTTGAGTCCTCAGACTAGCATCTTTCTGTCCTTCTGCCCTCAGATTATCATTGTCTGACCTTCAGCCCTCAGCCTAGCATTGTCTGACTTTCAGCCCTCAGACTAGCATTGTCTGACTTTCAGCCCTCAGATTAGCACCCCCTCACAAACTTTCAAAATGACTTTGCTTAGTCAGAATTCAGGGGCCAGGGCTGTGAAAAGATAGGAACGGCTTGTTCTCCCTCCGGGTGTGATAGCGCTGGAAGATGAGCAGTGCAGTCTGGGCTACCACATGGTGACTTTGAAGCCAATCTGGACCTCACAGGACTGAGAAGAGAAAGAGACCTTCCCAAGGCCAAACAGCTTTGTAGGAGCAGGAAATTAATATCGTGTAGGTTTTAGTGAATTAACTTAGGAATGCTGGAGATTGGACGCAGGCATGTTAGGTAAGAACTGTACAGCTGGCAGCCCGTGAGATGGCTCAGCCAGAAAGAGCACTTGTGTCGTTCGATCTTGGAACCCATGGTGGACGCATGGTAGATGAAGACGACAAATCCTACAAAATTGTCATCTGACCTTGAAATTTCACTATGGCACACCTTGGCATGTGTGTGCATTCTGATAATAGACAGCAATCCAAATTGTAAAAGCCCTCTAGGTAGTGCAGGTTGGCCTCAGGCTCTCAAGTGTCAGGATTACAGGCATACCTCACCATAATCCACCCTCTCTAGGTTTTGTATACCATGGTTAAAGACCTAGGTTCAGTCTCCAGTATCAAAAGGAAAGGAGAGAATCCAGGAAACTAAGCGTTATTATCAAGTTTATGAAAGAATCCATAAGCAATCAATACTATCAACATAATATAATACATTAACAAATAATAATATCAATAAATAATATAATTAATTCATAAAATTAAGGAAAAGATGGGTTTGTGTGCATATGGCTTTTGAGCCCAACAGTGGCATTTATAGTGGACTCCTTCCTGGGCACATATAGATGTTTACAAAGATGGTCTTGTGGCTCTTTGTTACTAAGTGGAGGAATAATTGGATTTCCTTTTCAAGTTGAAAGTGAGCAGGTCATGGTGGTGCACATCTATAATACTAGTACTCCAGAGGCTGAGGCAGGAGGATTGTGAGTTTGAGGAATGCTTGGGCTATGTAGCTAGTTCCAGGTCAGCCTAGATCGTGTAACCAGATCCTATCTGGAACATGGGGGGGGGGGCGGGGGGCGGGGAAGCTGAAAGGGAAAGATTAAAGAATTTTCTGCTTCCAGACACATTGTGCTGACATAGCATCCCAGAGATGCCAGAATTGCTCAGGGCCCCTTGCGGGACACAGGCTCTGGTGTCCAGACCGGTAGCCATGCTGAGAGAAGAAAGCTGCAAGTTAGTTTCATGGGATCCTTCTCTTCCTATGTCTCCTGCAGTCAAGAACTCCTTGCGGTCAGGATCCGACTCTGGTATTTACCTTCCAGTTTGGGTTTAGATAACCTTTACTTTAAAACAGAATTATCAACAAACAGAAATCACTCCTTTTGGGCCCGTGCCGCCATTCCTTTGAAGGCAGTCCGTGGCAGGGCCACCTCCCTGCTTTTGCTTGGGACTCTTACGTTTTAAAACCACCCGAGTGACTTAGATACTTACTGCTAGAGAGTCTTTAGAGTTATAGACCGAAAACCATAGGAAGACTGTCAGCTAACATCAGCATGCATTACTTATTTTATTGTTGTTTTAGTTCTGTGCATAAGTAACACAAGCGTATAAAGTTCCGTGGAGTGTAATTGCCAGAAGAGCAATCTCCGACGGACCAAAGGAGCAGCATGGAGGGCCAAGGTCTACTGCACACGCTGGCCAGGGAAGCGAAGGACAGGCATGGCCTGCGCTATAGACTCTTTCATCTTTCGGTTCCTGACCTCTCCTTTCCCTCTCTATAAAAGCCTTTTGTGCTCCAGGTTCCCAAGATGGAGCTTTGAGGATAATAGCCTCTTCTGCAGTCTAGCTTCATTTGCTTCAGTCTCCGTGTGTGTGTGTGTGTGTGTGTGTGTGTGTGTGTGTGTGTGTGTGTGTGTGTTGAGACCATTGTACTGGTAGCACAGTTATATTTTATTTGTAAATGAATAGGCATACATTCTACCAATGAACTGGATTTGGTTTGAAGAACTCAGTTGGCCAATGTCTACTCTAGAATGTTACTATTTCCCTTTAGAGAGTGAAGTCTGTAGAATGTATACAGTACTAACTGTATTTGTTTCATGGATCTGATTCTTTTTTTTTTTTAAAAAGATTTATTTATTTATTATATGTAAGTACATCGTAGCTGTCTTCAGACATTCCAGAAGAGGATGTCAGATCTCATTACAGATGGTTGTGAGCCACCATGTGGTTGTTGGGATTTGAACTCAGGACCTTCGGAAGAGCAGTCCTTGCTCTTAACCGCTGAGCCATCTCTCCAGTCCCCATAGATCTGGTTCTTACTCCTACCACCCTACCTTACCCCTACTTTGATTGATATATCTATCTATCTATATCTCTATCTCTATCTCTATCTATCTATCTATCTATCTATCTATCTATCTATCTATCTATTTCTTGGTTTTATACAAGCAAGCAGTTTAACAGAAGCAAAGATAGCTAGGGCATCCTAACCTTGGGTTCCTGGAATAGAGTTTGGTAATTTACCACAGGATTTTCCAACAGGAAGATCAAATTTTAGTTAAACTGGAAATGATCTCAGCAAAAATACAAGATGGGGGCTGGTGAGATGGCTCAGCGGGTAAGAGCACCCAACTGCTCTTCCGAAGGTGATAAGTTCAAATCCCAGCCAACCACATGGTGGCTCACAACCATCCATAACGAGATCTGGCGCCCTCTTCTGGAATGTCTGAAGACAGCTACAGTGTACTTACATATAATAAATAAAATAAATCTTAAAAAAAAAATACAAGATGGAGAAACCTATGTACTGGCTTGCCCTGTCATACTGACTAGGTTTAGACTACCCATATATATATATTTCTTATGCATACTCCCTTGAATGTAGGGAGATCTGTAATTTGTAACTAAGACAGTTGGAAGTTTTTACTGCATTGCCTTCAATGCTAGACCAGAGAATGTGATGCAAATTCTAGCAGTCCAGTAGTGCTGAGGCCATCATGCTGGGAAGCCCAGATCAGCCTATGAGACAGACCATGTGGGAAGCCTCATGTCTACAGAGGGAGATGCTCTGACAGCTCCCACATGAACTAGCTCCCACTGACTGTAAGACCAGGAGAGACACTGAGACAGAACAACTCAGTCAAAGACCTCCCCAAACTCCTGACGTTCAGAAACCAACAACTGATAAAATGTTGTTTGTTCTGTTTTTGTTTGTTTCATTTTGTTTCACATTACCAAGTTTGGGGTTGAATTGTTATACAGAAACACACACACCATTGCCTTTAAGCTAATGATTGATAGAGGGGTAGTCCAAACCTAGTGAGTATGACAGGGCAAGCCAGTGCATAGGTTTCTCCATCTTGTATTTTTGCTGAGATCGTTTCCAGTTTAACTAAAATTTGATCTTCCTGTTGGAAAATCCTGTGGAAAATTACCCAACTCTATTCCAGGAACCCAAGGTTAGGATGCCCTAGCTATCTTTGCTTCTGTTAAACTGCTTGCTTGTATAAAACCAAGATCCTGGGATGTGGTTTTGGCAAAACAAAACAACCAACCAACCCACAAACAAACAAACAAAAGCCCTTTATCATAAACACTTGATGCTACTCTCTGGTCCTGAATACCTGAGTGTAGTCCCAGATATCTGAAGTAAAGACTTTCAATTGGCTATAAACTGTGTCTGAGTGGTCATTTCTGGTTGGCTTCACTCAATGTTTTAGAAGCCTCAGTAAGATTCCACAGAGACTGGACCCAGACATTTATGGGTCTAGACTCCCAGAAGCAGGGAAGAGTATGCCACCTGAAAAAGACTTCTAGGGAGTGCACAACTTGAGACATTCCAAAGTCCTGGGAAAATCCATTCTGACTCACAGTTGCTAGTTGCCAAGTGCTCCAGAGACACCTGACACAAGTCAGCTGGTCTGAACATCTCTGTGTAGGAGGTACTGTTTGGCTAGGGGAGGTCGGATGTGACTGTAGATCCTGCATCCAGGATCCCCATGAGATATCACTGGATTTCCCTGGTCTGTTCATGTGCATGTAATGGTGGCCATCCCTGGCTGTTTTCAATGATGTGTCTCTCTGTGTGACTGTGTCTCCCTGTGTGTCTCTTTGTGTGTTCCTATCATTTGGTTGGTTGGAGAAACAAATCTAAAATGGAAGGTGGAGTAAGCCATGCCAAAACTGCAACCACCACTGTCCCTGAGATAGTAGTGTGTTATGTCTTATAGGCTATGCTGGTCCACCTGCATCGAGACACCTGTAAAGGGAAAGAGGTCCTTGTGCACACAGACAAGCGGCAGGGAAAACAGGAAAAAACTAAACATGCCTCTTCACAGGAAGTAGCTATTTACCCCCAGGAATACTGGGAATAGATGTAGGGTATGACCTGATGATCTTTTACTCTCTGTAGGGCCAGGCTTCATCTGAATCCCCTAGACTGTTTTTGTTGTTGTTGTTGTTGTTTTTTTTTTTTTTGGTTTTTCGAGACAGGGTTTCTCTGTATAGCCCTGGCTGTCCTGGAACTCACTCTGTAGACCAGGCTGGCCTCGAACTCAGAAATCCGCCTGCCTCTGCCTCCCGAGTGCTGGGATTAAAGGCGTGCGCCACCACGCCCAGCTTATATTTCTTTTATTACAAGGTTATCTTCCAGCATCTTAAAAAAAAAACAAAACGCTATAATATACCTAACATGAGGCTTTACAACATTAGCTATTTGGAATTGTGCTGGTCAGTTATGTCTTAAGTACATCTACACTGTTGTTCAGCCATCACCATCTCTTTCCAGAACTTTCTTCATTGTAAAACCAAAACTGTGTATCTATTAAAACGACTTAGGCTTAGGGTGTAGTTCAGGAGTAGAGTCAGTCTGTGAGGCCTTGGATTCAGTCCCCAGCATAAACCAACAGGTAAATGAACTTTTCCCCATATTTCTTCCCCTCAGTCCTCGACAATGACTATTCTCCTCTGGTCTATGCATTTGGTTAATCTAGGTTCTTCATATAAGCAGAATCGTATAGTGTTGATACAAGGGAAATTAAGGCCCCCTCTCGGGGGTTCGTAGTCTCATTAATAAAAGAATTTAAGAATGGATTCAGCCTGCCGGGCGTGGTGGTGCACGCCTTTAATCCCAGCACTCGGGAGGCAGAAGCAGGCGGATTTCTGAGTTGGAGGCCAGCCTGGTCTACAAAGTGAGTTCCAGGACAGCCAGGGCTACATAGAGAAACCCTGTTTCAAAAACCCAAAAATAAATAAATAAATAAATAAATAAATAAATAAAAATAAAGAAGAAATAATAGATTCAAATGGAAGCCCAGGAACAACTTTATTAGAGTTACAAACAAACAAAACCATGGTGGGCTAGCTGCCTAGAGGAGGTAATAGCAAAAAAGGTCATTCATCAAGGCTGGAATGGAGGTCAGACAGGTGGTCAATGAGCAGCCACACAGACTAGAGAAAGAGTAAGGAAGTCCAAAATGTAAGAAAGTGTGCTTAGAAAAGAGATAGGAAGAGGAAAAGGGAAAGTTAGAATTTTCCAAATATCAGAAGGTTTACAAGATCTATCTCTGAGACGCTGCAGCCCTGTGGCCAGCAAGCTACTGCCTTAGGGGTAGGGACTCTGGAGAGAAAAGCACAGCAGCTTATTAAAGGACTAATTATTCTACCTCTCTCTCTAGCATGGTTTAACGTGAGGCTGCTTTCCTAGGGATGGTCCTTTGGCCCAGTTGGAAGGTTAGATTATTACGCAGTCTATAGATTCTATTCTCTTTACAAAGATTATTATTATTTTTTTACTGTAACATTATCTGTCCCCTTCTGTGACCAGATTATTTCAGTTACATTCACTTGTCCGTCCATCCATCCATCCATCCATCCATCTGTATATCTATATATATACATAAGTACACATGTGCACAAATATAGGCTAATAATATATATTATATCTAATAGATTCATCAGTATGAATTAAGTATGTTTATATATGGTCAGGCAGAAGGGATACATTTACTCTCCACTTTTCCCTCTCTCTGTTGCCTGCAGCAACCCTTCTCTGGCTGGTTGGAAATATCACACACCCATTTTTTCTTTTAAAGAATTATTGATTTATTTTATGTATGTAAGTACACTGTTGCTGTTTTCAGACACCCCAGAAGTGGGCATCGGATCCCATGACAGATGGTTGTGAGCCACCATGTGGTTGCTGGGAATTGAACTCAGGACCTCTGGAAGAGCAGTTGGCACTCTTAATCACTGAGCCATCTCTCCAGCCCACACCCCTCACTTCCAGCACACACAGGAGGTCATTCCTCCAGCTCAGCTTGAATCACACAGACACTGATTAGAATCTTGGCACTAACTAGCTGCTTCATTTCAGCTGGGTGATCAGAGGTACATGGGCTCTCAACTGCACGGTGTCGGTGCTGAATGTGCTGCCCTGATGGAATCATGAGGTTTAAACAAAGGCCGCGGAGAGGAGAGGCGAACACTACATACATAAGTAGCCACAGTTACTTGTGTTCTTGTTTGTACCTGCTGACATCTGTCCTCAATTCCCAAGCTTTGTTGGGAAGCATTCATGATCCCTATAGATGCAGACTTTCATATACAGAAGGAACCTCTCTCTCCCTCTCTTCTCCCTTTCTTCCCTTCCCTGTCTTCCTTTGTCTTTTGTGTGATGCTGAGCTCCGAAAACCTTGCACATGCTGGGCAAATGGTCTACCTCCTAACCCTAGAGTCACACCTCCTAACCCTAGAGACTCTTCTGTTCACACATCCACGAAGAAACTCAGTATTAGCAACACCTAAAATACATCAGGGCCAGCAATGCAGTCTATATGCTTGCTTAGCATCAAAAGGCTTCACTCTATCACGGGAAGAAGGCTTCCACCTACTGTGGCTTTCTCAGTAAGGTGGGATGCCGCTGGACCTGACTGAATGATGGATGGGTCTTCTCACTGCTTCCCCTGCCTCTGACGACCCTTGGGTGGTACCTTTCCTCTCTCCACCCCAGCTGGGCCTCTACATCACCCTGACAGCTGCTGCCGCCACATTCCAGGGCTCCATCAGGGGAAGTAAGGCAGGCTGAGCAGTCTTTCTGGGTGAGTGACAGTGTTTGAAATGAGATTAACCGAATGCCAGGGTTGGGGAAAAACAGCTTTTCCCTGAGTCACCTCTGTCCCACCTTCCTCATGACACACAACTGAGCTTGTTGGTCTGAGTGGTAGTGCGTCAGCTTTTGGCCGTGAGACTGTGGGCTCTTGTGCTACGCGAGCCAGCCTACACCGGCTGTGAGTCCTTGACTCGCGGGTGGGGGGTTCAGCCTGGCATGTGTATCTTTGTGCGAGTCACTCGGTTTCTCTGCCCCCTGGTGGCGGACGAGGGTTACTCCAGCTTCCCTGTTGCCCTTGCAGGGTTTTTCCTCAACCGCCATGTGACAAGGACAGCATTCCAGGAAACCGGAAGGGCTGGGCGGGCCTCTGGGATTTCAAAGTTGACTGCTTTGCCCAGCTGGCAGGTTCTATCCTGCTGCGTCATATTTCCTGAGCTATAGGACATTTTTGCAGGACACTCACCACCCACCTCTCACAGGCTTTAAGACTACCTCCTCTGCCAGCCTGGTCTACAGAGTGAGTTCCAGGACAGCCAGGGCTACACAGAGAAACCCTGTCTCGAAAAAAAACATAAAAAACAAAAAACAAAACAAAACAAAACAAAAACAAAAAAACTACCTCCTCTGTTCTACAAGCCCATCCATCTTTTCCTGAAGAATTTAACTTCTTAGGAGTCATCTTACCCCTAGTTAGAGATCAGAGGGGACTAACAGGTATAAATGAGTTTTCCTGTGCATTAACTCAATTTTATTCGGATTCCTCTGTCTAACTCAGTAGTTCCCAACATATGCGTCGAGATCCCTTTGGGGTTAGAATGATAAGCAGGAAAACACAGATGTTTACATCATGATTCATCACAGAAGCAAATTCACAGTTACAAAGTAGCAACGAAAATAATCTTTGGGTTGGGAGCCACAGCAACATGAGGTACGGTTTTAAAGGGTCAGAAGCTTTACGCTTTACAAAGGTTGAGAGTCATTACCCTAACTAGAGGGAGAGACGGGCCACCTCACCCCAGGGTAGCTCAGGAGAAAACTCAAATACTAAGAAACATAAATTCCCACACACACATGTAACTTTCCCCGCACCCCCCCCTCCTGTTCTAAAAGCCAAAGCAAATGGTTCTCATGGATGCTCACAGAAGGAAAATCCACCTACCACACACACAGCACAAAAGGAAAAACCAGCCAGGAGGCTCTGGCTGTGAAGTGTGGGCAAAGAGCCTCTGCTCCCCCTGCTGAGACCATGAGGTAATGTCTGTGGGGAGTCCTAGTTCTCAGCCCTGTCTCCCACCAGAGAGCTCCATAGCCTGCTGCTTCGTGGTGCAGCACCCTGTTATCACACGCCCATCCAGTTTATGACTACTGATTTCTCTTCAGGCTGGGCATCATCGCTCTTGCCTGTAATATCACCATTTAAGAAGCTGAGCAGGAGGATCAAAATAAGTTCAAGGATATATAGTGTGTTCTAAGCCTGTCCTCTCTCTCTAATATGTATATGTATGTATATGTATAAATACACATATGTATAAACACATATTGTACAAGGAGCTACCATGCTCCACCTATTTGCTTTGGAGATCAAGCTCTTGTGTTTGATTGGCGTTTTTTCTTTTGCAGTGTCTACCACTGGTGGCAAGCATGTGCTTGTGAGTGTGTTGGGTGGAGTGGCTGGGGAATGGTGGAAAGGAGTGGTTGTTCCAGCTGAGGCACTTGGCCCAGGTGACGCTCAGTGCTTCCTATGTGCCAGCCTTTTTAGGACAGCGACCTTCAACGATCTGCTCTGTGCTCCACCCGAGGAGAACCAAAGCCTCCGAGCCAGTCGCTGCCGATGGAGACAAATTGTGTTCCAGGACACTGGGTTTGGGGAAAGGTTAAGCATTCTCAGGAGAAAGTGTCTGGCTTTAAGCTCTTTATGGTAAAGGCTTCTAATATTCTAATATTTATTAGGGACACTAGGTAGGTTTGGGTTGGGATAGAGCAGTGGTTCTCAACCTTCTTAATGCTGAGAACCTTTAATACCGTCCCTCAAGTTGCAATGACTCCCAACTGTAGAGTTATTTTGTTGCAGTTTCACAACTGTAGTTTTGCAATTGTTATGAGTCATAATGTAAATAAACATCTGATATATGACCCCCATGAGGGTCGCAACCAAGGGTTGGGGACCACTGGCAGAGAGAGTACTATAGGGCGATGTTCATTTCTAGGTCATGGAGGTATTTGTACGACTTGGCAATTGTTATACACACACACACACACACACACACACACACACACACATGAAAGCATATACTTAAGCACACTATTTTCAATTATGTATATGTATACATAATTATGTATATATTTGTGTCTCTGTATAGGTATATGCATGCATGAGTGTAGGTGACCACAGAATCCAGAAGAGAAGAGAGTGTTAGATTCTCTGAAGTTAAGAGTTACAGGTATGTATAAGCCACCTGATATGGATGCTGGGATCCAAGCTCTAGACCTCTGCACCGGCTGGTACCCAGTGAGCATCTCTCCAGCTCCCTGAATCATATACCTTGAAAAGGTGAACTTTATGGATGTGAATTCTATGAAAGTGATGCTATTCACAACTTAACGTTTAGAGGTACAGGAAAATAGCTCGAAATTATGTTTATATATTTTTCCTCTATATTTAAATTTGTAGTAATAGGGACAGAACTCAGGGCCAGGTACGTTAGGTAAGTGCTCCACCAGTGAGCTACATTTCCAGACCTTTTATTGTTACCATGGATTCGTGCAGAGGGTCTCCTATGTCTCAGACTGGCCTCAAATTTCCTTTGTAGCTGAGGATAACCTTGAACTTCTGAACTTCTTTCTTCTCCCTATTTTCCAAGTACTGGCGTTACAAGTATACTAGTTTGTCTGCTGCTGGGTGCTGAACCTCAGGAATTTATTAACCAAGTTACGTCTTCAAGCCCTCCTACCTATCACTTTGGAGACAGGGTCTCACTTATTTATTAATTTACTAATAGCTTAGCCATCCTGGACCTTCCTATGTAGCCCAGCGAATTCTATAATATTCTTTTTTTCCTTTCTTTCTTTCTTTCTTTCTTTCTTTCTTTCTTTCTTTCTTTCTTTCTTTCTTTCTTTCTTTCTTTTTTTTGAGTCAGGGTTTGTCTGTGTAGCCTTGGCTGTCCTGGAACTCACTCTGTAGACCAGGCTGGCCTCAAACTCAGAAATTTGCCTGCCTCTGCCTCCCAAGTACTGGGATTATTAAAGGCCCGGCCATTCCATCTTATAACTACTTTCCAGGCCAAGGTACAGAATAGGTCAGCATCCCAGAAGCCTATCAGTTTATGTCCCCTGCTATGGCTTAGATAAGTGTTCCTGTCCTGGCTAATTTAATGTCAATTTGACACAGGCTAGAGTCATCTGAAAGGGAGCTTCAATAGAGAAAATTCCTTCATAAGATCCAGCTGTAGGGCATTTTCCTAATTAGTGACTGATATGGGAGGGCCCAGCCCATGGTGGGTGGGGTCACCCCCGCAGGTGGTGCTGGGTTCTATAAGAAAAGCAGACTGAACAAACCATGAGGAGCAAGCCAGTAAGCAGCACCCCTCCATGGCCTCTGCATCACCTCCGGCCTCCAGGTTCTGCTCAGGTTGAGTTCCTGTCCTGACTTCTTTCGGTGATGACCAGCGATGTGGAAATGCAAGACAAGTGAACCGTTTCTTCTCTAAGTTGTTTCTGACCATTTGTCACAGCAATATTAATTCTTCCTAGAACATTCCTCAAGACCCACTTGGTGCAGCCACCTGCCTGTGGTGCTACTGGGAGACTGAGGAGCCATTCGGAGCTGACGAAAAGTGGAAGGAGAGAGGCCACCAAGGAAATGCTCCTGAAGAGTTCTTCTTTTCTTTGCTTCTTCCTTCCCCCTCATTCCTTCCTTTCCCTCCCTCCAGCCCTCCCTCCTCCTTCTCCCTCCCTCCTTCCTTCTCCTTCCTTCCTTCTACCTCCCACCCTCCCTGCTCCCTTCCTTCTTTCCCTCCTCTTCCAGGTAATGCTCCTGTAACCCTGCTATAATGCTGGCCCTTCCCCACTGCTCTGCAGAGTGGTTTCTTAGGGCTTCACACATGCACAGGGCATGGTGCTTTCTGACACCTAACCCATCATGGTGCCCATACATCTTATCACAGGGTGATTTAAGTCATGATGCATGATCTTGTCATGTAATAGCACACCTTAAGCTGGGTATGAGAGTAGATTTTTTTTTTTTTTTAATCCCAACACTCAGGAGGAGGCAGGGGCAGGGCCAGGAGTGGCAGAGGGAGCAGTGGGGGGCAGAGGCAGGCAGATTTGTGAGTTCAAGGTCATCCTGGTCTACATAGTGAGTTCCAGGCCAGCCAAGGCTACATAGTGAGACTCTGTCTGAAAAAAACAAACAAAAAACCAAACAAAAAACCAACCAAACAAACAAACAAAAAAACAAACCCAAAACAATAACAAAAAGAAGTACTTTGGGATATTAAGCAAAACTAAACAACAACAAAACCAATTAGGCTTTTAATTAAAATCACATTGAACTTGTGGGTAAGTTTTAAGAAAACTGACAAGCCGGGAGTGGTGGCACACGCCTTTAATCCCAGCACTCGGGAGGCAGAGACAGGCGGATTACTGAGTTTGAGGCCAGCCTGGTCTACAAAGTGAGCTCCAGGACAGCCAGGGCTATAAAGAGAAACCCTGTCTCGAAAAACCAAAAACCAAACCAAAACACCCCTCCCCCCCCCCCCAAAAAAAAAACCAAAACCAAAAAGAAAACTGACACATTTATGATCCACAGTTTGGATCTGGAGTGTAAGAGTCTCTGAGTTTCAGTTCCTGGAAGGTCGCGGACATTTGCAAAGGCTGAATGACCAATTGGACTTCAGTGACAGTATAGACATTGGAATGTTGACAACCCAATACCTTGCGTTACCTATCTTACTTACCTGTAGGTAACCATTTATTGGCAGCCTCTCTGTGTGACCTAATATCCTGTCTCCATTAGGTAAATCCTTTGGAATGTAAGCACAGACCCTGGTTTCCACCAAGCCAGGAGCTAAGCCTGTCATCAGATAGCAAGCACGGAGAGTCTGTGGCAGGGACCTCCCTGCTTCGCATAAGCTGTCTCCTTGAGGTGCCCACCCCGTGTATCTTAGACGTGTTTGGTTTATGGCTTTCTTTGTACTGTCAGTATAAAAATCCCAGGAAGCTGTTAGTGGATTGGAGCATGGTTTTTGGGGTGACCTAAATCTGTGTTCTCAGCCATGGTCATTCAGATTTGACTCCAGAATAAACTTTCTTTTCCTCTTTTGAGGTAAGAGCTGTGGCTTTTGTGCCACCATCTCATAGTTAATGGCTTTATTGCCAGACTGTGGTGAAATCGTAGGTAGGGTGTATGGGAGAAATTAGGTCACTGGGCCTCCTCAAAGAAACAGCAAGATTTGAGCCCCTTCCTTCCTTTCTCCTTACTTCTTAGCTGCCATATGTGGACAGCTTTGCCCCTTCATGTGTTCCCCATGGTTATTCAAAAAACTGGGGCCAAATGATCATGGACTGAAATCTCACCCCTCGCCACTCCTGGCTGTCTGGAATTCATTCTGTTGGCCAGGTTGACCTTGAACTCACAGAGATCTATCTGCCTCTGCCTCCCTAGTGCTGGGCTCAAAGGTATGCACCACCACTGCCTGGCTCAAATTTCCAAAACTCTATTATTGTTAATTTTTGTTTGTTTTGATTTTGTTTTTTCGAGACAGGGTTTCTCTGTATAGCCCTGACTGTCCTGGAGCTCACTTTGTAGACCAGACTGGCCTCGAACTCAGAAATCCACCTGCCTCTGCCTCCCAAGTGCTGGGATTAAAGGCATGTGCCACCACCGCCAGGCTTATTGTTAATTTTTAAAGATTTGTTTCATTTTATATGTAGGAGTGTTTTGTCTGCATGTATGTGTGTGTACCATGTGCATGCCTGGTGCCTGGTGCCTGGTGCCTGTGGAGGCAAGGAGATGGTGTCTAATTCCCTGGAACTGGAGTTACACATGGTTGTAAGCTGCCATATGGGTGTATGGGTGCTGGGAATTGAACCTGGGTCCTCTGGAAGAGCAGCCGATACTTTTTTTTTTTTTTTTTTTTTTGAGTCAGGGTTTGTCTATGTAGCTCTTAGATGTTCTGGAACTCACTCTGTAGACCAGGCTGGCCTGGAACTCACAGAGATCTGCCAGCATCTGCCTCTGGAATGCTGAGACTGAAGGTGTGTATGCTCGTAACTGCTGAACCAATGCTCCTGCCCTACTTAACTTTTCTTAATAAAGTTTTATAACTTTTTTTTTGTTTTGTTTTGAGACAGTCTCACATTTTCTAGCTAGCCTCAAACTTACCAAGGACGCCCTTGAGCTTCTGACCTCTTGACTCTGCTTCCCAAGGGCTGGATCTGTCTTAATTAGGGTTTTACTGCTGTGAACAGACACCATGACCAAGGAAACTCTTATATGTTCAACATTTAATTGGGGCTGGCTTGCAGGTTCAGAGGTTCAGTCCGTTATCACTAAGGTGGGAACATGACAACATCCAGGCAGGCATGGTACAGGAGGAGCTGAGAGTTCTACATCTTTATCTGAAGGCTGCTAGCAGAATACTCACTTTTAAACAGCTAGGATGAGGGTCTTAAAATCCATACCCACAGTGACACACCTACTCTGAAAGGGCTATGCCCTCTAATAGTCCCACTTCCAGGGGCCAAGCATATACAAACCATAACAGGGTTCATTCCTATTCATACTTTGTAATACTGAGGGACTGTGCCTATTTATGTATCTGTCTGTCTGTCTATCATATAACTATCCTCTATCACCATTTATCTACTTACTATCTATCAACAGTCTTTCTGTTTATCTTACTGTCTGTTCAGTACATCTCTAGCCACCAGGGACATATTTTTTAGAACCTCAGCCGGTGCTTGAAACCTCCACTTATATAGAGCCCTCTGTATGATGATGATGATGAGGATGAGGATGAGGATGAGGAGACCTGTAGCATCTTTACACAAACCCAGGACTAACTTGTCCTTCCATGTTTTAAGTCCCGCTGTCTCCATTCCATTCCTACTCTTGTGCTTTGGAACCATTACTAAGTAAAAGAAAAATTTCTTGAACAGCAGCATTGTGGTACCATAGCAGTCAATCTGACAACCAAGAGAGCTAGCTGCTAAGTGAGTAATTCAGGGGCTACCTAAGTAGCTAATGACCCTACGAACTGGTGCGGGCATGCTGGGCACAGGATGATTCATGCCCCGGTGGGGACAGGGGATGTTACTATGTTGCTCAGAGTAATGCTCATCTTACAGCTCATGACTTGTTTATTTCTGGAATTTTCTGGGCAGTTGTTCTACACTGTGGTTGACTGGGTAAGTGAAAGTAAAGAGAATAAAAACCCACAGATAAATGGGGACTGCTGGATTTCCTGCTTCCTGATCTGACATTTGTGGGTCTTTCTCCTTGCAGGTCTCTGTGTGTGTGTGTGTGTTTCTGTGTTGCATGAATCAAAACCTAGGGCCTCACCCACGCTGGGCAACCACCCAACTGCTGAGTCACATCCTCTCTCTCTCTTTACTTTTTCTTTCACCATTTATGAGACAGGGCTTTACTGTGAAGCCCTGACTGGTCTGCAGCTCACAGAGATCTATCTGCCTGCTTTTGTCTCCTGAGCACTGGAGTTAAAGGCATGTGCCACCATGCCTGGCTACCGTCCCTTTTCTTTACCATGTCTCTTGCCCCTCCTGGAAAGATCCTCTTCGTGGATTACCCACATAATCCCTGTCCTTTCTCAGTCCTTTGAAGCTGTCTTCTTAGGAGAACATACTGGAAACCTCATAATCTTTATTTCTGTTTATGTTTTTGAGACTAACTTTGACCATTTAGTCCAGGATGGCCTTGAACTCCATCTTCCTGCCTCAGATTTCCTTCTGTCACAACTCATGGTAGAACCCACATCTTATTCGTCTTTGAATTACCAACATTACAGAGCGCTTGGCTCCGTGTGTCTTCTTTCAGTCATTCCTTTGTCTACTTTAAATGAGTTCATTTGTCTCACTAATGTTGCTGACACTTTCCCAAGAATAAAATGGACCTTAAAATGTTCCTGATTATCTAATGCACAGGAATGGGGGGAGGATACTCTCCCCCTTACTATTGCATTTCAAATTCTGGATTTATAGATATTTTCAGGGCAGTTAATGAGGAAAAGGCTAATCAAGGACTTTTACTTCTTGATAATGAAAACACTATGTATGTATGTATGTATGTATGTATGTATGTATGTATGTATGTCTGTCTGTCTAGGTTCACTGTGAGTATATGCATGTATGTGTGTATCAAAGAACAATCTATACTTGGCTCTCCTTCTACAGTGTAGATGTGGGGTATTGACCTCAGGTTAACAGGCTTTGGATCAAAGTGCCTTTAGACCTACAGAGCTGTCTCACTTCACACTTCTTCCTAATTTAAGCCCTATAGTCCAGTAATATACAGTGCAGAAGCTTGGAGCTAGTGATGTGCCATGTAGAGATGGTACAATGCTTGTCTGGCATGTATGAAGCCCTGGGTTCAATCACTAGCACCCCCAAAACAAAGTGTGGAGGTGCACATTTGTAACTCCAGCACTGGAGGCAGAGGTAGGGGATGAAAGAGTTCAAGGTATCCTCAGCTACATAGCTAGTTCATGACCAGCCTGGGCTACATGAGTTCCCTGACTCAAAAGAATACTTTTATTCTTTTGCTACATATCCCTAGAAAAGTCTCCATCTTGCTTGTCCTTTAGAAGCAGGTTTAGTTTATTGACTAGGAGAGGCCATACTTTTCCTCTGAGACATTGTCTCATTTCTGTGATCTTATTCTTTTATGATTAATCTATTTATATTTTATGTATATGAATGTTTTGCCTGTATATTGTATGCCACGTGTATACCTGATGTCCACAGTTGCCAGAAGAAAGTATTGGATCCCTGGAACTAGGGTTAGAGATAGTTAGGAGTCTGACATGTGGGTGCTGGGAACCAAACCCGGGTTCTTCGCCAGAGCAGCCAGTGCTCTTAATTGCTCGCTCTCTCTCTCTCTCTCTAGCCCCTATTATTTTATTCTTTCAAAAATGAAAATGTTTTTTTTTTTCTTAAAAAAAAAAAAAAAAAGGAACCAGAGAGATGTCTCAGTAGGTAAAGGTGAAAGGAGAGAACCAACTTAGGTGCACACATGCATACATGTGTACACATACACTACCCAACTGTAGTTTTTTTTTTTTT
>LR749665.1:1825130-2097533 GCA_902729485.2 Mus minutoides | reverse complement strand
AGGCTTTAAACATATCAGATCTTGTTAGTAAATTACATAAAATCATCACAATGAAGAAGTACTCTCAAAACCACAAAGTATTTACACTGAAGCTAAGAATTAGCAATAAAGTATTTACAGCGTAGCTAGGAATTACAGTGAGTCCAAAGCAAACTGGACTGAGTAGCAGCTATGTAACAATAACTATTGTTATGACCCCATCCATTACAGACTTTTACAATGCAGCCATATTGTTAGACAGAGTTATTTCCCTTCCAAAATAACCATGGTTAGTAGTTACCAAATGCTAACCCTTTGTTTCATTCACAAGAAGCCCCATGATCTAAAATCAGACAGAGTTGAGATGCAAAGTATAAATCTAGCATCATAAAGGGAAGCAGAGAGAGGGCGGCCCGAGTATGGACGTACCTCAACCGTCTAAAGAAAACAAAAAAATAGAAAGAGGACAGAAAACTGTATAAAAGCTATGGAGAAGAATATCTCAGTAAAGTTTGGGATGTCACCGTTGATAATATTTATATTTTCTCATCAGATGAAGCTCTTAGATTTTAGATGAAGAAAAGGACAAAGCAAAACAAAGATGAGAAAGGCCTGCCTCTAGGCAAGATGGCAAATGGCCACAGCGTGGGAAACACTTGGCTTTGCTTGTGTTCCCCCCCTCACGGATTCTTAACATGGCTGCAGACTCTTCACAGATGAAGGCCATATGCCGCCTCCTTCCTACAGCCTTCTCCGTGGTGTCTGGAACCTTCCAAGGTCTTTTCCTACTGAAAATTCCTGTTCACTGTAGGGACATGCTAATTGTAAGCAAACATTGACATTTAGGAGTCTGGATTCTCGGCTTCTACTCTGTTAGGTAGCTTCCTCCTTTCCCTGGCTTTCCTGGACAGCTAAACTACAGAAGCCACCTTTGAAGCATGCTCCCGTATTGCTTACTGCTGTGTGATCTGTAAAGTCAGCTCTGAGGAAGAATTTAAATGCATTTATTTATCTCTCCAATCCCATTCAAACCAAATTAGTCCCAAACCTCAGGCTATAGTTGATATCCTTGAACAACAAACCTTTTCATTGGCTGGAGCAATGAAGTTACAAACCTTGCCGATGAATCTGACCTTCCCTGCACTGGACTGTTGATGTGAGTTTCAGAAATGTAATTTTATATTTCCCAGCACCAGGGGTCAGCTTGCCCTCGCCTTGGTGGCCCTCTCAATAGTCTTTGTCCTTGTGATTACCAGACAACACATATCGTGTGTCCTTTGAAAGCAGACCTATCTTTTTCTTCCTTTAAATGGCACATGATTAAGAAGAAAGGTGACCACAGTTTCAATGGAAAGCTGATATATGCTGAGAATTGCTACTGGTCTCAGCAACCCAAAACACGGGTGATGGACAGAAAGGTCTACTTTTCAGGGCCCACACAAATGCACCAGGCCAGTGTGGCATGGTGGATGTTCAAATAGTACTTGTTTTGTGTCTGTTTTTTTTTTTTTTTTTTTGCCTTGGAAGTCATGCCCTTGAGAAACAGAAGGTATTGAGGTATAAACAAGCAAGCAAACTAATTTTGTAGTTAAACTTGGAAAATTCTTCTTAAGAGCCTTCAGAGAGGTAACAAAGATATGACCTCCTAACTCCTAAGAGGTTTATAGCATCGAATGACCTTGAGATTTTTTTTTTCCTTTTCTTTTTCTTTCTTTTTTTTTTTTTTAGTTTGAGTCTATAACACATCATGACCTCCTGGGACATAGCTTGGGGATGCTCACGAGCACCCCCATCTACCTCATTTTTAAGGGGATACTGTGAAATCCTAGTTCTTAAATTCTGGGAGGACTAGTGGAAACAAGGTCTGGCCAAGGATTTAAGTGGAACAGCCAAAAGCAGGAACCACTAACTTTGGCTTTGGGCAGGACATACATGCAGAGGTCAGTTTGTGGTTTCTTTTTTGTTATGGGCACAGAAGGAAGGTTAAAATACCCTCTTAGAGAGAGCATTTGAAACATATCCAGGGGACCTCTACACTTGATGAGTTAAAGATTTTATTAATTTTATTTTATGCCTGTGAATGCCTGCACGTGTGTCGTCTGTGTGTCGTGTATGTGCCTGATGCCCTTGGAGGCCAGAAGAGGGCATTGGATGCCCTGGGACTGCAGTTACATATGATGGTGAGCTATCATGCATGTGCTGAGAACAGAACCCAAGTTCTCTGCAAGGGCAGCTGATGCTCTTCACCAGTGGGCCATTTTTCTAGCTCCAGTGTGTGTGTGTGTGTGTGTGTGTGTGTGTTTTACACATACACGTGGAGGTTAGAAGACAACTTGCAGAAGTCAGTTCTCTCCTTCCAACGTATGGCTTCCAGAAATTGAACTGAGGTCATGAGGCCTGCCCACCTCCACCTGCTGAGCCACACTGTCTTGTGAGCTTACCGTGTGAGAGGTTAATTGGAGAAAACAGGGTGAGATGATGGGTAAGTCACTCAGCTCGGCTGAATGAACATGACGTGACTGACTTTTGGTACGCAAGCTTTGGGTTTAGGAGTTTGCATTTATGTGAAGTTGAACACTGCCTTTCTGAGAAGAGGCGGCATTCATAGCGTCACTAGGCAACATTTTAAAGAGGCCACGGAAGAATTAGTGTCATCACATTTCCTGAAAACTGAAACCAAGCTAATGGTTTGTGTTTTCTACTGTCTTTGCCAAAGTTAGTCCTCACCCCCCATTTCATCTGTATCTGAAAGAAGCTATCCTTAGAAGAACTTGGAAAAACTTAGTAATTATTTTAACATATTATCAAAACAATGCCCAAAGAACCAAGTTCCTGGCCGGGTGCATGCTGCCTCCGGGTAATGTAATTTAGCTAGAGATCAAAGATTAAGTGCCTCTTAGCCAAGGCTAGGTGATCATCCTCATTATGCGTGTTTTTGGAAGTGTTTTTTTTTTTTTTTTTTTTTTTTTTTTTTTTTTTTTTTTTTTTTTTTTTTTTTTTTTTTTTTTATTGTTAATACAAAGTGAAATTGGACATTCTCCCGCCTACGAACCACTGGTAGTTGTGTGAGTCTGCATTTTGGAGCACATTACAAGAGGCAGTTAGAAAGTTCTTACGGCCTCCAGAGTTCAAACGCAAGTTTCGTCGTTTTAATTAGAAGTTTATTCTTTTACTAGGCCATCAGAGCATCTGGTGTCGAGGCACAGAGAAATCAAGAACCATTGCTTTCCAAGGTTGCTCAGTGCCTTTCCCCATCTATTTACCCTGGCAGAGGCTTAGCCTGGTAAGCCGACGCTTCGGCAGCGGCGGGGCTTCCATATTAGATCCTGACGCTCACATGTGGAGCTGCTCGCTAGCCCCTCAGCAACCAGTCTCCAATTACTGTCCTGTTAACAGAGCTCCGTGCTCACAGGGACATGGGTATCATGTCTCGACTCCTGTCTCTAACCAACTTCGTCCATTAACTTTCCCCTTCTCCTTTAGGAAATGAAGACATATCCTCTGGCATTCTGATTTGTCTCGTGTTCCAGAGCAAGTGATGAAGTAGGGTTGGGAGATGGGCAGGGCCATGGTCTAGTTCCACAGTTCTGCATGTGGAATGTCGAGACTCTGGTCACGGTAGTGAAAGCTATCAGTCTGGCTGCCATAGAGCCATGTAGGAAGCCGCCCCACTTCCGGCGGCTGCCCGAGGTCGGGCGGGGGCTTCGGCGGCTGCCGGAGCTCCGGCGGCTTCCTACATCGCCAGCATCTGGGACGGCCATTAAAGCTCTTCAGCTTTTCACTTGAGGGATTTCTGGTTCCTCAGAGTAGAAGCCACTGCTAATGTCAAGGGATAAACATGAGGGGAAATGTACTTTCTTACACTTGCTTGTCTCCTTTCCCACATATATAAATCTTCGTGGTGGAAAATGTAAAACATTTAATTATATCGCACAGAACGGAAACTAGTTAGGAAATGGATCTCAATGTGAAAGCAATCATGGCTTAGATGTCTGCCGGTCAGAGGAGTGGGGGCAGATTCCGGTTAGAGATGATTATCTCTCAAGAAAAGGGAAACCCAGCTAGCCCAGAGTAGGTGACTTCCGGCAACTTGGAATATGATTGTGCACAGGGTCATGATTCCTCCGTTGTTCAACAGCTTAAGTCATGGTGCCCCAGTGCATTTAAAGTTCCAGGAAAGAGTTCAAGGTGGGAGTTGGGCCTTTAGAGCGATCAGGCTGCTTGCCAGGACAAGCAGAAGCAAAGGCTATGGGGTGAGTACTTTTGGTTTTGTGGTAGCAGACCACCGCAGGACTTTAGAAGGTGAAAGCTGGATGATTCTCATTGCTTACAACCATTTAAGAAAAGGATTAGGAGAGAGGACAGGGACCCAGGGACCAGGCAGTGGATCAAGGCACCCCCATCGCTAAAAAGTCTTAGGCTCCAAACTGCAGAATCTTTTTTTTTTTTATTAGATACTTTTTTTAATTTCCATTTCAAATTTATCACCTTTCCTCATCCCTCCCCCATCCCCCCCCTCCCCCAACTCCCTGTTCACTAACTCACCCACTCCTGCTTCCCTGTCCTGGCATTTCCCTACACTGGGGCCTTCACAAGACCAAGGGCTTCCCCTCTCATCGATGTCTCACAAGGCCATCCTCTGCTACATATGCAGCTGGAGTCTTAAGTCCCTCCACGTGTAGAATCTGGGAAGGCTGTGATTTGGGAACACTTGGGGAAGGGGGTTTTTGGAGTGATTCCCAACAAAGGGTTAAACTCCCTGAGAGCTGGCAGGCTTTCATTCTTGAGTTTTGAATATGACTGTATTGATTTCAAATGCTGTTGGGCAGTATAAGAGAAAAGGTCGGAGAACGTGATCATAATGGCGAGAAAAACCACAAGAAGTACAGGTAAAGTGGAGAGGCGGGGTGACGGAGCTGAGAAAATCGCCAGAGACGCTCAGAGTGGGAAGATTGTCTGCATATCTGAACGCGTGTGGGGAGAGTCAGGAGGACGCTGTTCAGAGTAACTGCTTTTTCTTGTTCTCCTTTAGCAGGGATAGCTGTTTGGAAGCTCACCAGCTATGGGCACATTCCATGGCTGGTGTTCACTCTTTTCCCATGCACATAAACATAGAGGCCACCAGAGGGCAACGTTGCGCGCGAGCAAGCAGAGATTGCTGCTGGGATTACTTCCACCTTACATGGCACGTCCCCTGCACGCCTCTGATCTGACAGTTCCCCCTAGCACCAGGCATGGGTCTCTGTGAGCAATGACACCAGCAGGAACATTCTGGCTGCTTTGTAAAACTGTAAGCCCCTAGGAATAGACCCTTTTGAAATGTAAAAGCAGAATGCAGAGCTCACAGAGAGGATGGTGGCCTGCAGACTCACCCTATGGTGTTTCTTCCCGTGCTTTTCCCAGGAGCAACAGGCAGAGCTCCCTGGAGAGGTGCCGGAAGTTGGGGGTTGTCTGGACTCAGATTCCTCATGGAGTGCATGTTCTCTTTCTCTCATTAAAGAGAATTTTAGTTTCATGACTCAGAGAGAAATGGCCAGTTTGGGAACCCATCCCTAGATTTTCTTTTAAATTTCCCTCTAAATAACTGCATTAAAACCATTTAAGAAAAGAGAGTGTGCTAGGATTTATGATCCCAGCTGAGCAAGCATGGGGGTCACAGGGACTTTGCTTTGGGGAGGAATCTCCACTTGGGGTTAACCTTCACTCTGTTAGAGCCTTACTTGGGTATTTCTGAGTTGCTGTCAAGAGACCTGGAGGAATGCCTGCAATTAGGACAAACATCTCCACGACTTACTAATATTGGTATATGATGTCTTTTTTGGATATTTCGGGCAGCTAACGCACAATCAGGAATAATCAGCCTTTACAGTACTGTAGTTTAGGATTCTAGAATGAAGTAACAGAAGGTAGAGGTGTGACTCTAAAGAACTGTTTCTGTAATTTGGGTCACAAAATCCAAGGGAGAATGTGATTAACAAATAGGAAAAGGGAATTCAGATAAAAGTTATTCATTCATTCATTCATTCATTCATTCATTCATTTTGCATCTGTGCAAAGAGACACCATGGTGTACTCGTAGACGCCAAGGAACAATTTGTGGGAGTCAGTTTCTCTATTTTTACCATGTGGGTTCCATGGAATGAAACGCGGGTCACTAGGCTTGGC
This sequence comes from Mus minutoides, assembly GCA_902729485.2. Lineage (NCBI taxonomy): Eukaryota > Metazoa > Chordata > Mammalia > Rodentia > Muridae > Mus > Mus minutoides. The sequence goes on along the minus strand of LR749665.1, from coordinate 2,091,389 downwards.
TTGAAGTCACATCTACCTCCTGAGCCATCTCATAAGCCCCCATATTTTTGAAGATGGTGAATGTTGTCCCCAGGTCGGCCAGGCTGGCCTTAAAGGATTTTGCCACTCAGGTGCTGGGCCTACCGTCATGCCCCACTCCTTCCAACTAAGAAATGCAGATAACCATTAGAAGACAAAGGCCCACAGAATGGGAGGGTTCTTTAATTTTTTGGGGCCAGACAGATTTGTTGGCATGGCGACTTCCTCGAACCATCTGCGAGGCTATCTGAAGAGAATCTAAAATAAATGAACGAATTAATCCGCTTTATTTTTGGGAAGGAAACATCTTCAGCGTTTCAGACTGCTTGTTGGTGTAAATGGAGTCTAGCCTTTACTTTGGCCACAGTTAGCTAGTGTTATTATCTGCTGGAAGGAGTTTGTCTTGACAGTCAGCTAGAAACATTGCAAGATGATCTCTCTGAACCATCAGCAAACGGGGGTGTGGAGCGGTGGTGGTGGGGCAGAGCATGGTTTCATGGAGTGCCTTCAGCAAAGGAGGGCTAGCACATGGTTTTATGAAGTACCTTCAACATTAATAAAACCCTAGACTTAAAATGACATTTTCTCTAGTACAGTTATTAAGGATTCCTTTTTTTTTTTTTTTTTTTTTTTTTTGGTTTTTCGAGACAGGGTTTCCTCTGTATAGCCCTGGCTGTCCTGGAACTCACTTTGTAGACCAGGCTGTTCTGATTTGGATGGCAAGCTAAGTGGCCATTGGACTTGTCTTCACAGTCTCTGAACCTGCTGAAAGATGAACACAGATAGGGCCTTCTGTGACCAGGCTCAGGACCTTTCTGTTAACCTCCCTGGAGAGTTCACACACCCACAGCTCCAGAGCAAAGGCATATGGAGAGGGTAGAAGATAGGTAAGGTCTCTTACCCAAACTGCTTATAGATACATACCACATTCAACCTCTGGGATGTCCACAGAGGTCTCCTCCCCTATGCTAACGATTGGTCCCTCGTCTATGGTACTACTGATGATAGCAACACCTTCAGGGGGTGTGACCTAACAGAAGGAAATTAGATCATTGGAGGCAAGTCTCTGGAAGATATATTGGGATGCCAGCTCCTTGGTTTTCGGTGAATCCAGACTACCTTGGCTTGTCACGTGGGATCTTAAGGGCCTCACCAACACACGCTCCAAAAACATGAGCTAACTGATAAAATCAACCAGTATCTCTGAAACATGGACCAAACTAAGCCATTCCCACTTTAAGATGATCACGTCAAGAGTTCTATTAATTGGAATCTAACACAGTATGAGAGATTCGTTTTAAAGATTTGTTTTATGCATAGATGAGTATACTGTAACTCTTTTCTGACAGTTCAGACACACCAGAAGAATGCACTGGGTCCCATTACGGATGGTTGTGAGCTACACCAATGTGGTTGTTGGGAATGGAACTCAGGACCTCTGGAAGAGCAGTCAGTGCTCTTAACCACTTGAGCCATCTCTCCAGCCCCAAAGTATGTGAATTTAACAGAAATCCCGGTTCTGAGTTAAGAAGTATGGTGATAAGCCCAAGAAAGCCCGTACATTGGAGATATGGAAATAATGCTGACTGATGGCTTGATGAGTGACATTTGATATGGGTACGTAGAGAAATTCAGCAGATTCAGACAATGGATCTGGGACTCCAAGGCCAAGGCTACAGAAGCAAGAAGTATAGGAAAGCAGGCTCTCACTGAACCCCAGTCTCACCTTAGTTCTGTGGTGTTGGTTACGTATACTCAACAGGATGTTAACTGTAAAGTCCCAGAAATTCACAACTTATAAGTGCATTTATTTTTATTTTTTTTTATAATCTGAGTTTTATTACTAGGAATCCAATTGGGTCCTTATGCATAGCAGGAAGAATCTTACCAGTCAGCTAAACCCCTAGTCCTTGGCTTTTTAGAGAGGGCTTTGCTCAGTCTGGCCTTGAACTTGCAATTCTCCTGCTTGTGCCTCCTAAATCCTGAGACTGCTGGCAAGAGCCACCAGGCTTGGCTCATAATTTAATGCTATCATTAATCTCTTATTGTGCCTCACTGTGACAAAATAGTTGAGAGAAGCCACTTGAGGGAGGAAGCATTTATTTTATCTCACAGGTGCAAAGGACGTGGTCCAGGATGATGTGTGGCAGGGGTGGGGTGGGGTGGGGATGTTGACTGGAGTGGTGTTTTAGTCCATGGTGGGGAACTTGCAACAGTGGCCTCACATGGTGCCAATATGGCAGAGACAGGACGGAAGCAAGGCTGTGAAATAACACCCAAGGCTACCCCAAGAGGCCTAGTTCTTGGAGCTAGGCCTTACCTCTTAAGAGCCTACAAAAATAGTATCTGGAAATTCAATGGTCAAAACTCAAGCCCACTGGGACAGTCTAGATTCACCCCCCCCACTAGAATGTGTGGGTTCTGTCATGTGTGTAGATTCCAGGCATCTATCATGGGTCTCATCCCATGTAGAAAAAGATGGGGAGAGACTGACATACATCATGGTTAGGGAAAAAAAAAAGTTTCTAAATGAGTTGATAGAGATTTCTATTAAGAAGAATGCCAACATTGTTGGTCCTGATGAATCTGGGAATGTGGGCCAAAAGGAATTCTGCTATGAAATTCAAGAGCAGAATTGGGTTCAACCAGGGAGAACTGAAAGCCAACCAGGGAATTACAGAGGACGTTGGATGTTATGTGAAAATAAAGCTACGAAGGGCACAGTGTTTGTTTGCTGGTTTCCTTTTGAAAATTTATTAATATGTGTGTGTGTGCGCATGTGTGTGTTTATGTCGCAGAGTTCCAGGCAGTTGTGAACTGACTACTGTGGTATCTGGGAACCAAACTCAGAGGCTCTGAAGGAGCAGGGCTTATTCTTAACTAAGGAGTCTCTCCAGTCTCGTGGCTTCCTTCATTCACTCAGCTCCACCCGTCCATATGAATATGCCTCATAGCTGAATAGTCCACACCCTGCAAGTTCCCTGACTACCATGACTGTGTGCCAGTCTGAGACGAGAGAAGGAGAAAGACGAGTATGAATGCCTCTACCTTTGAGAGATACTTCTTTATTTTGACTGCAACTCAAGGCTGGCCTTGAACGTGATGCAGATCTCTCTCTTAAGCCTCCCAAGTTCTGGAATTATAGATGGAGTACCATGCCTGGATTCACATGAGTGAATGTATTTCTTTTCCTTTTTCTCTTTCCTTTCCTTCTCCCTTCCCTCTCTTCCCTCCCTCCCCCTTCTTCTCTTCTTTCCTCCCTTCCTTCCGTCCTCTCTCCTTTCGGTCTTTCCCTCCCTCCCTCCCTCCCTCCCCCTCTTCCTTTTCTTTCTATTTTTTTTGGGACAGGGTCTGTCTCTAGCTTAGGCTGACCTGGAATTCACTATGTAGCATATGCTGGTGTCAGACTTGTGGTGATCCTTCTGCTTCAGCTTCTTTTTTATTTATTTATTTTTATTTTTATTTCTATTTTTTTCTGCTTCAGATTCTTAAATTACAATTACAGGTGTGAGCTAGTGTGCCCACCCTCTCATGTAGATGTGGTGGAAGTGGAATCCTCTGTGCATTCTCGATGGTTACACCCACAGTGGTGCCCTGTGGTCCCTCTCGATGGTTACACCCACAGTGGTGCCCTGTGGTCCCTCTCGATGGTTACACCCACAGTGGTGCCCTGTGGTCCCTCTCGATGGTTACACCCACAGGGGTGCCCTGTGGTCCCTCTCGATGGTTACACCCACAGGGGTGCCCTGTGGTCCCTCTCGATGGTTACACCCACAGTGGTGCCCTGTGGTCCCTCTCGATGGTTACACCCACAGGGGTGCCCTGTGGTCCCTCTCGATGGTTACACCCACAGTGGTGCCCTGTGGTCCCTCTCGATGGTTACACCCACAGTGGTGCCCTGTGGTCCCTCTCGATGGTTACACCCACAGTGGTGCCCTGTGGTCCCTGAGACCCGTGTTGCTTCCCTCCTGCAGGGCGAGAGTCATATTTTCAATGAAATCAAGGAAAATCTTTGGCTGGTGGACAGGGGGCTCCTTGGAGTCAGTCAGGAGGGTGAGGGCTTGCTGTTGTGATGAGGGTCTGGACCTAAGTGGCTTTTAGTGTTTCTCGAAGAAGAAGCAAATCTGAAGGAGATGCAGCCATGGATGAGGATACGGCCCAGCAATGGCGGCAGTGGAGCCAAAGGCACACCTGACCGTACCTGGGAAAGGGGATTCAGAGCCCCGGAAAGCGACTTAGGTACAGCATTGTGAAGGTTTTCTCCTGGCTTTCTAGTTGCTAGAAGGAAGAGGGGTGACATTACAGATTTTAAGGGTGACAGCACAGCTTTCGCCTGTAGCAAACCTCCCATCCTTGTGATACCTTGAACTTGGGGAGCTGTAATTTGGTCAAATATCATTTACAAAGAAACAGGACACAAAAACTTTGTGAAGTCGAATTGTTTTATGACTTAATTCAACAAACATCTGCTAGGTACCCACACTGGGCCCCAGGAAACCTATCAGATTTTTTTTTTTTTTTTTTTTTTTTTTTTTAAAGACAGGTTCTCAGTACATACTTCTGGCTGTCCTGGAACTCACTATGTAGATCAGGCTGGTCATGAACTCACAGAAGCCTGGCTCCATCAGAATGCTGGAATTAAAGGCATAAATCACCATTCCCTGCCTCCATGTATGTTTTATTTTATTTTTATTTTTTTTTAAATCTGGTACAGATGTCAAGGTTCTAAGCTCTGAGAACACAGTAGTAAGAGGAATTCTCCCAATAGGACTGACATGGCAGATGCCTTGGCGCATTCAGGAAGTGTCCTGAAGACAAAGAAAGCATCCAAAGGCCCAGGAGGAAACGTGGGTAGGACTCCAGTTAGAGCTGGGAATGGGGGTGTTGGGAACTGGGAGGACTGCAGACCCAGGAGGCAGCATTGTTAGCCTGGGAGACTGAGGTGGGGGTGGGGAAGCTTGCGGCTGCAGGAAGGTCAGAACTGCAGCTTTGTGGGTGGTGACCTGGAAGGCAGGGATGGGCACTCACGGCAGCAGGCTGGGTGAGAGACAGCAAGGGGCCAGTATGCTTGGAAGAGAAGGGCCCAGAAACACTCCTGAGAGCTCAAAGAAGTGAGGGACATAAAGGACCTGGCCTGGCAAGAGCTTGGTCCTTGTACAAATACAATGACTTCAGTCACAAAGTGTGCCTAGCCAACTTGAAATGAAGCATCACTTGGCTTGTTTAAATCTGATTAGACATTGCTAAGTGGGGATGATAAAAGCCAGAATAAAAGTTGGAGTAGATGATGACACCCCTCTCTCTCTCATACAATGATTCCAGTGACAGCTTGCTTTTATCCCAGGCATGAATCAGCCCCGTACACTAAGAATCACACTAAAAAAAGATAACCAGGTGAACCAGCCTGTTCATGGAATGTTTATGCAGGGTGGGTCCATGGAACAAAGAGGCACCGTAGACAAAAGTAAAAACAGCTACCCACATGTGACCAGATGAGACTATCTATACAAGAACTACCTGAAAGTGGTACCTTAAAATAGAAATTCAGCTGATTGTGATCATGTGATTGGACTGAACCTCTGATCCTGTAAGCCAGCCCCAGTTAAATGTTGTCCTTATAAGAGTCGCCTTGGTCAAGTGTCTGGTCATGAGGATGGGCTCTTGGGAAGGAGGTGCCAGGTTAGGCTGGAAAGATCTCCCTCTTCTCCTGACACCAAAGGTCCATATGTTGCAGGCTTAGCTCTAGCCTGAGAGGTGGTTGGAAGCCTTAAGAAGAGTGGAGCTCATGTCTCTAGCTGCATATATAGAAGAGGATGGCCTAGTTGGCCATCATTGGGAAGAGAGGCCCCTTGGTCATGCAGACTTTATATGCACCAGTACAGGGGAACGCCAGGGCCAAGATATGGGAGCTGGGTGGGTAGGGGAGCAGGGCCGGGAGGGGGGAGGGTATAGGGAACTTTCTGGATAACACTTGAAATGTAAATGAAGAAATTATCTAATAAAAGTTGGAAAAAAAAAAAAAAAGAAGAGTGGCCTAGTTAGAGGATGCTAGGTACTGGTGGTGTAGGGTTTGATACCCCTTTCTCCTTGAGTCTCTTTTTATTTTCTAGGTGCCATACAGTGAACAGACCCTTTGGAATCCTTGCTACAATGTACAGGGCTGTTGTCCACCCAAAGGCCATGTGATCATACAAGGAAACAGAGAGCCATAGTAGACCTTTCCATTGATGAAGTTGATTGACCCCAGGCATTTTGGTATAGTGGCAGAAAGCTGCTACTATAGAAATATACATGGAGGAATTTAAACACACACACAAACACACACACACACACACACACACACACACACACTATCTGTGTGATGGGATTATTTCCCCCAACTGGCCAGTGCGCTCTGATTTAAGCAGGCTTGCTGAACAGAACCAGAAGAGGCAGATCTGGGCACAGGAGGCAGAATCTGAAGTACAGATTAATTTGGGATCCAGACAATTCTACTGAAGTCTTGCTGTCTTTTCCTTTTCGCCCATCCCCAACTGTAGCAGCTGGGCTAGTGTGACTAAGCCCCTGACTGTCTTTGACAGGATCTGAAGATGGTAGGAAAGAGAGAGGTGAGGGTAAGGTCTGATGGAAGATGATGGAGTTGAAGTCTGTGAACACAGTATTCAGGGAACAGATGTTTCAGACACAACTGGGAAGATTTGGCAAGCCGGGGGAGAGTTTGGCTTAAGACGGGAGTAAATGTTACAGTAGCTTGGAATTGTGAATATGTGATGAAATCAGGTATATGGTGTTGGGGTAGATGTGGAAAGATCTGTAGTAATCAGCAAGCAGTTGGCTTATACCTGTGTTTACACTTCCGTTCTTAGAACGGAGACTTTGCTTTGAGCCCTGGCCCCACTCCCCATTTTTAGCCCGTGCCACATAATAGGTATTTGGCAGTTCACCACCAACTGTGCTGTGTGGCATTTGTGTGCTACTAAGTCATGCTGTCCGTGGGATGCCTGGTGTGTTGCAGATGTTCAGTGTGGGTGGCCATGGTTTTTGGCTGTCTTGCAGAAGGCTCAGAACGGATTAGATATTTTCAGTCAATCATCAGTTACTTTTCCGAGTCTAACCTTGAGCCTCTGAAACACATGCAAACAGAAAAATGAACGTATGGGAAATCCGAAGAGAAAGGCAACTTTGAAGTGACTGTCCATGTGGAGTCAAATGGGGAGCCAAAGGCATCTGGCATCCAACCCTGTGCTCAAATATCCATTTGCTACGAAAGCATTGTAATGCCTGAGGTAGCTTCTCAGAGAAGAAGCTGATCTGGGTACTACAGGTCTGCCAGACCCACTTTTCTAAAAATAAGATTTTATCTTTAATTATGCATATGTATTCTAATATGCATGTGAGGGTGTGTATGTGTGTGAATGCAGGTGCCTGTAATGCCAGTGGGGTTGGAGTCCCCTGAAGCTGAAGTTACAGGCAGCTGTGAGCCATATCTCTAGACCCTTAACACACTACAAAAGATGCGTAATTTTGATATGTTGGAGAGAAGAAGGGTATGTATATTGCACTAATAATATAATTTGAGAACATCACTTCAGACCCACACCTTCCTTGCCCCTTTGAAGAGATGGCTCAGCAATTAAGAGAACATACTACTCTTTCAGACGATCCAAGTTCAGGTTCCCTGGACCCACGTCAGGCGGCACACAGCCTGGTACTAGTGCTTCCGGCAATCAGTAAGGTATGTAGCTTATTGGCAGAGTGAACTTTCTCTCACTGATAGTCTGATCTCAAGGAAAACCCTGGACTGTAAGCCATTTCCTTCTTCTCTTTTACTTTCTGGCTTTGAGATGACTGTTTTGTTTTGTTATGTTCTTGCCATGATGTACTTCCTTGCCAGAGGCTTAAAATAAGGAGGGTAACCAGCCACAGACCACGAAACAAAATAACCCTGTGATGTGTTTGTAGGTGCTTGGCCCAGGGAGTGGCACGGTTAGAAGGTGTGACCCTGTTGGTGTCACTGTAGGTGTGGGCTATAAAACCCTCATCCTGGCTACCTGGAAGTGAATATTCTGCTAGCAGCCTTCAGATGAAGATATAGAACTCTCAGCTCTTCCTGCACCATGGCTGCCTAGATGCTGCCATGTTCTTGCCTTGATGATAATGGACTGAACCTCTGATTGTGTAAGCCAGCCCCAGTTAAATGTTGTCCTTATAAGAGTCGCCTTGGTCATGTGTCTGTTCACAGCAGTAAAACCCTAACTAAGACAACCCCTTTGTTTTTTTGTTATAAGTTTATTGTCTCAGAAAGCTTTCTAATACAAGGACAAAGGTTCAGTGTTGGCAATGTATGGAGGTACATCCCCCAAAGAAGGCTGTGGATGAAAACACATAACTGATATTAAAGTTAATGGCAAAGCCATGAAGCTCAGGGGAAATAGGCTGGTCTGGTCAACATCTGTGAGCAAAACCCTTCTGTTAGAACATTCAACATGAGCACACAGAAGAGATGTGCTCACAGGTTTAAAGGCATCAACGGATATATTGTAGGGTTTCACAAATTAAGCTCACAGGGCTGCAGAGATGACAAGCAAGAGGACCAGAACCTGGATCCTTAGTACCCATGTAAAAGCTTGGTGTGCTGTGCCTGTCTGTGATCCCAGAGTTGGTGGGTGGAGTTTTCTGGATACTGGAGTTCACTGTCCAGACAGTTTAGCTGAAGCGGTGAGTTCTAGGTTCAGTGAGAGTCCCTATCTCAAAACTGTAAGATGGAGAAATGAATAAGGAGACAACCTGACGTTGAACCTGCTTTGTCCTGTCTCATGAAGATTCCTTAGTACCGTTTTGAGTGTAGATTTATCAACACCTTTTTTTTTTTTTTTTTTTTTCCTGAGCTGCAGGTCCAGCCATCACAGCATAGGTAACAGTGACAATGGCTTTCTACACTTGTACTCTGTGCTTTGCTGTTTTCCAAGAAGCTCCCTCCTACCTCTGAAGACACAGGTGGCCTACCCTGCTACGGTAATAGCATGGCTACAGATCTCTGTAACTGCGTGGGTGGCTTTGCGAGCTGGAGCACTGGTAAACCTGAGAACACGTCTCTGAGAACCTCACTGCTGTCAGAGCAAGAACTGTAAGACCTGGATTCACCTTTCCAGGACACTGTGGGCCGGTTGGATGAAGCTTTAGCCCTTTGTCACCAACTCCATTCTCTTGGAAGCCACCTGCAACTGGGGTTTGTAAATCAGCTGCTCCTGACATCTAAAGGGAAAACCTCCCAAAGCCACAAAACCTCAACAGCTGGGCACCATCAGAGCCAAGGAGGGCAAAGGAAGGATGTTTTAAAAATGATTTTTGTGCACGGCAGTGCTTATCTCTAAGCACTTGGGGTGCAGGAGCAGGGTGATTGTAAGCTTGAGGCCAGACTAGGCTTCCAGAGAAGACTCTGTCTCAAACAAAGAGGAATTCTACGTCAGCTCTCCCCAAAGAGGGTTCCTCCTCTTAAAGCCAAGAGGTCATGAAAACATGGTTCTATGCATGAACACCCGGCACTGTGTTCTGGCCTTGGCCCCCTAGTTGCGTTTTGTTTATTATATTGTTGCAGACAGACACATCCCACCACAGGATGTGGAGGTGCTAAAACAGAATGTGGGGGATGGTAACAGGCCTGTGGGGGATGGTAACTCATCAGCGTGTAGAAGCAATGAGCCTCAAATAAAAGGGAGTTTCCTGGGAATCTCACGCTGGGAACAGGCCAGCTCTGGGAGGGGAGACGTTACACAGGTCCAACATCTTGTTGGGCTACCGTCTATAGGAAGAGCTGGAAGCCCGAATCAGTGGTGGGCAGGACCATGCCTAGACCAGGACCACTTAGATGTATATATCCTTGACTCTTTAGTGTTATTCCTGGACCCTGAAGATGAAGACAACATTTGGAGGAGTCATTGGATTTTTTTGTCCTTCTTTCCAATGTGAACACATTGAAGAAATCTCTTTGTTTTCTACTTTATACTATTATTTTTTTTATTATCTTAGAATATTAGTAGCTAAGAGAAACAACAAAGCAAGCATGTTTCTAAAGAGTATCTTCCATTACCCTGCACCAAACTCAAGAGGCCTTAGTTAGTTATGAATTATGAAAACTCTCCTCCTCTTCCTCTTCCTTCTCCTCTTCTTCCTCTTCCTCCTCTCCTCTTCTTCCTCTTCCTCCTTCTCCTTTTCTTCCTCCTCTTCCTCCTTCTCCTCCTTTTCTTCCTCCTCCTTCTCCTCTTCTTCTTCCTCCTCCTTCTCCTCTTATTCCTCCTCCTCTTTTTTAATCTTCTTTGTGTTGTGTATTGAACCTCTTAGAGCATGTAAAACATGGGCTCCAAGGACTTCATTTAGACTGGCAGAATGTGAACACTGATCTTTATGATAATGAAATGGGTCTGTATCTCAACTGCATGGTGGCTATGGGAATCCACACCAGTGAGAAAATGTGAATTCCTCATTCCCACTACATCATTATCACTGTCCTACTCTGGTATCACAGAACTATCAAGGTTCATAAAATGTTACTGATGGAGGAGACTAGGAAAGTTGTAAGAGATCTCTGCTCTTTTTTGCAATTTCCTATAGATCCACAGTTCTCTTTCTCTCTTTTTCTCTCTCTTTTCCCCCCTCCCTTTCTCTCTCCCTCCTTCTCCCTCTCTCTCCACCCCACCCTTCTTTTTCAGGTCAAGTTTAGCTGTGTGGTTCAGACTGATCTACAGCTTGCTGGTTTCCACCTGTCAATCCTCCTGCCCCAGTACCATGACTACTAGGAGTAAGAGATCATCATACCAAGTCCAGTTTATGGCTAAATAAAAAGTTTGATAGAAAAGACGACAGAAAGAACCTCCATAAAAATAATAAAAGCAAACATTTAAAGTCTCATTATCCTCTGGCCACAACTGACATTTTAGAGGAGAGAATAAACTTTCTCTTAAAATGAACTGGGTGTGGGTGGGTGGGTGGATTATATAACAGAATTACTGAAAGTAGATGAAAAAGAAACCCAGGGTTTGTTTTAAAGACACAGGGTGCTAATTCTATCCAGGTTTTCAGATGACCCTCTGTGCTAATGAGCTTCAATCCATACCCAAACCAACAACTAGTTATGCAGACTGATGATACTATCGTATGTCTCCTTGAAGTCATAAAATACTCTAGGCACAAAAATTAAAACCTGACAGTGTGTCATATTTTTTGGAGATAAATTGAACTAGTTATTATGCTCTGTCACTTAAACCAGAAATTACTGAATTAGTATTATTAGAATTATAACCAGAAGGAAGAGGCACAAAAGCAGCGAGCACAGCCAACAGGTATCAGCCGAGAGCAAAGGAGCACCCCAGAGCACCCGTGGCCACACAGACATTTAATTGTCACTAAGATAAACACGGGAGCATTTCGTGTGTCAGAAGGTTGAGACACCTTGCTGCTTATTTTGGTTTGCCCAGTTTTCAGTCAAGGCCATCGAGGACTGCGAGGCTCACCCGAAGCAGACTGAGAGTCACCCTGGGAGGAGTAACAGAAATTCAAACCCTTAGGCCTTGATTTCACCACCTGGAGCTACGTACGCTGCTATCAAAGGGCTTTAGAGTGCTCTTCAATATCAGCACTGATTATAGGTGTGGTTCCCAACTGAGCTACCTTGGTGCATTTGTTAAAACTCATTTTGGGGGCTGGAGAGATGGCTCAGCGGTTAAGAGCACTGACTGCTCTTCCAGTAGGTCCTGAGTTCAAATCCCAGCAACCACATGATGGCTTACAACCATCCATAATAAGATCTGATGCCCTCCTCTGGTGTGTCTGAAGACAGCTACCGTGTATTTACATATAATAATAAATAAAATCTTAAAAAAAAAGATAAGCAGAAAAACAAATCAAAACAAATAAGCAAACAAAAAGTTATTAAAAAAAACAAACCTCATTTTGATTGGACTGGTCCAATCTGAACTGACTGACCATGGACTGACTATCTATGTATCTATCCACCCATCCATCCATCCGCCATCTATCTGTCTGTCTATCCATTATCTATCTATCTATCTATCTATCTATCTATCTCTTTATCTATCTGCCTACCTATCCATCCATCATCTATAAATCCATCCATCATCTGTCTGTGTGTCTGCCTGTCTGTCTATCTATCCATCCATCCATTTATCTACCTACCTACCTGCCTGCCTACCTACCTACCTACTTATCTATATCTTTGAGAGTTGAGAAAAAACTTATTTATTTTTAAAATCATTTAACGTGATACAAAGTAATGAGTTTCAAACAGCATTTTTCCTACATATGTATCATACTTCATTATTTAGCCCCTCTGCCCTGTCTCCTGCTCTCATGTCTTGCCTGTCCCTTGTATGAAGGCTTTTTTTCTGAAAAAAATAATTCTCTGAGAACTGGCTTATAGACAGTTGGTAGAGTATCTGCCCAGCATGTACAAGGCCCTACATCTGGTTCTAAGCACCCCATAAGTGCTGTGCTGTCGAATGCCTGCACCCCCAGCAATCTAGAGGTGGCATTAGAATCATAAATTTAAGGTCATCCTTGGCTACATAGTACATTGGAGGCCAGCCTGGGCTACAATGAGATCCTGTTCCTGCCTTCCCAAAAAAGCTTCTTTGATTTGAAAATGATGCCTAGCGGTATATAAAAGTATATAAAAGTAAAATGGTAAGATTTCACTATGCTTTTGAAATTACTATTTTTTTTTTAATTTAGAAATTGTCTGTCTGACAAATGATCACACTGAAGCCTCTAATGTACTAATTTGTGTTTTCTGACCTTTGTAACTGAGCCGTCTTGTGTCTTTGCTTTCTAGCTCCGTAAAGAGACCCTTCATGTCAGGATTAAATTACTATAGGACTTTTTTTTTTCTTACTTAACACTAGGGCAGAGAGACCCTTAGCTTTTTCATCAGCCACAAATCAGCATTTGCCACCTGCTTGGTTTACATACTTAGGCAGAGATTCCTTTTTTCCAGTCTGTGCTGCCTGGCAGCTCTGTGGCTAGGTGGGGATTGGACATTTGATCTTTAAATTCATCATACTATCAGCACAACAAAACATGATAGGAAATTTTAAGCCCAGAGGGTATTTTATTTTTATAGGCTGTTTCTTTATTCATTTAAAATTTTCTCTATTTTTAAACACCTTCAACTTAAACTTTAAACAGCCATTTCACAGGCTGTTTAACATGAAACACCATGGTAATGATATGTGGGCAAACATCTTCTTTTTCTTTTTGTTTGCTTTGCCCTGTTTTGTTTTGTTTGTTTTTCAAGACAGGGTTTTACTATGTAGCTCTGGATTTCCTAAGCTCACTATGTAGACCAGGATGACCCATAGAAATATACTTGAAATATTTTTTTATTAAAGAAAGCTGGGGGTCCCTTTCTCTGCCTGACTGTCTGGAGAGTGTCCCTGAACACAAGTGCCTGGCCTTATCTGAAGAACGATTTTGTGCAAACCTGCTTAACTCAGCACCTGCTCTGGCTTCCTGCCCACGTGATTATTAGGTACTGTACTATGACCAATTAGCCCTTCCACCTGTACCCTAAAAGCCCTTATATACCCTATTTCTGGAACTATAAAGTTGAGCTGTCTACTGAAGCTGGTCCCCCAAGTTAATCCATAGGTACTCAGTCTTTGGAACCCTGCCTGGCCCCTTTGTCCTCACAGGCTGATGGCTGACAGTCCCCCAGGAGAAGGGAGACCCACACTGTATGATGAAAGTAATATCACACACATGCCGTAGGTCTTTGTAGTGGGTTTGGCCTAATGCTGCTTGTATTCTAGTGTTAATTTGGGGCCCCCAAATTTGTTTGCACAAGGGGACCCACTCATAAGACACAGAGGGACCCTGCCTCCAGTTAATTCTGATTGGTAAATAAAGATGCCAGCAGCTAGTAGCTGGGGAGGAGATATTTAGGTAGAGTTTAGGTTTCTCAGGCTAGAAACCTTGAGGAGGAAGAGGGAAGCCATGATACCTTAGAAGAATGTGCAGCTGGGTGGGAACAACCAGAGTCACCATGTAAAAGGGCCAAGAGAACACGGTCCAGAGAGCTGCTCAGTTGGGTCAAGAGTAGCCAAGATGGAACATAGAATAAGTAGTAACCTGGAGTTATCTGCAAGAAGTGGATTCTAATAGCGCAGAGGTTGGGCAGTTACTCAGCTACTTTGCAGCTTAAGGCATATTAACCTATAAAGGCTGTGAGAGTGTGTCTTTCATTTGGGAGTGTAAATGGTCAAAGGCAGGAAGGAACCCTGTGCCAGAACTTATTAAACTATTCTTACCACAGGTATTCACGGAGATTTCATGACGTAACTATGCAGTTGGTTTACAATGCTTACGCCAAGTATTGTGTGCTCAAAAGTAAGCTTTGGTCGTCATCAATAAACTAAACCAGGCGGAGAGCTTTGAAATCAAAGCTGAGGTAGAGGCCTTCTGATGTGTAATTTGCATAGTGCTCACTGACTAATCTCCTCTGAGTCTTGCTTCATTTCTGGTCACTCCAGAAGCCCTGTGGAGTCCTTTGCTATTTGCCCACAGTTCTCGCTGAGCAAAGGTGCACTCTTGCCTGGCTAAATAAGGCATGGGTGCTCCCCTCTCAGGAGAGGACTTATATACTTTACCCAGGAGAGATGAGAATGTCTGGTTCTCTCCAGATTTTAAATTATGCTTTGTGTCAGCCAGGATGTTTGTACTTTCATGATTTTTTTTTTTAATATTATAGAGGAATTCCATCTCAAGTGCTCCAGGGACAAACGGAAGTTAATGTGAACTCTTCTCAGATAGACAACACACCAGGATGGGTTATCACACAAGTAAGAGTCGGCTGCCCCAGAAATTTTTCTCCTTTTTCTTTTTTTTGGCCGAAGTTTTTCCAGGTGTGTGTGGGTAGATGTTCAGTTTTGTGTGGAGAGATTCAAAGACAGAAACATCATTAGCAGAGAACAAGGAACCCGGCCAGGCAATCTCCAAACATTTATGACTTGAATTTTATCTCGAACAGAATACAAATAGGGCCTTGTTGGGCAGGCTTCTGCTCGGTATCCGGCCATGCGCTCCTGAACTTTCCCTGGATGCTTTATTCGAAGTTTATTAATTGACTTAGTGCCTGGCAGGACAAAGAGAGCTCCAAGATCTGAGACTTCAGTAAGCTTTGGTATGGGTAGCTGCATTCTAACCTCATTTTATATACAAAGAAATTCACATTAAACTTAAGACTCATGCAATATATCATTTGTAGAGCAGGGATCTGCAGGTGCCAAGAGCTATTTTCTGAAGGCCTGGATGTATTATCCTGAGTTTGAGTCCACCTGGAGCCCTAATGCTTGCTGCCTCCACTACTTCCTCCCCCTCCTCCCCCTCCTCCTCCTCACCCTCCTCCTCCTCCTCCCACTCCTCCTCCCTTGGAATAATGTCTCTTATGTAGCTCAGTCCGGTCTTGAAATTGTAATCACAGATCACAGATATGTTCCCGTACCACTTTTTCTTCATCGTTCTCCATACTTATCACCATGTTTCTGTCCCTGCCATGCAGCTACAATCGGCCGTGATGTCCTATTTCTCTCTATTCAGGCTCCTGGCATCATCGGAAGTCAGACTGCCCTCAGACCCCGAGCACCTGGCTGAATGTCGTCTTGCCTAGCTAAAAAGAGGACCCACCCTGAAATGCGCATCACCCCTTTGGTGTATCCCCAAAGAAGTAACGCTCGGTGTGTCACTCCATGGAGATGTTGGGGCTTATTTGAATCATCAAGCTCCACTGTTTCCAGGAACACTTGGGTCAATGAGGGAAGAGGGCTTGCTCTTCTCAGACAGGAAGCTGAGCATCCCTTTTCCCTTTTCCTTTCCTATCATAGTTCTGATCTTAACCAACAGTGGCTCCTATAAAACCTTGGGAAAGTTTATTCCTGTTGATCCAGCTCTGCCCACGTCCCTGTCTTCTCAGTCTATGCTGCCCACTGTTCCAGTCTCTACATCTGTGAGTTCCAACTTCTTTAGACTCCACAGATGGGTGTGATCATCTGACATCTATCTATTTGTGTCTGGCTTGTTTCACTTAACCCAGGCAGGAGGGGAAAGCTATAATGCCCCAGAGCACAGCAGGCTGCCTGTAACACAGAACAGGTATTGTGTACTTCACAACAGTCAGAATACTGTTTTTGTTTTTGTTGTTTGTTTGTTTATTTTTTGAGACAGGGTTACCTTTGTGTAGCTCTGGCTGTTCTACAGCTTGCTTTGTAGACCATGGGTTAGCCTTGAACTCGGTGATCTCCCTGCCCGTTTCCCATGTGCTGGGATTAAAGTTGTACACTGCTATGCCCACTTTAGAAGAATATTCTTATCACAAAGAAAAAAAAATCTGTTTCGTGGGAGAGGGTGGTGAATACACTAATTGTTACAACTGACTACAATAGGCATTTGTATCGAAGTGCAGAATTATTAAAAACTTATCCAATCTATTGGATTGAGTCATTATGAGCTCAGAGAAGATGTGATTCTTTTATAGACGAACTAGCAAGTTAACCAATCAGTGGAAACCTAAAGATGAGGCCCTAATTCCCTGACATACTGTGATCTGAGCAGCTGGTCTCATCTCTCACTACTTCCCTGCGTCTCGGAGGTCCCTGCAGCTGTTACCCCAGGTCTCTTCTGCACAGCTCTTCTATATGGCATAAGAACCTTTGGGCTTTATGGATTGGCTCAGCAAATGCACATAAAGGGCAAGGCCTGAAGAGAAAGGATCAGCAAACCATTTTGTTGGACATGTTAAGTGTTAAAATGGACAGAGATACAAATCCAAGTCTTAGCCCATAGACTGACTGCTGTTTGGAAAAATGCCATCTGTTCCTAATAGCTGATGACACACATGAAGCCTGTTTTCCCAACGGAGGATGTGTGACCAAAATGGACCTTGTTGTGAGTGTATATGAAATGAGAGAGCATGAAATGTAATACCAGCACATATTGGATAGATTTACTCAGAATCCACTGTAACGGTTTCCTTGAAGCTGTTTATTTTTCCATTATGTTTAATTAATGCTTATGTTTAATTAATGCTTAGTTGTTGATGGAGAGTGAAGCCAACAGCTAACCTTGTGTGAAAACCTGGCATGGTACACATGATACACATCTCTTCCTCACCCTGACTGACGCGCAGAGCGTGGAGCCTTCCCGAGCACATAGCTGCAGGCAGGTGGATGTCACCTGCATTTAGGATGGGTGAGGTGGGTACAGTAGTCTCTGTGGTTTTCACTTCCTGTTCCTGTTCAGGGAAGGCTCCCATACAGACCCTCCTGTTAAAGCTCCCAGAGTCAACTCAGAGCCTCAATGGGACAAGAGCAGACACCCTCCTAGGCAACACCCATCTTCTTGTTGGATTCCAATGAAGACTCTAAAGACTCCAAATACTGCCACAATGTAGATGTTTCCATACAAAGTGGCAAGAGATAGATAAACTTGGGGGTCTTTAAGACACCAGGACCACCAACTACCAGACTAGGCCACAGGCCAGAATGTCATATATTGTAGTTCCTTATGACCAAGCTAAATCTAGCAGGGTTTGAGATGGGCACACAGTGCCAAAGATGAAGGCAACTGCTACCAAGGGAAAACTTAACACATGCAATGTCCCCAGTGGCCCTTCAGGACCAGTTTAGACACCCCACAACCAGCCCAGCAGAATCCCAGCATTTGGGCTGAGCTGACCAACAGTCACTAATGATAGAGGTCATACAGCTGAGCACTGAATTATCAGCTTCTGCTGGGGTGGCTGGAGATAATCGCCACTGGCTTTCAGGTTGTAATAACATTGTCTAGGTCACTTCTTAGAAATGGGGAGCCTGCTTTTGCTAAAAGCATCTACTCTTTCCTACAGCCATGGCTACCTGATTTCTAAGAATTAAATTCTATTATTAAAATGGGTTAAAAGGCCTGTTATCCTCGTCTCCATATCATGTCTGTCCTTTTGTTGCTACAACCTTTGAGTCCGACTCCACTCAGGTCTCTATTTAGCCATGTTGATCTTTTGGGAAATGTTTTGTCCCAAACCGTAATACAGGGTGAATCTTGTCTACATCTCTCTGGAGTGGATATGTTTATTCTATCTTGCCCTTCCTCTCATCAGCTCAAGTATCCACAACCCCTCTTTCTATCATAATGGCAAACCAAACCATGAAGCCAAGATGCCCGCAACAGATGGGACTTTCAGTTCTGAAAAATCCTAACACTTATGACTAGTCCCAAGCACGGGGTATATAAATGCAGGATGTTGTACCAATAGCAGGAGTAATGCAGCTTTAAGTCTCTTCCTGATTTGCAAATCCCAAGGGCAGAACAATTTGCACATGAAAAGGAAAATACTCAACGAAACCCCACACCATAACCAAGCAATGCCCACCAAAACTTAGCCCACTCTAAAAACATTAACAAAAGGCTGACAACACCTCCTTTGTTCAAGCAAACCACCCATCTCTGGGCCATCTGGCTGAAGTCAGTCAGAAGTTGAAGCCCCAACATTTAACCTTGCCTGTTCTGTTCAAGTCTGTGGCTCAATCTCATTTGCACTGGTCACATGCCACAAGATCCCAGGGTCTCGTTTCCTTCCCTGTCCAGTGTTTGGGTTTCTTATAAAATTACTATCTACCTGGAATTAACTAGGATGCCTGGATTTTATTTGTCAACTTGATTGTCTGAACTCTGGAGGGTCTCCAGAGAGAGAGAGAGAGTACGCAAGGTTACTGTGTCTGCATATCTGAGAAGAACTGATATGGAGAGTGTAAAACTCCATCTGCTAGTGGCAAAAGCTACAAACCGTTCTTCCAGGTGAGCAAGCCACGGCCAGTCAGTGTCTGCTTGGTACTTTGTGTCAGCAAACCTGGCCAGTCAGAGTATGGGCCAGTCAAGAGTCTGCCTGCTACTTTGTGTCAGCAAATCCAAGAACCTCTCCTTCTACAGTTCCTCCCAAGCACAAGTGGACCTGGCTCGGAATTCTTTGAATTTAAGAAGTGAATGGCTGGCAGGTGATGGGATTGTTAGAGAGAAATGGGCCCAACCCCGGGGAAAGGTTGTTTAGGGGTGGGGGTGGGGGTGGGGAATGGGGGAACACCAGCAGACACACACAGATAAGCTGTAAGGAAGCAGACCTTCACAACCATACAGGCAAGGGCTGTCGTTACACATACAGAATGTACAGTGACTGATTTTTAAAAGACATTATTTGGAACACTTCACAAATCACCTTTATTTCGTTCATGGGTATTGTCTGACACTGCTCTTGGAGAATTTCCCATCAGGTAAGGTATGTGGACCCCACTATCTTCTGCCTGGATATGAATGACCAGGGTCACAGTGCTGAGCTTGCTGCTAAGATGTTTATGCTAGAAGCATTGTTTTTTGTTTTTTGTTTTTTGTTTTTTTTTTTTTTTTGTATGGCTAAAAATATCTTTGTGTTTTTATTTTTATCAGTTTATTATTTATCAATCATTTAGTGATACTGTATCCTGGTATAAGTGTTTCTAATTCATTTATCATTACTTATCTTGATCCTTATGTTTGATAGTGTCTTTGTAGAATTACTTTATTGGAGTTAGGCTGAATTTAATCATAAAGTTAAACCCAGTTAAGAGGGAGGGGTTTTCCTCTTGGCATTCAGTTGTTATATAGTCACATATAACTCAGGGCTGTATCGCTATGCAGAGTCAGTCTGTACTATGGAGGCGAGGTAAGCTTTTCCAGGCCTCTGAATCTAGAATCTGGCCAAAAAAAAAAAAAAAAAAAAATACACTTCCTCTGCAAAAAAATCATTGTTTAGAGTAAGAAACTTTATATATGGCAGGGTTTAAACTAATGAAATAAATCTGCTTTTTGTTGTAATAAAATACATAAGTGCCAAGTTAATATTACTGGTCCATCTATCCCTTGCCCCTTTATAATTTATTTATTTAAAAAAATTAACAGGATATTTTTAGGTCTCCTGGGAGAGTCATACCATGGCCACCTTGGCATAATGTAATAAATCTGACTCCATGAAACAGTTTTTTTTTTTTTTTTTTTTTTGACCCAGCCCAGAGCTTGCTAATTGAGAATCTGAGTAGGGTGGGATCAACCAGAAGATGCTGGGCTGTCTCTCCCAGAACACAGCAGGAGCTGTTCCTGTGGATTCTCACATGGTGGTGGTGGAAGGGATGGGTAGAGCTAGGTAGGTAGGGAACCTGTCTTTCTGTGTGGGACGCAGGTAGCATTTGTTACTGTTAACCATGTGACTACACCAAGGACGCCCATTTCCTCAACAGCTGCTCGCAGCTGCGGCCAGGCTGGAGCCTCCAAGCTCACTCACCGGTGCTGCTCTGGATGGTCCTCACGGTGGTGGTTGTGCGTGGAGGGGAGGACGACCTCAGCGACACGCACTCGTCGTCCTGGGAGCAGCCCTTTTCGATGGCCCGCACGTAGCTGTGGCTCCGCATGCGGAAGCAGCCAGGCAGGGGCAGGTCCAGCGCTTCCACCGCCTGCGACTCCAGCTCGCTGAACACAGACTCGCACACGGATTCGAACTGTCCGTTCACCTCCATCTCGCTCACCTGTGGGAAGGCACAGGGTGGTAAACACCTGGCCCTCAGTTCCCCACCACCACCATCTCCAGTTTAGCATCTGGAAGCTTTATTCCCCACAAGAGCAGCAGCGTTTATGTGTCATTCCCACGTCTATCTGTCTTAGTCAGGGATTCCATTCCTGCACAAAACATCGCGACCAAGAAGCAAGATGGGGAGGAAAGGGTTTATTTAGCTTACACTTCCACACTGCTGTTCATCACCAAAGGAAGTCAGGACTGGAACTCAAGCAGATCAGGAAGCAGGAGCTAATACAGAGGCCACGGAGGGGTGCTGCTTACTGGCTTGCTTCCCCTGGCTTGTTCAGCTTGCTTTCTTATAGAACCCAGGATACCAGGCCAGGGATGGCACCACCCACAATGGGCTGGGCCCTCCCCCATTGATCGCTAATTGAGAAAACACCTTACAGCTGGATCACATGGAGGCTTTTCCTCAAGGGAGGCTCCTTTCTCTGCGATAACTCCAGCTTGTGTCAAGTTGATACAAGAAACTAGACACAGATGGTAAGAGAATGGCGTGTAGCTGATTAAAAAGATGACATTTTTTAAGGAAGAGAGCTCTGGGGCTGGGAAGATATCTCAGTATGTAAGAACTCTTGCTTTGCAAGCCAGAGGATCTGAGTCGATATGTGACAAGCAGTTGGTTGCTTGTGCTTATAGCAGAGGCATGGGAGTAACTCTGGTGGCAGAGACAGGCAAATCCTGATAGCTCATTGGTCAGCGAGCCTAGCCAACCAGGAAGCTCTAGTTTCAGTGAGCGCCCTTGCTTCAAAAACACAAAGTAAGCAGGGCGTGGTGGCGCACGCCTTTAATCCCAGCACTCAGGAGGCAGAGGCAGTCGGATTTCTGAGTTCAAGGCCAGCCTGGTCTACAGAGTGAGTTCCAGGACAGCCAGGACTATACAGAGAAACCCTGTCTGGGGGGGGGCGGGGGGACAAACCCACAAAGTAGAGAGCAATAGAAGAAGTCTCCTGCCCCTTGGTCTGGAACATACATCTGCATGCTTGGGTGCATGTACCTTCTACCTTCCTCTTAGAGGAGAGCTTTGTCTCTAGAACAGTGAAGAAATGCAGACTGGGAAGGAAGCTTTGCCCAATGCGTTCTGGATAATTCTATTTACAGTTTCCAGTTAGCTAATGTTTATTTTGCACGACTAGAGACAGAACTCACAGTCTCTTCCGGCTCTGTTCTCCAGCCCCTCCTTATTGATAAATGGGAGTTTTAAGAGCAAAGTTCATTGGCTTGAGGTCAGAGTTCATGTAACTTTTTTAGCAACTGCTATTTTTGTATTTTATTATGCCTTTTGAAGTGACTAGTTCATCAAATCATTTCAAGGTTGACTGAAGTTGAGTGCACAGTATGAAACATGCATTTTTAAATTTATTTTGTTTTGCAAAATATATACTTTGCTAAGATAGGCCAAACCCAGATATGTCAAAAATCTTTAAAAAGCACTATCAAGATTTCAAACTATTGTCAGGTTTCACTTTTCATTAAAAAATCCATAAATTTATCTAAATTAATTAATTAATTAATTGACTCTTTATGTAGTTCTGACTGTCCAGGAGCTCTCTATGTAGACTAGGCTGGCCTTGAACTCAAAGAATTCCTCCTGCCTCTGTCTCTGGAATTCTGGATTAAAGATATATACTGACCTCATCCATAAACTTTTTATAAATACATTTATGAAGGTCTTTTTAAAAATCAGATAATTAAACTACCACCACTACCACTACTACCACCACCACCACCACTAGCAGATTTTATGGTGGTGAGGTAGAGGCAGGTGAGGTCTCTGTCTACTCCTCTGAGGCAAGGTCTCTCTTTAAACCTAGTACTAGCATTTCCTTAGCTGCCACCAGCAAGCCCCAGCTCTTATTCTACATTTTCTCAGTTCAGAGCTGGGGATAGAGACATGTGTAGACTGCATGGCTTGTGACATGGGTGTTGGGATTCAAACTCTGGCCCTTACAATTGAACACCCAGTACTCATAATTGCTAAACTATCTCTCTAGCCTTCTGAATAGGTAGAGCTTTTTAAAAAATTAATTAATTAATTTATTTATTAATTTTGTGCATATGCATGTGTACACCCGTGATTGCCTGTGTCATGGCTGCCCGTGGAGGTCAAAGAACAACTTGCTGGATTGACTTCTCTCCTTCCCCCATGTGGCTTGGTATCAAACACAGGTTATCAGGTTTGGTGGCAAGCCCCTTTACCCAGTGAGCCACCTCTTTGGCTCAGCCACTGAATCAGAATCGAAGTTAAAGGATCTGCAGGGGTTTGTGTATTTTATATGTGACTCATTCAAGCCTGAAATAATTTCAAAACAATTTACTCATGTATGTGCTCATGACTACAATTTGGTTGAGTTTTTCCTTTCATTTTTTTTGTAATAAATATCACAAAGAAACAATGATATAGCTATCCTTGTTCAAGCTGCAGACATGAACCTTGGGTGTCTGTCTTTCCAGAGGGTTAATATACCTTCTCTCCTAGTTCTAATAAAACTTGACTCATACAGCAGACATAATTCTGTAACTTGCTTTGATTTTGCTGACTTGTCTAGGCTAAACACACATTCTTAATAGGATTGTCCCTTTTTCTACACACGCATAAAAAAACCCAAAGGAAATAAATGTCTAACTTAATAAATAATAATAACCAAATATCCATGGAAATACTAAAAAAAAAAATCAAGAAAAGATATTTCCAAGCTACCTCACAGCCCTCTGCATTCCTTATCTTAACCACAAACCATCTCTAATCTCTACTTTATCCATTTTAAAAAGTTTTGCTCGCCCAAGTGTGAATCCCTGGGCTCATCAAAACCAATCTGATTCAGAGGTTTTGAAGGGATCAAAACTAGAGGCGTCCCCAGCCTCTAATACATCCTTTATTTAAAAAATTAAGTTACATTTATGTTTGCATGTATTTATGTACATGTATGAGTATATGGGTTAAGCATGTGGGTGTGTGTGCCAGGGTGTGCACATGCTCAGAAGACATCTTGTAGGAGCCAGTATGTAAGTATACAAGTAGTATATCTTTAGATTGTATTGTGTTAAAAAGGTTTTATTTTAAATATTGTTATGCGAGTTTCATAAATTGCTAAATTATTTTTGGGTTGACACTGGGACACTGTGTAAAGTGGTGTTAGACCTCTTTCTGCTGTTTATTCTTCATATCTGTGTGGAGTGGTGTTCTCAGCACTGATGGTGGCTCACTCTGAAAAAAACACCCAGTGTACTCTCAGCCCTGCTATCAAATATTCAGCCAAGGTCTTTAGCAGGACAACTTACTTTCATCTTTAATAAATGCTACAATTAGATATATGCTAAAGAATTGCTTCAAAACAAATTTAATGCTCTATCATCACTAAATCTGTACACCTGTTTTATATATCGCAGATGCCTGGAGTTTCATGAAGAAAAATTTCAAGCATAAAGGGCTCACATGTTCAAAAAGTTTAAGGAGTCAATACGAGTCTAATTCTTTGGTTTATAAAATTTTATTTGGACTCTTCTTCAGAGCCTTTGGTGAAGAATGTCAGATTTTAAGTAGGAACAGAATACAGCGTGCTTAAGCTCAGCACTCTTATTCTATTTGTATATATATATATATATATATATATATATATATATATATATATTACTACGTGAGAGAATAACTCTCGCAAAAGTAGCTCCATTTTGAAAAGTCAGTATTTATGGTTCAGTGACTTTGAAGAAGAAACTGTTCTCCGAATAATGACAATGTTGCAGCTGAAACAGGAACTTTGAAATTGTCCTTAAAGATAATGTGTTATTTGAAAGTTGAATATGGTGCTGGAAGAATGATGTATCATTAGGGCTCCGTTAAGGACAGTTACTCTTTCTGTTTTTTACTTAAGGCCAAATGACTACCCCGTGAAACTGCAGCGTTTGACCTGAAGACGGCATTAGTCTTTCCCATGCTTGATATCTTAGTAAGTTGTAACTGGGAAGTAATGTCCCAAGGAAGGTCATATTCACAGCACAGAGACCTGAAGCGGCCAGCTGAACAGCACAGTGCCCTGCTGGGGGACATGCCATGTTCTCCTGTTCTGAACACATTAAGGATATAAAGTTATAAATGTGTCTAATTTTTTTTCACAATTTTAATTTATTTTTTGAGACAAGGTTTTATCATCTAACCCTGACTTTTCTGGAACTTGCTATGTAGACCAGGCTGACCTTGAACTCATGGAGATCTTTCTGCCTCAGCCTCCTGAATGTAGGATTAAATCCATGTGTTACCATACACAGCTTTATAAAAAAAAATTCTAAACTCTCAGATGCATTCTGTGTGCAATTCTTGCCTCGATGACCTGGATGACCTGCTCTAAACTGTAACACTTTTATGATCATGGTTTTGTCAGTGATGTCTTCCCTAGGCATGGCCCCCTCAAGCAACATTGCAGGTAAAATCTCTTCCATCAAAACCATCCTGAAAACTGGCTGGCACCTACCTGACCAGGTTATGAATTTCCAAGGATTCCCTCCTTGTGTCTCATCCATCTGCAAAGAGCCCCTCCTCTCCTATACCATCAACACCAGGGGCTTGCTGGGGATGAACAAGTGAACCCCCCCCCCAACCCCCACCCCGCAGCATCAGGCTGCACTTTTGCCGACTCCGCCAATGGTCTATGCGCCGAGACCACCGCAGCACCCTTGCCATCTCCGTTCTCCCTGATAACAGCGTGTGGCCACTGAGGCTCTGAAGGCTCTCACCTGGCTTATGGTGCTCATGGCGCGCATGTAGCTCTCGTTTCTGGAGCGGAACTTTGGTGACGTAAGCAAGCCTGCAGGGTCCAGGCTGTCCAGGCTTCTGTTGATGGAGACTTCACTTACGGCCCTCAGGTAGCTGTGACTCCGGATCTGGAGTTTGGGGGAGTGTTCGTTGGAGATCCTGGAAAAGAACAATGGAAGCGTTTGGGTGAATGTTCACGGGAGGTCCTGGAAGGGTCAGACTCAATGGGGACAATGGTAAGCCGCGGCTGTCCTTTGTGCAGGACTTTTAACACCAGGGCAAACCCTACTGATTTCCATGATTATTAAAGTTCAATATGGTGGCTAAAGAGAAAAAACATCTTTAGTTTCTATTCTTGTTTTCTTTTAAATTAAAATTTATATTAATTGACACACAGCAATTTTATGTAAAACATAGGGCTTATGGTGTGATATTTTAGTGCACATATTTAATAAATGATTAGATAAAAAAAACTGACCTAACCATAGCTTCAAACATTTATCATTTCTTCATGTTGGGAACATTCAAAGTCCTCTCTCCTCCCTACTTTAAATGTACATTTTATGGTTGTCAAACATAACCGCCTGACTATCCCACAGGACATTAGGAGATATTCTCTCTATTTAAGCACACCTATGTGTGCCTTATTCATCCTGTCTTTATTCCCTACCCACTCCCCCAACCCTCTGGTGTTATATTCATGATTGCTATGAAGTCAACTTTCTGGGCACCCATGCACAAGTGAGAGTGGGTTCCATTCACATAGCCACAAATGATACTTTTTCAGTTCCCTTATAACAGCTGCCCAATATTCCATTGTGTATATGCACTGTGTGTTTTCTTTGTCTAGTCTTCAGTTTATGGGTTGACATCGAGGTGGATTCTAGATGTTAGCTATTTTGAATGAAGCCACCATGAATATTAGAAGGTTGATGTCTTTCTCAACATACTAATTTTATTTTCTTCACATATACATAGCCAGTGGTACAACTACTAGTTCATGTGGTAGCTTTACCTCTACACTGATGAGATGTGTGACAATAATTTTGAATTTTCACTAACAGGGTATGAGACTTTTCCTTTTATTCACAACAGGAAATCTCCCCCTGCCCACCATTAAGACAGGGTATTATGGGCTGGAAAGATGGCTCTTCTCTTCCAGAGATTCTGAGTTGAATTCCCAGCAACCATATGATGGCTCATAACCATCTGTAATGGGATCTGATGCCCTCTTCTGGTGTGTCTGAGGACACACTACACTTGTACCGCAGACTACACATGAGCTACAGTGCATTCATATACATAAAATAAATAATTCTTTAAGAAAAGACAGGGTATTATGAAGCCCAGGTTAGTCTCTAGATTGTCATGTAGTTGAGGCTGGTCTTTGACTCATGATCCTCCATTCTCTATTTATTTTCCAAATGCTAGGATTTCAGATATGTGTCATGACACCCAGCTTAGAAGGACATCTTGTGCTGGGCGTGGTGGCACATGCCTTTAATCTCAGCACTTGGGAGGCAGAGGCAGGCAGATTTCTGAGTTTGAGGCCAGCTTGGTCTACAGAGTGAGTTCCAGGACAGCCAGGGCGATACAGAGAAACCCTGTCTTGAAAAAAACCAAAACAACAACAACAACAACAACAACAAAAACAACAAAAACAACAGAAGGATATCTTGTTTCAGGAAATCATTAAGGTTTGATGACATTAGAGAACAATCAAAAGTCTCCTTAACCGTGAGGAATTTCCCCTATTAATGCTCATACACCTGAGGAAGGAAAAAAAAAATAACAGTGGCAGATCTATTTCAGAATTCAGAGCTTTGTAATGTGTCAGATTTTTCTTTGTATACATTTGTTTCAATTTTTTTGTCTTTGCACACTAGCAACAGCAAGTAGGTCTGTATCTATACCTATCTACAAATTAATTGTTTTTCTTTCCCCCCACTAAATCAATTATCTATCTAAACTTTGATTCTCTCACATAATCGAGATTGAATTTAGGGGGAAAAAAAAAACCTCTGAAATCCTAGCCGTTGAAAATGCACATATCTCCCAATCTGATCTATAGAGACAGCTCTTCCTATACTTTGTACCCTATAGATTTTCCCTAAAATGCACTATAGGAGCTTAGAAATTATGAAATTCTCATTGAGAAAGTCAAGCCAGGGATGGGGAGATGGCTTAGTTGGTCAAGTGTCTGCCAAACAAACATGGGGTCTTGGGTCTGGATCCCTAAAACACACATATAAATCTCGGCCTGATTCACAGAGCCAAAGGTGCTATAAAGGCTCCTGGGAGAGAAACGTCATTAACAGACTTATCCAGCAGTGGGCCTTGCACGATACTATGCTGACTTGTCAGATAAGATGTGCCTACTAGTAAAATAGTGGCACCATTCCAGGGACAACCAACCACTTTCTGCTTGGCTTCGAGGCCTGCTACACAAGAGGACGTCATGCTTGGTTAGGAGTCCATGTATGGGGGTGGGCACAGACCCTGAGGGCAGGAAAGCCTCTAAGTGTTGTCTCACTCAGTGGGCATGTTGTCAAACTGCCTTCTAAATTGTTTTGTTTATTCCCCGAAAGCAATGCTACTCTCAGCCTTGGCCAGAGACCCTTGATTGTGTAGTAGGCAGAGCTCAACGCAGAGACCCTTCATTTGTGAAAGTGCTTTGAATAAGTGACTGACGAATTCTAAACCCCAAAGTGGGGCATCTGTACCATACTCTTCAAGATTCAATGAACATCCCAGAAGAAGGGACAGGAAGAACATCAGGCCCAGAGGATGGGAAGGGATGATGCTGTGTTCTGGATACCACATAGCAGGTGCTCTTGTGGACACATAGTGGTTGTGATTTCCTGCACACACCTGAAGAAATATCAAGTCAGAATACATTCTAGTATAGACTAGGGAGAGGCCCTGAGGCACTATGCCTGTTTGGGGAGCTATTGGCTGCTGGTCAGTGGATCATGTTCCATTGGTAGGATGGTCTCATTCCCATAAGCGTTCAAAATCAGCAGAGATCAACTATTTACTAAGTGACATTAAAAGCAGCTGACTATTCATTTTGGGCGAAACACATTCCTGTTTTCCACACAGATTAAAAAAAAAATATTAGAAGATTCTTAAGTAACATCTGGATAAAAGTCAGATTTCTAGTCAACTCAGTGAGAGGGCTAAGTAGAGCTCATCAAAGGAAGATAGATATGAAGGTTTGCAGGAAAACAGGTTCACATGCTACCAAGGCACATGACCAGGTGCATGGTCTCACTGGAAACCAGGAAAACGCTGACTTAAAAAAAATAGGATGCATGTCGACACAGCGCATTCCTGAACACGGGTGGAAGGTGAGGACATTCTACATGTCCCTGAGATGGCGGTGTATAAGATCACACCTACTCACAAAGCTTGCATGAAGCTGTTTAACAACAGCCTAGCAGCATATTCTGGATAATATCAGAACCCCAGGATTTGATAGGCAGCTGGTTGTTCTTTTTTTCTATCACTTGTACAGACAAAGAACTGAAAACAGAGGTAGGATAATGTGTCCAAGGGAAACGCAGTATTTTATTCCTACAAGAAGGAAATAGACCGTTCTAGAAACCCGTTCTATGGGTTTTCTGGGCAGCTCCCAAGCATGGAGACACCTTTGCAGGGCAAGTGTCTCTTCTCTTCTCTTCTCTTCTCTTCTCTTCTCTTCTCTTCTCTTCTCTTCTCTTCTCTTCTCTTCTCTTCTCTTCTCTTTTTTATTAGATATTTTCTTCATTTACATTTCAAATGCTATCCCGAAGGTTCCCTATACCCTCCCCCCACCCTGATCTCCTACCCACTCACTCCTACTTCTTGGCCCTGCCGTTCCCCTGTACTGGGGCATATAAAGTTTGTAAGACCAAGGGGCTTCTCTTCCCAATGATGGCTGACTAGGCCATCTTCTGCTACATATGCAGCTAGAGACACGAGCTCTGGAGGTACTGGTTAGTTCATATTGTTGTTCCACCTAAAGGGTTGCAGACCCCTTCAACTCCTTGGGTACTTTCTCTAGCTCCTCCATTGGGGGCTCTGTGTTCCATCCAATAGATGACTATGAGCAAGGTGGATATTTTCTATGTGTTCCATGCTAGCCTGGTGATTTATACCAGATCTCTTTACAAAGTCCTTGCCAGGAATTCTACCAAACCAGCAAGTTTCAATTCATTTTTTTTCTCCAGGATCTTTTTTGCAAAGGTGGTTTTGAAGCATCTATTAGCTAAAGCTCACCTCTGCTCAGAACATGATTGCATGATGACAAATCTGTTTATTTGGCTATCTTGCAAAATGCCCCCGAGCAATGACACTTCCCAAGGTAGATGATGGTGACATTGTGTGTGTTCATCAGGGGAGAATGGGGTGGGCCTTCATAAACAGAATATATTCAAAGGAAGAAACAAAGCCCTTTTTCTGACAAGTAAGTCTCTGCTGGCTGAGATGAGGTATTGTTGTAGCAATCACCCTGGCCACTTGGTATAAAATAAGGCATTATTCCAGAAGTTTAAAGTGGGGGGAAAAAATCATCAAAAAGGAACTGAATAGCTCTGTTTCGGTGAGTCATTTCCGATAAAAACAATGTATACTTCAGCAACCCACTACAGGAGAGGAAATGAACTTTTTCTTATCTAGAAGGTAGAGGCTGCAGCTATCCACACAGAAAGGACAGGACACACTGGCCCTGTACTTCCTGGTGCAGAAGAGCCCAGTAAGAAATGCCAATACATACCTTGGTATAACTCTGTTACTTGGAAATTTGTGGACTTGGGGTTTCATTGACTAGCATCTTTGAACTCTCAAGAAACTGTGGGGAGTGGAAATAACTGAGAACGTCAGAACCTTGTGAAAATGCCATCGCGTGTGCCTGTTGTGCAGCATGCATTCTAGTTTAAAAGTGGAGCTCTGCAGGAAAGATGGGCAAGGGTGATAGCGTTCATAGCGTCCTGTCTTTTACTTATCTGTGAAATCTCAAAAAACCCTTGCACTCTTCCAGATGAGAGGAAGCATTTTCCAACTCAGCTTCTTGTTTTCTCTCTCCTTTCTTTGTCATGTTTCTAATACCATAGCAGTTGTGACATAGATGAATTCTGTCATTGATAAGAATTTTTTCAGGATTTATGTTGGAGTTCTTCCCCTTTAAATAAATTGTGAGAATAAAATAGCGTCCCCCCCCCCCCCCGCAAAAAAAAGAAGTGCCAATATATAATATGCTCATTGCTGTTTCTCTCCCCCCACGACAATGAATATTTTCTGAAGGGAGGTATGCACACTCAGAAATGTTATAGACATTAATTACCTTTCCATGTTGGCCTTTTGAAATGAGATCAATCTTTTCTCACTGTCACCTCTGAAGGACTTATCTTTTTGAAGTCCATCAAAATTGAAGTGGGATTTTGGTCTTGCTGGGCCAGGGAACTCCACTCACTATTGCAGCCACTTAAGAGACAATCCTTAAGGAAGCTCTGGGGTGGATCTTGTGGCTGTGATTGGAAAGAAGATTCTAGAAGACTCAGACCAGGAAGTTTCAAACAGATGTCTCAACTTTGTAATATAGAACAAAAAATGACTTCAGGTGATTGGTGGTTCTTTCTTTCTTTCTTTCTTTCTTTCTTTCTTTCTTTCTTTCTTTCTTTCTTTCTTTCTTCCTTCCTTCCTTCCTTCCTTCCTTCCTTTCTTCCTTTCTTCCTTTCTCTCTCCTCCTCCTCCTCCTCCTCCTCTTCCTCCTCCTCCTCTCTTTCTTGCAGAGAATTGATTCCATATGACTGCATCTAATGGAAGTCTTGGGAGGGGAAGGGCCATCTTTTTTTTTTTTTTTCCCCCACCTCATCTTGACTCTGTATCCTACAACATCTGGTACATAAACTGATTCCACATGACACAGAGGAAATGTCTGGCTTTGTACTATTCTAAAATGAAGACATTTGATCTTGGCCCTGATATCTTTATTAAATTATCCTCATATTTATAGCTTAAGTGGAGAGGTGCGGATTCATTGGGCTTTAGGGTAGAAAATGGTACTTTAGTCAGTGACTATACTTGACTACTAGTTTTTGAGAATCTTATGAGTAAAACTGAGGCCTACTTTCTTTTCCTCATCCTGTGTGTGATGCTTTGATGGTCTATCATTTGACCAAGCTGTTACTTGGACTGGCACCTCTTGAATGATTTCCCCTTCACATTCATTACTATTTGTTAAACACCTAGGTATTGGTAATATCCTACTCTGTAGGAGTCTACATAGTGTTAATGTAATCTATTTACTTATTATAAAAATTTGATTTTGAGATAGGGTCTCATTAATCTACCCAAGGCTGGCCTTGAACTTGAAAGCTGTTGTGGGAAATATTAAAAAGAACAGCAAGTTCCCATTGCTACACCCAGCTACTCTCTGCCCCGGTGGTCTAAGCTAGTCCCAAGCAGCAACCAATCGCAGTCTTCCCAGCTTTGGTTCGCATTAATCAGTCATATTTATATATCAATAAATTCTCAATTCACAAGATGCCCACACAATAATTTCAGCGCCAATTGATAATGATATAAGCTGCCCACCTAGATTAAGCAAGTTATCCCCATTATTCTACCCCTATATGATATTATAGCTACCTGTGGCTATTTAAAACCACGAGGAATCTGAATCTTCCTGTTCTTCCTCCATCTTTCTTCCTTCTCTCTCCTGTGTGGCTCCTTGTCTCTGAAACTCTTAGCTCTACCTCCCTTTTCCCTGTCCAATCACAGGCCTTCTGCTTCACTAATATTTAAATTAATTGGATAGGGAAAATCCTGCCACAGAAAGCCCTCTGCCTCAGCTTCCCTCATGCTGGTATTATGGGCAGGTGCCACCAGGTGCAACTTGTTGAAAGCAATTTAAATAGAACCTTTCATTTCTGGCTTCTCTGCTGTGGTGTTTTGAATAAGAATGGCCTCCATAGGCTCCTATAGTTGAATGAGCAACTGGGAGTGGAACTCTTTGAAAGAATCAGAAGGATTAGGAGGCGTGGCCTTGTGGGAGGAAGTGTGTCACCAGGGGGTGGGCTTTGAGGTTTCAGAAGCCCATGCCTTGCTCAGAGTCTCTCTCTCTCTTTCCCTGCCTATGGATCAGGGTGTAGCTCTCACCTTCGTCTCCAGTGCCATGCTTGCCTGCTGCCGCATTCTCACCATGATGATAATGGATTAAACCTTTGAAACCGTAAGCCAGCCCTCCATTAAATGCTTTCTTTAAAAATGTTGCCAGAAGTGGATGCTAACAATCATCTATAGGGCAGAACATAGGGTCCCCAACGTAGGAGCCAGAGAGAGAACCCAAGAGCTGTAGGGGTCTGCAACCCTATAGATGGAACAACAATATGAACTAATCAGAACCCCCAGAGCTCATGTCTCTAGCAGCATAGGTATTAGAAGTTGGCCTTGTTGGCCATTACTGGGGAAGAAAGGCCCTAGGTCTAGCAATGTTTGTAAGCCCCAGTACAGGGGAATGCCAGGGCCAAGTAGTAGGAGTGGGTGGGTAGGGGAGCAGGGCGGGGGGAGGGTATAGGGGACTTTTGGGATAGCACTTGTAATGTAAATGAAGAAATTATCTAATAAATTAAAAAATGTTAAAAAAAAGTGTTGCCTTGGTGATGGTGTCTTTTAACTGCAATTGAAAAGTGACCGAGACATCCATCTTTATTCCTTTGACCGAGACATCCATCTTTATTCCTTTCCCTTCTATTTCTCAGGAACTCTTGTTCACTGGTGTTGTTTCTCAAACTTGTCCTTAAATGCTTTTTTTCCTATGACATTACAATTGTTTATCTTCTTTTTAAAATTTTATCACTACACTATTTTCTCTTCTTATTCTACCCCTTTCATTGTACAACTTAATCTGACTCTATTCTTGATTTTACTCTAACCCTCTTTTCATCTATTTGTAGTATACAGCTCCCTCCTAGACCTGGACATTAACCTTTCCACTAGCTACTGAGCCACTTCCCCTGATGCTCCACCAGCACCAGAACTTATCATGACCTCCAAACACATCTCTCCTCTCAAAAAGTCTTGCTCTCCTTTAGTTTACATTCCAATGCATGCACTAAAGCCTACACGATTAAGCAGATTAGAAACCCAGGAGCTTTCTTCAGCTTTGCTTCCTATGTACATTTTCAATTGGCGCCTCTTCCCACTTCTCCCACTACATGCCCAGTTGAGCCTTCATCATGGTTTTCCTAACCAAGTCCCCTGTCACTAGCCTATACTTGCTGAGGCCTCTGTGTCTCTTGTTATTTGGGGCGCTCTCTCTCTCTCTCTCTCTCTCTCTCTCTCTCTCTCTCTCCAGTTTAGAACTCTCTGTAGAAGCCTCATGAAGTGGAAACTTCTGGTTTCTTTGGAGAGTTAGTTATGTCAAATGCTGTTTTGCTGGGACACACAGGTGAAAGGATGTTTTGCTATAGCAGACACGCGAAAGGACTCAGAATGTCCAGAAGGAATATAAATATGACCCCCCACAGACAGTGGGAGCTTGAACATTGGTTTTGCTTTGACCTGCCTCCCTATTCTTTGCTAACAACAGCCATGTATTGGTTCGCCTTACATATTCTTCACTAACAACAGCCATGTATTGGTTCGCCTTACATTGTGTTGCTGAGCTCTGCTTGTGGTGACACCATAAAGAGATGCCAAAGAACTTCTCATGAGGTTCCTGTGTCTTCTTGCTGCTTCTGCGGCCTCAGGCTGGTTGGCTAGCCTTGTGGTTTCTTCTGGATTGAACTGCCCTTGCTGGTTTGTGTGTGGTGGACTGGACTACAGCTGCTGATTCATATTTGGTGTTTGCTACTGGACTAAACTGCTGATATCCTGACAATGAAGATTAGACTAAGCCCCCAACCCCCAAGAACTATTTCTAAACAGGTCTACTTCCCCCATGTTCTAATAACTTTTCTCTTCAAGTACCTCTGATGGGTGGTGGGCTACAGGGGAGGTTGAACTTTTATTAAAGCAGGTTAGAAACAATTTCTGCCTACAGCCTCCTTTGCTCTCCCTCGGCTGCATAAAGTCTCCCTCTGCAGATGCCTTTTCTCTTTGTTTCTTGCATCAGTTTCCCATCTCTACAGCTATTTTAATTTCTATTTTTTACATGCTCATATACTCTTCAGGTTCTTAAGATCTCAGATGACAGAATCAGTATTGCATTCATCTCGTTACATGGAAGCATGCTATATGGAACTCTTGATTGAAACAAAGCCTTACTATGTAGGCCAGGTTAGTCTTTAACTTGTGACCCCTCCCCCCAGCTTCCTTAGTGCTGAGAACACAGGCACCATCACAGGCAGGGGAGTTTTAATCTTAAAGTCACTAAGAGGAATAGCTAACAGTTGTTAGAGATTCTGTTATGTTAGGGGCTGTATTTGGATGGTCTCATGAAATGGATGATGTATAACAAATAAGGAGAATGACATAATCATTGTCACTCTGGACCACAGTTTTCTTTGGTACTTTTCTTCACTTACTAAGATCTCATAAGTGGCTTTTATTGATGTAGGTTAATTGCTCAGAGAAGGCTTCATCATGGCATTTTCACACACACACACACACACACACACACACACACTCACTCACACACACTCTCTCTCTCTCTCTCTCACACACACATACACACACACACAGTCCTTCATTAAACTCTATCCTAGTTCTATCTCCCCTCCCCCATCCAGTTTCCTAGTAGTCCTTCTGCTCTGTGCCTAAAAAAAAAAAAATCCTGTATTGTCTGTAAGACAATGTATAATGCTTGATCTTGCGATAAGCAAATAATCTGGATTATTTTGCTTATCATGATAACCCTTACTTCTATTCATCTTATTGCAAATCAAATGGTTTTGTTCATTCTGACTGAATGATACTTCATTAATTTGCCTATCCATTCATCTGTTGGTGGGTGTCTATGCTAGTTGTTTGACTTGGGTATGTGAATAGTCACAAATGATTTTTAAAATGCCTTGTGATACAATTCACACTTAAAAGTCTGTAGTTCAACACTTCTCGGTGTACTTATAGAACTGAATAAGCATCGCTGCTATATAAACATCATTTAAACATCATTATAGGGATGCCACTGAGCATCACTGGCCAACAGGCATTTAGAGAAGACAGCAGGATTCCTTTATTTCAGGCACTGGCATTGCCAGGCACTGAGAGTCTTTTAAAACTTCACTTTCCTTGTGACACCATATTATTTCTTTAACATTAACTTTCCTTCTATTTTATTGTCATAAAATTTCAGAACAGGATCCATTTGGCCAGTGCTTAGCCTCTCCGAATAGCAACTATATACAAAGGCAACTTCTAAAGAATAAGAAACACATTAAGGAGAAGACTCCTATAGGTCCATTCTACATTCCTTGTTGAATTCTCTCTGTAGATGTTTGATGTAGTAGATACGTGTTAGCACAGCATTACTTGCAACACATCACAACTGTTAAGTGCTACAGACATTCCTATTTCCCAAAGGCCCCAGAGCTGTGGTCAAGGAAAGTTAAGGCAATCTTTTGTAGAGTCATTTAATTCTGTACTCCTTCATTTGCTCTATTAACTTTTCTCTGTAGAAAAAAACCAGACTGATTAAGTTGGAATTATCTGACTGTTCAACTGTGGGCACTGCTGGAGAGCCAAAAGCCCAGTATACGTGAAGCCATATATGCTAGACACTGGGAAAATTGGTTTAGTTGTAAGATGAGACTCATCCTAACTGCAGACGCAACACTGTTCACAGCAAACCACCTCATGTATAGCAATTATCCATAGCAAATGGAAATTGTCCTGTGTATTGGATGTGCTTATATCCATCACATTTAGGTTCTTGTGATTCTAAGAATTCAAATATTCTCCTCAGACTTTTAGATTATATAGCATGGGACATGAAGCAATTATGTCATTTGTCAGCTGTACATAGGGCTTTTGTTGGCTGTAGTAGGGAACAGTTGAGTGCTGTCTGCTAGAACTTCAGTTTTTAGATTGAGGCAAACATGCAGAAACAACTTCAAGAGAATCTTTGTTAAGCTTTTACCAGCTTTCAAGGAAGTCACAATGGGAAAAGGAAAAGAAGAGATTCAGCTGGGGTGTGGAAGACAGCTTCAGAGAGACAGGAACTTTGAGTTAGACCCTGAGTGGTAAGATTTCCCATTGGGCAAATTGCACCAGACACAAGGAATTCCTGACCTGGGAACAATGAGGCAAAGGCTTGACAGTAGAGTAGCTGAAACCCAGCTTTGGCTTGTGCAGAGAGAGCCTGTGTAGGTGGGAGGGCTATATGTGTTGTAACTGCCTGTGGTCGGTCTGTGTCATCAGACTGCAGGTTCCCAAAGAGGGCAGCCCCTGTAAGAGGATGAAAACATCCCATTGTACTCCCAAGCTCAGCCTAGACCTGACTCATTCATTTAAGGTCTACTTAAATAATTGTTGAATAGCGTGAGAGGGAGAGGGTGACAGAATGCAAAGACCCAGTCAGACACTGGGACTCTGGGAGGCCCCGAGGTCATGAAGTAAACCAGAGAACCAAAGAAGCCCAGCAAAGATGTGCAGGACAGACACAGAATGGGCAGTGACCCAGGGAGCTGTCCAGCACCCTGTCCCTGGATGGATGAAGGCAAGCATATGGTGACACCTTCCCCACTATGAAGAACTCAGGTCCAGGGGAATCTGGTTCTCTCTTTGGGAAAAAGAAGTACATTTTCCTAATACTTGAAGGCACCCAGTAGAGTATGGTGTTGGTTGACAGAGCAGGGGTTATGCGTAGATTTATTATTATTATTATTTTAAAAATCAACATGCAGGACTTTCCTGCCTACCGTCAGCTTTCCAAGGACATGGTGCCTTTGGGTAAGTCACAGTAATCACTATTCACAATCGAACCACAGCTAAAGTGAAATGAGGCATCTCCAGGTTTGTTTCTCCCCCTGCTACACGTTGTCTCTTTTATGAAAATCATCATATATTATCTCTAAATAACACCTGAAATTACCCTTGCTTAAGTTTGCATAGGACCAAACTGAGCACTAAATTAGTGGAAATAATCCAGTGAGCTCTGCCTTGGAGGGCAGGTGTCTTTAACACAAAGAGCTTTATAGTGTGCAGCTCACTCTGAGAGCTTGGCTCTGAATGTTGGCAAACCAGAGATCTTCAGTTTAAGGCCTGGTTGAATCCATAGAATTGGGAGAGCCCTGCTTTTTTGTTTTTTTTTAATAAGTAATACTAATATCCACCTTCTAGCACTCAGAGGATTTACTGAATCATAAGCATCTTTCTTTCTCTTACTGTGGAGAAAAGACACCTAACATAAAGTTTACTGTCTGCATGAAAGTAAAAGTGAACCTGCATAGGGAAACAGGGACTAATGGGAGGGAGAGGAAGAGAAGGGAGAAGCAGGAGGTGAGGGGTGGAATAGGTTCCATGTACATTATATACCTTCATGACCGTGTCCTATGATAACACAGACAATATGCACAATGAAAAGTTAAAAGTCACCACTGTAGCTATCATTTTGTATACAGTTCCGTAGACCTAAGCACATTTGTATCACTGTACCATCTTCCAGAATCATCCCTCTTCGGGACCCTTCTCTCCTCCTCCTGACCTGCTCCTCATCCTCCTCCTGTGCCCCTGGCAACCATCATTCTACTTCCTGTCTCCAAGTCCAACCACTCTAGGCATCTTCCGTATGTGAGGCAAAGCAGAGTTTTCTTTCTGTGACTGGGGTTCTTGATCCTAGCAATGTCTTCAAGGCTCAGCTACAGAAGCACATGATCCCATGTCTGTTCTCCATGGCTAAATGCTATCCTGTTGAATACACCTTGAGCACTTTAGTTGCTCCCTATCTCATTGTATAACGCCGCTATGAACATGAGTGTACACTTGATTATATAGCCAGAACTATGAACCGTTCCTTAATAGAAGCACTTAGTTCTTTTCAATTTCATTTCCTATCAGTTTGCTACCAACGCACTTGAGGACCAATGCAATCAAAACAACCTATAACTTTCCTCTCAGGAGCCACTCCATAGATTATTTATTACAAGTTAAGAATTATTGCTATGGTGAAAATAGAAAAAGATACTTCTATTCTTAGGGGCAGATCAGTCATCCCTGGATGCCTGAAGAAGGTTGGCTGCATTGTCCCACAGACACCAGAATCAGCAGATACTATAAACTCACTCTCTCTCTCTCTCTCTCTCTCTCTCGCACACACACACACACACACACACACACACACACACAGCCTCTCTCTCACCTTCAATCATGTATAAGTTATTTATGCCACCAAGTAAAATGAAAATGTAGTATGAGTAGCCACTCTATTGTACTTTTAAGGAAATAATGACAAAAAGGGAGATTGTACTTTCTCAGCGAGAAACATTTTGAAAGTATTTCTGATCCAAATCTCATTGACTCTGCGTATGAAGAACCCATGAATGGTACCATAAACAAACTGCGTATAATTTTATTGCTATAGCAATTGAAAAATAATAATGACTAAAATGATATAATATTATCAAAGGTATATTGTCATGGTTAAGACATCAAAAAAACAAACAAACAAACAAATATCAATCCCATAAGCAAGTAGAGATTGCCAAGAGACTGGACAGTCATGTTAGCTAATGGACTGGTTACAAACAAAATCACTTCCTATGTACCAGGTACCTACATGGTAATTCTTGGCAGGAGGTAGAGAAAGTGACCCAGGTGCTACTTTGTGTTGACTATAGAGAGGTTTTTCTTCCCTAATTTGAACATGTCAGGGCAGAGTAAACATTTGAAGAGTTTGATGGGTTCCCTGTTACTTTGATGAACTAACCAACAAAAGCAACTTCAGGAAGAAGAATCTACTCCACTCACGGTTTAAGAGGAATACAGTCTATCACAGTGGACAGGCCTCATGGCAGGACTGTGAAGGGGTGTTGATTCTGTCAGTCAGGAAGCAGAGGAGTGAGCACTGGGATGCATGTCCTTGCACTTATTTCGTCGGGGAGCCCAGACAATCACAGGGTGATGCCCCCGTTCAGAGTGGCAAATCACTTGTGTCTGCACAGGACACTGATGCCCATTATGAATCCTGTTCTCCTGTAGAAATCTGAGTAGAAAGCCAGAATGTGTTTTCCTGAGGTCACAGGAAAACAGGTGGCCTTATGATTCCTCTTGGTGATTTTTTTTTTTCCTTTAGGTCATGTGATGTTACATCTTGATTGTCACAAAGGAGCCAAGCCATCTCTCCAGCCCATTTTATGATCTCAAGCTCCCACCTTGGAGACTTTACCACAATGGACCAAACCCTGATAGCCAAAGCAAACACTTTCTTCTTCAGTTGCTTTGTCGGGGTATTTTATCACAGCAACAGGAAAAAGGTTACTAACTATCATTGCAAGCTTGGGAACGGAGAGCCCAGAACATACTGGGAACAATGAAGAACAAACTGTTTCAACTGTTTCATTG
Source organism: Mus minutoides (assembly GCA_902729485.2). Taxonomy (NCBI): domain Eukaryota; kingdom Metazoa; phylum Chordata; class Mammalia; order Rodentia; family Muridae; genus Mus; species Mus minutoides. The sequence continues at coordinate 2,051,475 of LR749665.1, read as the reverse complement.
TTTCGAAATGAAAAAAAAAAAAAAAAAAAAAAAAAAAAAAAAAAAAAAAAAAAAAAAAAAAAAAAAAAAAAAAAAAAAAAAAAAAAAAAAAAAAAAAAAAAAAAAAAAGAAACGGTCTACCAAATCACACAATCTTGGCTGATAAATAGACATAAAGGGGATTCAAATAGAAATTTCAGAATTGAAAAATAATTAAGCAACTGAAACTCAAATCTTGGCAGGTGGCCTCCGAAGCAGAATGGAAATGGAGAGAAGAGAGCCAGAGTCCTGGGAGACAGAGTGGAGGAAATCACTCAATCTGAACAGACAAAATAAACTAAAACCAAAAGTTTTTTGAGGATCTCAGACCTGTGAAGCTGTAAGGAAAGATTGGCCCTTCTATCCTTAGAATTTTGGGGGCTGTAGCTTGCATTCTTTTTTTAAAAAAAATATTATTAATGTTTTTCCATAGTCCAGTCATTATCTCCCTCCCAGTCTACCCTCCAAAACTTACTCATCCCATTCCTGCTCCCCCATCACCAAGAGGATGTCCCATTTATCCCACCCCATCAGACCTCCCTACTCCCTGGGGCCTCAAGTCTCTCCAGGGTTAGGTGCATTTTCTCTCACTGAGGCCAGACTTGGCAGTTCTCTGTTGTATAGGTGTTGGGGGCCTCCTATCAGCTGGCGTATGCTGCCTGGTTGGAGGCTCAGTGTCTGAGAGTCCCCGGGGGTCCAGGTTAGTTGAGACTGCTGGTCTTCCTATGGGGTCACCCTCTTCCTTGCAGCTTGCATTCTTTATCGAAAAGAGAGGCTCAGAAGGAGGGGAGAGAACAGAAGAAGGCAACAGGACCTTAGGACCACAGTACTGCACAAAATTGTTAAAAAGGAAAAAAAAAACTTCTTTAAAAAGTGCCTAAGAAGAAGTGTTAAAGATGGCTAAACACGATGAACTTATCAAGATACAAAGCCAGAGAAAGAGTTGTGGAGGGATCTGTGTTGAGACATCACAGGTCAGCAGCCCCAGCCCAAGGAGAAAGAAAACATGTAGGGGCAATCAAAGAAAACCGATACCCTGCTTTGGGGGAAACCAACTCGAGCAACGAATTGTGTTCTGGGGCCATGGCTGTGAGAAGGAAGTGCATACCCATTTTCAGATGCTAAAGAAAAGGAACTGGTGCTCCCTGATACCCCAGCTTTTAATACCTATAAAATCTACCCTCAAGAATGAAAAGGAAACAAAGATACTCCCAGGTGAAGGAAAACTAAGTCGCCAGCAGATCTACTCTGAAGGTATGGCTACAGAATGTACATGTTGGATAAACCTCTTCAAACTTGACCAACCAACCAATCATCCATCCATCCATCCATCCATCCATCAATCAATCAATCAATAATCAATCTCAAACAAGGTGAGAACTGTCACAAGGGTGTCTACAGACAGTAACAACAGTAAAGGAATATTGTAAGTGACTGAATGGTTGCATGGCTGGATAAACATATCAAAATCAGTTAGTGTGATCTACCATATTGACAGGACCAAAAACAAGCACACAATTAAATCAACTGATACAGAAAATGTATCTGACAGAATTCAGCATGTAGTCACAAGACCCAGGAATATCACCGCTCACCCTCAGTTTGATACAGAGTGTCAAATAAATACTATTGGCAGCTAGCAACGTAGCTGAGAAAGATTTGTCTCATTCCCTGTGCAATCATGAAGATGGGGTGAGAACACTGAACCAGTTCTTGTTAATTCAGTGCTGGGCTTTCTAGACAATGTGATAGGAGAATAAAAGGCTCAGGGGTCTAACGGAGGAAATAAAACTGTCCCCCAGATGACACTAGCCTATATGGAAAATCCTGAAGACTCTACCCAAAGCCTTGTTAGTGAATTTGGCAAAGTCGCAGGATATAATACCCACACGAAAATGAAGTGGATTGATCTAGTTATGAACAGAGAAAGTAAGAACACAGTACCACTTACAGTAGCTCAAAAATGAAACCCTTAGGTCCAAATCTAGCAAAACAAGGGCAGAGCCATGGGTTAAACCTGTTCAATACTGATAAAGAAATGAAAGCACTAAATAGATGTAAATGCCTGCTATGCTTATGAGCAAAGGTACTTAAAATATCAGAAATGCCCATTTTCTCATATTAATGTACAGGTTCAATGGGATCCCTGCCAAATTTCATAAAGACCTTCCTCTCCCTCCCTTCCTTCCTTCCTTCCTCCTTTCTTTTCCTTTCCTTTCCTTCCTCTTTTCTTTTCTTTTCCCTTCCTTTTTCCCTTCCCTTTTCCCTTCCCTTTTTCCTTCCTTCCTTCCTCCCTCCCTTCCTTCCTTCCTTCCTTCCTTCCTTCCTTCCTTCCTTCCTTCCTTCCTTCCTTCCTTCCTTCTGTTTCTATTATGAAGCTCTGGGTGTCCTGGAACTCCCTATATAGCCTAGGCTGGCCTTGAACTTAAGAGATCCACCTGCCTCTGCCTCCCAAGTGCTAGGATTAGAGGTATGTGCCACTATGCCTGGCTGCCCATAAAAGCTTTTATAAGCATAAATACAACTATTTTTACATTTCTATGGCAGATACAGGAACAAGGGCACCTAAAATGATTTTTGAAAAGAATAGTGTTTTAGTCTTTTCAAAGACTCGTACAGGTACAGCCAGCAAGACACACTCTGTCATGCTAACAATCAAGAGGTAGGATGAGTAAAGTGGAATGAGGAGCCCCAGGAGACGCCTATGCATCTCCGAATGCAAGGGCAGCATGACAGAGGAGGGGACACCTTTTGGACAATAATCTGGGTATGTTCATGAACACTGGCAGGGCAAATTTTGACCCAAGTTTAACTATTTATATGAAAACAGATCCTGGGTTTAAATGTAAACCAATGGGAAATAGTGAAAATATTTACAAGGAACTCTGAAGAAGGTATCTGGGATTTTACATGAGGTGAGGGATGGCTCTGAAGACCCGTGGAAGGAGAATAATAAGTCAAACCCGATAAAATTGAATTCCTGTGTATGACCTGATCGGAGTGGAGCTGCATATTATGCACAAGCTATCCAGTAGAGGAAGATTTTTTTTTTTTTTTAAGATTTATTTTATTTATTATATGTAAATACACTGAAGCGGTCTTCAGACAGTCCAGAAGAGGGCGCCAGATCTCGTTACGGATGGTTGTGAGCCACCATGTGGTTGCTGGGATTTGAACTTATCACCTTCAGAAGAGCAGTCGGGTGCTCTTACCCGCTGAGCCATCTCACCAGCCCCCAAGGAAGATTCTTTTAAAAGTTATAATTATTAACACTTTTGAGTTGGATAGATTTATGGGTCTGGCTGTAATGTTTGTTTTTTGTAATGTTTGTTTCCTGTGCACAAACACATCATACTTTGATCATGTGACTCTTTCCACTGCCCTCCCCATTTCTCTCCTGGCTTCTTCTCTGCTTCTCTAGTAGTCCTTTAGGAGAAGTTATTGAAAGCCATTCCTCTCATAAGGGAAAATGCTCTCAAAACCCAGAGCTAAAAAACACAAATCAATTAAAACATGGGCAAAGACACAAAGAGACGCTTCACAAACGAGCACAGGAGATGGGGTTCAGTGTCACTACTCACCCCTAAAATGAAAATGAGATCCATGTGACACAGCACTGCATCCTTCCCAGAATGGATAAAATATACAGCAGAGGCAGCAACAGATGTGGGTCACTCATGAAACCATATGTTAACTAGTTTATTTATTTATTTATTTATTTATTTATTTTTTAAAGATTTATTTTATTATATGTAAGTACACTGTAGCTGTCCTCAGACACTCCAGAAGAAGGAGCCAGATCTTGTTACGGATGGTTGTGAGCCACCATGTGGTTGCTGGGATTTGAACTTATCACCTTCGGAAGAGCAGTCGGGTGCTCTTACCCGCTGAGCCATTTCACCAGCCCCGTTAACTAGTTTATTAAAAACGCTAAGTGTTCAACCACCATACAACCTTGTCCTCGACCTCCTGGAATTTAGTTTAGACAAAGAACTCAAAACTCTTTACAGGAATGTTCATATTAGTTTGGTTTATTAAAGCCCCCAGATTGGAATCAATCTACTGATCTGTCTATGACTGATATCTGAATGAACTATGGTATCCATAGCATGGAACAGAGGAAAAAGAAATAAACTCAAGAAAGTGCCATACAGTGTGAGTCTCCTTACAGGAGATGAAACCTTCAGAGGAACGAAGAGGAGATTAGTGGCTGCCAGAGGGAGAGAGGGGCAGGGGACAGATTTTTGGAGAGGTGTTTGGACATCCAGGGCAACCTGTATGATACTAGTGGTGAGGGAAAAGGTTTGCATGTTTCCTATGATGTCAACCCTGCTTATGGATTTCTAGTCTGGTTTTCCAGGATAGAACTGTGGGAGGCAGGAAGGGAAATCAGGGAACTGGAGAAAGGATCTATGTCCGTGTTGACACATGCTACGTTTGTAGCTCCATGTGTTTTACAGAATCTTAAGATGAAAGTTTGGTTCAGAACGGTTTCACTTGCAGACAATCTAGGCATGTCTGGTCTATAGCTGCATTCTTCTGAGGACAGTGATGAATAGTGCAAAACACAGAAAATCATAAACTTACTTGAAACACTACACACCACACATGCACACGCACACACACAAGCTGTACAGGTCCACACACACAGTTGATCATAGGTCTTGCATGTAAACTTTGTACATGCATGTAAACATAGCAACACATGTGGTTGGACATGTCCAATAGAGATAATACAAGCTACCAAAACACACCTGACGCTCCATTTTGTGCCAGAGTAAGTAGACTCATGTTACTTTCCAATATTTGAAACTTTGGTCCTAGTGAATTGGAGTCTCTGTGTATAGCAGGGGTGACGTTAAGGATCTGCTGTCAGGAGTGGATTCACGGACCTGGTTAGCACATTTTGTTGACCCTGAATCAGTTTCCCCTTCAGAGTTGGTCAATGCTGTTGTAGATAGAAGTCAAGGAAAGCAGGAGGAGAGAGGACAGGGCAGGCACTTCCTGTTTATTCTTCTCCATGTTTTTGGAAAGGCAATTGACTCTTAATGACCAGGCTGGTTCCCTGAACACTCTCCCTGCCTTGCCCACATGGCACTGGCTGTGAAGACACAAGAAAACCAGAGGTAACCACAGAAAAAAGGCATTTGAAGGACAACACTGAATGTCGTGGAAGGCACACACATCCATTGTATTTTCCCTCAGCTTTAGCTGTACAGACTTGGTGGTTTTGAAACTCAGAGAAGTAAGATCTCATTTATTTTGGCAACAACCAGTTTCTAGGAAATGCAGAGAGCCGTCTGCTTCACTGATTTCTGAACACGAGCTGCAACTGCCCATAATACAAGGCAGGGGCACACTTCAAAGCTCTGTGAGCAAAACAGAAGTATGATCTGTGAATACACTATCACTTGAATAGAAACATTATCTAAATGTCCACATGCACTCTGACTCAATCAATTAAAATAACCAACCCCGCTGGCTTTCCCAGTTATGCCCTTTGGGGTTGAAAGGATGAGTTCTATTCACCTGTATCAATTTCATGTTGAAGTAAATTATACTAATTTCTTGTGCTTTGGGTCATAGAGAATGAAAAAAAAAGATAATTGTCTTAGGGTTTTTATGGCTGTGACAAAACACCATGACCAAGAGCAGGCTGGGGAGGAAGGGTTGATTTTGCTTCCACCTTCACACCCATAGTTCATCATTGAAGGAAGTCAGGACAGGAACTCAAACAGGATAGAAACCTGGGTCTGAAGCTGATGCAGAGGCCATGGACGGGTGCTGCTTACTGCCTTGTTCATCATGGCTTACACAATCTGATGATTTTATATATATATATATATATATATATATATATATATATATATATATATATATATATATATATATATCACCCAGGACCACCAGCCCATGGGTAGCATCATCCACCAATGAGGTGGACCCTCCTACATCAATAGTTAATTAAGAAAACGCTCTACAGGGTTACCTGCAGCCCAGCCTTATGGAGGCATTTTCCCAGTTGAGAGTCCGTCCCTCTTGCCAAAATGACTCTAGCTTGTGTCAAGTTGACCTAAAAACTAGCCAGGACAATAATATTCACCTGTTGAATATGGATTAACTTCTCCGCAAGGCATCACTGAAGAGCCTTTTACTAACGCAGGAAAAGGGACAAATCCTTTTGGTTAAAATGTTCTCTGCTGTGGTAGCAGCGGAATAGACTCTACACACTGACGCAGAGAATTCCAAGATCGCAATGAGTAAAGCCCACGAAACGCAAGTGCAGTGGAGCCCTGAGGGGAGAGAGTTAATACACAAAGCTCCTCTTTCAGTGGGCCAGGCTAGACTATTAAGACCCGCTCTGTCCTTCCCTCTTCTGACCCCAGGAGCCCTTCTCTTCTGCTGTCTTCATGAACCGGCCTTTGTCTCTTCTCTAATGAAAGAGGCGCTTATGTTCTGTCCTGCTCTCTCTGGGGCCCAACAGAAGCCCAGTGGTGGGAAAAATAACAGTAGGTCTAAAGGAAGACTGGAGTGTTGCCAAGGTGACGCACGCACTCTGGTTTCCGGGACATCGCTGGAGTGTCAGTTCCAGAAAGCGCCTGAAGGGGGTGGTGCATACTGAAGAATGAGCAGTGGCTGGTGCAGCCACAGAGGACACCCTTCAGGGAAATGCAGGGTAATTTTCTCACTCAATTAAAACAAAACAAAAAAAATTGTTTGTTTCAAGGGTGATTTAATGAAAGAGTCAGAGGACGCTAGGAACTTGAGTGTCTGCGATTATCTTTTCTAAGGCTTCTATTTGTCACGTGAGGATTAAGCCTTACAGAGAAGGAATTAAACCACAAAGCTTCAGGTTTAAGTAGGTCCTGAGCAGAGTTGATGCCCAGGCTGAGATAGGGTGACCACCTGCCGTGCCAGAGCTGATGCCCAGGCTGAGATAGGGTGACCACCTGCCGTGCCGCAGAAGACCTCTAACTAGCAGTGGCCAGCTTTGCTGAAAAGATAAACATCCAGTGGTAAAACAGCTCCAGACTCTCTCCCACTCCCGAACTAGCATTTCTATGGTTCAGGACGAAAAGTGGCTAACAGCCTTCAGAGGAAGACACGAAATTGAAAGTAGATAGAATTATGAACGCCGTGCTGTTGTATTGTTTTACCATGGGGTCTGATGTAGAAGCAGCAAAGGTTTTCTTATTGTTCTTTGTCTCTGTGTCTCTCTCTGTGTCTCTGACTCCCTCCTTCCTCCCTCCCTCCCTCCTTCCTTTTCTCCTCTTCTTCCTCCTCCTCCCACAACCATCTCTATGTAGGGAATTCTGGCTATGTAGTCCTGGTTGGCCTGGCAGTCACTACAGACCAGGCTGGCCTCAGAGATCCATTGCCTGCCTCAGGGCCTGGGATCAGAGAGTACTTGGATTGTACTGGGATTGTAGGTTGCCATGCCTGGCTGTTCTGCCTTCTTAAGTTTTGTAGTCACAAATGTCTCCGAATTTATTTACTTCTACATTTTCCTGTTTTAGAAAAAAAAATGTTTTTAAAGCATTTGCCAACGCTCTAAATTTTTCTGGACTCCTTTGAAACCCTTTTCATCCCTAATTTTATTAATTGGGGGTCTTCCTTCCCTTGATTAGTTTGGCAGGCTAAGGGTCTGTCAGTCTCGTTTTTCTTTCCAAGGGAATGAACTTTGGCCTCACCGATTTGGTGTATTGCTCATGTACTTTCGTTTCAGTAATTTTCATCCTGACCTCCATTATTTCTTACTGTTTAATACATTTGAGTTTAGCTTATTCTTGTTTTTTTTCTAGGACATTAAGGTACATTGTTAGGTTATTTGAGATAGCCCCAATTTTTATTTATCTATTTGAGATGAGGTCTTGCTATGTGGCTCTAGCCTGGAGCTTACTATGTAGACCAGGCTGGCCTTGAACCCACAGAGATCTGTTTGTGCTACCATTCTCAGCTATCCCCAACTTAAAAAAAATTACAATATAATGACATTTCATCACCCTTCTCTTTCCTCCCTCCAACCTCTCCCATGTCTTTACCCTTCCTGTTCCCTCTCAGAATCATGCCCTCCTCCTCCTCCTCCTCCTCCTCCTCCTCCTCCTCCTCCTCCTCCTCTTCCTCCTCTTCTTCTTCTTCTTCTTCTTCTTCTTCTTCTTCTTCTTCTTCTTCTTCTTCTTCTTCTTCTTCTTCTTCTTCTTCTTCTTCTTCTTCTTCTTCTTTTTTTCCCAAGACAGGGTTTCTCTGTATAGCCCTGGCTGTCCTGGAACTCACTTTGTAGACCAGGCTGGCCTCGAACTCAGAAATCCACCTGCCTCTGCTTCCCGAGTGCTGGGATTAAAGGCGTGTGCCACCATGCTTGGCTTGTCCTATTCTTCTTCAATTGCCATCATTACACACACACACACACACACACACACACACACACACACACACACTCTCTCTCTCTCTACACACACACACACACACACACACACACACACACACACACACACAGTTTATATATTTATTTCCCTGACATCTCTTCATTGCCCTATGTACAATTCATTTTTATAGTTTCTAAATATTTGTGGATTTTCATGTTTATATCATTTAATTAAAGTATAATTCTGTTGATCAGGACATATGTACTCTATGTCTTAAATTATATATATTTATCATATATACATATAGTTATGTGTACACACACAGAGTGCTTAAATATATAAATATGCCCTGCTCAGTCTGTATACTGCTATTTGTGTATACATGGTTTCAGGGCTGATCACTAGTATTGGATCACTTACTGGGGGCTCATCCCTGAAGAAGACTTCTTCCTGCTCTCAGTAGTTCTTAGGTTCCCCATGACATCCAGTATTTCAGTTGGTGTTGTACTTTTTCAGGTCTTCTATCCTCATGCCCACAGATACCTGTAGCTCCCAACCCTCATAGAAGTAGCTTCTCTTTACCTCAGAAGGAAACCCTTAAGGGAACCACAAGCAGTCAAATGCAAGAGCAAGTGGTAGATACCCAGCCCTCGCTGTAACCTCCTTAGTGAGGGCGCGCTGACATACAGCCCTAACTCTCCTCTTAGAAAGGCCTATCTGTATTCAGAAAGTTCTGGCAAGTCTTGCTTTCATTTAATTCTAGCAGTTATAACATTTCCTTCCCGACTCCTTCAAAGCCATGCTTGTCATTCAACAGAGATTGCTCGGTCTCCAATTTGTGGAGTGTCTGCTATTTTTCTTGCTATTGACCTCTGGTTTTGTTCCTTTGTCTTTGTTTTAAAATGTCTTTCCTTTCACTGTCGACTTTAGATGTTAGCTTTGTTGGATGTAGCAGTCTTGGCAATTATTCGCTTCGAGGGTTTGAAATACATTGTTCCACGCTCTCCTGCTTTTAGGGCTGCTGGTGAGAGACCCCATTATTCCAACATGAGTTGGTATTTTTTTTTTTTCTCTTCATAGTTTTTTTTTTTTTTTAAGTTTTTGTTTTATTTATGTGTGTGTGTGTGTGTGTGTGTGTGTGTGCTTATGTGGTGTGTCTCTGTGTGTACGGACACGTGTATGTGGGACCAGCAAAGACCAGCAGAGGTTCCTGTGGAGCTATAGTTACAGACATTGAAAGGTCATGGACGGACTTTTCATGCCTGCCACTAAGTGAAGAGAGTGGTAAAGGTTAAATAGCAAATAACATATTCAACTATTTTATTCTAGAGGGAGAAAGACTAGGCAGGGAGTCTGGGTGAATGATTGTGAAGGGCTTGGGGAAGACACACCCAAGAAGGGAGAAAACAGATTTCCAGGGCAGTGAAACTGCTTTTTTAATGACTTGATAATAGTTGGATATAACATTATTTGTTTGCAAAGCCCTTTGAATGCACAAGATGGGGTGTGAGCCGTGACAATGAGGTCTGTGAGCAGGCCACAGATTCTAACAGTACGCTGTGCCGCTGGGAGGGGGGTGCTGGGGAGTAGAGCTGTGGGTGGGGACAAGAGAGATATGGGAAGCTTCTGTATTTTTTTTTTTCTTCAACTTTGTCCTGAACCTATAGCTACATTGAAAAATTAAGTCTACTTTTAAAAACTGGAGAGAGTCTGTAAATTGGGTCCATTGTGCTGTGAGCCTGGGCAGAGGCAGTGATGGTCATCCTCACTGTGAGAGAATCCCTGTCAGAGGCCGACCTGGACCTGTTAAGCCCGCGAGTGTTTGTCTATCATAGTGACCGGGCAAACTTCTCTGTTCACTCAACAAAACAGAATGTGTACCAGCTATGTGCCTGGAGCCTGGGACAGTCTCATATACATATCAGAGAGGACACACATGAGAGGGCAGTTAAAATCCTGGGGACAGCTGGGCAGTGGTAGCACTCGGGAGGCAGAGGCAGGCAGATCTCTGAGTTCGAGGCCAGCCTGGTCTACAGAGTGAGTCCCAGGACAGTCAGGGCTATACAGAGAAACCCTGTCTCGGAAAACAAAACAACAACAAAAAATTTCCTGGGGACAAATATTAGGATAGTTGCTTAACAGGGTTCCTAGAGCAACTCTGTACTGACAGTTTGGATGGATGATCTCACTCTCCAGTTTGCTTTTGGGGAAGGCGACAGCTAATTAGCCGCCAGAACCCTTCTGCTAAACTTCACCGCAATTTTCTTAAATAACTTCTTGCCCCACTGATAAAAGTTTTGCCAAATCCAGCTTGAACAGATTGGTGAGTGTTATTTATTTCTAAAGGGTTTTCTTCTGTTCTAGGAGCAGTGAAGGCAAGTGATATGTTAGCACATGCAGGGTACGGAGGGAGGGGGAGGGGGGACAGAAGAAGAGGTTCTGCTAACGTTTCCCTGTAGCCCCGACAGTCAGATGTTGCAAGTTATAAATTGCCAAGTTTAAAAGTCACAGAGAGAACCAAAATACACTTTTTTTTCCCCCTGTGATTGGGACTCTAAGCCAAGAAACTCCATTGCTTAGGCTTTTTCCCCAAATTAGGCAGCTTTCTTTCCCTGCCATCTCCCAGCAGCTGCCACCCCACCTCCTCCCTCCCACTTATTAGACATGGTCTCTCTCAGCAGCTGTTTGAGGCATTGCTTGCAGCAACTGCCGGTGTTAGAGTTTTAGTGTATCTGTAAGCTGTTCCAAGAACCCTGTGCCAGAATGTTTCTCTTGGTGAGTGCTAGGATACAAAAATCCAGACTTTTCCGTTTAAGTCATAAGAAGTTTCTGGCCAATAGCTTGAGATTTCTGGTGCCCAAAGTATTTTCTCCTCCTCTTCTCCATCCCCCCCCCTTTTAAAAGACAGGCTCTCATACAGCTCAAGACCACACAGCTCTGGAGCCCTGTAGACCACCGTGCTGGTCTTGAACTCACAGAGATCTCCCTGCCCCCACCTCCTGAGGGATGGGATTAAAGGTGTGTACCACCATGCCCAGCTCTTCTCTTAAAGAAAGACTTTGTTTTCACTTAAATTTGTGAGTATGTGTGTCTAGGGGACTGTGTGTGCACATGAGTGCAGGTGCCCTGCAGGGCATACGGGTGGAAGTTGGAGCTTAGCTGGTATCTTCTTAGTGAGAAGGCAAAATTTCAGGAAGAATTTGCAGTGGTCATTGGTAACCAGGGAGTCTGGCAAGCCAGGACACTGAGAAGTCATGTGTCCTGGGCTCAGCACATGGCATGGATGGGTGGATGGATGGATGGATGGATGGAATGTCCACATGTTCTTTTTATTTTTTCCTCCTTGCTATACTGGAGATCCAACACTTGGCTTTGGGCTGGCTGGAAAAGTGATCTGTTACGAAGGCACATCTCCAGCCCTTTGTGATAATGTCCTTTGTACACATGGATGTTCGGTATATGCATGCTTGTAGAGGTAAGGCCACCCATATGCCACACATATGTCATATGGCATATCAGAGGCTGGTGCATGTTTGTAGGGGTGTTGATGACCATATGTAGAGATCGGAGGTTGACACTGGGTGTCTTCCTCAACTGCTTTCCACTTGAGTCAGGGTCCCTCATTGAATACAGAGCTTGATTATCCTTTAGGCCCACCTGTCTGGCAAGGAGGCCACAGAGCTATGTCTGTCTCTGCCTCCCAGTGCTGAGGTACATGCTATACAGGTACATGCTTCCACACACGGCTTTACACGGGTGCAGGGCTTGAAACTCAGATCCCCAAGCTTATACAGCAAGTACTTTACTTGATGCCATCTTTAAGCCCTGGAGATTTTCTTTTAAATGGTTATTTAGGGTGGAGATATCATTTCATAACTTATTTAGTATATAGCCAGTGCCCGGGATGGTTAAGGAAGTTTCATTCCTGATAGCCGGAGTTACGCAGTGGGAAGAGACAACTCATTGTGATAGGAGGGCTTGCCTTGAGAATCTCTGATTTTCCTTTGGCTGCTGAAGGAAGATGCTGACCACAAAAGGGGAATGGTGACTAATTTTAACCTGCCCTGACGTCTTTACGGGCCTCTTATGGAAAGCGGGATAGTAGTGCGTAGGTGACATGAAAGGGGAAAGGTGACCAATGGGAGAAAAGCATTAAGTGGGGACAGGGATAGGAGGGTGGCAAAGAGGACCTTGTGGGAGGAGGGATAGCTAACACTGCAAGATGCTTGAAAAAGCCATATGAAAAGCATACTATTTTATAAGATTCCCTAAATATGTGTGCTCGCTTATTCATGTGAAAGAGCCTAATTGGAGTGACCCTGTACAGGGATGAAGCTCCTCCCAGAAGACACAGGTTACAGAATAAGAAGCCCAGTGGCAGGACTGAGATAACTCCCTGTCCTGGCTGGTTCTGTGTGTCAACTTGACACAAGCTGGAGTTACGTAGAAAAAGGAGCTTCCATGGAGAAAATGCCTCCATGAGATCCAGCTATAAGGCATTTTCTCAATTAGTGATCAAGGGTGGGAGGGGCCATTGTGGGTGGGGCCATCCCTGGGTTGGTAGTCTTGGATTCTATAAGAAATTGGATTTCTATAAGAAAGCAAGCTGAGGGCTGGAGAGATGGCTCAGCCGTTAAAAGCTAGGCTCACAACCATAAATATAAGAAAGCAAGCTGAGCAAGCCAGGGGAAGCAAGCCATTAAGAAACATCCCTCCACGGCCTCTGCATCAGCCCCTGCTTCCAGACCTGCTTGAATTCCAGTCCTGACTTCCTTTAGTGATGAACAGCAACATGGAAGTATAAGCTGAATAAACCCTTTCCTCCCCAACTTGCTTCTTGGTCATAATGTTTTGTTCAGGAATAGAAACTCTGACTAAGACACTCCCCTAGAGTTGTTAGTCAAAGGTGTCCCGGAGACTCCCAAAACACTGTGGGATTACTATGGGATGTCTATCAGAACTGGGTGGTAATACCTTGCTGTTAAAGGTACCATGCATTCTGGATATAGGGTATGCAAAAAATCCAAGTTGGCATGACCAAGAAGCTTTCTAACAGAAAGTGCTCTGCAGGCTTTCTGGGGGAGAAAAGTCAATGTCAGTCTTACTCATCTGTGAGCCCTGTGAGCCACTGTAGTGACCTGTGAGTGAGTGTGGCAAGATGCGCCCATAGGTTGCACCCATGAGTGCAATAGTGTCATGAGTGTTATGTCATAAATGGTATGGGGGAAGGTCTGTCCCATGGGAGGAAATACATGGCCAATGCCATAAATGTGGCCGAGAATCCATGGGATCCACAGGGATCTCACAGGCCCCAGGGGTGAACCTACGGGTATCACTTTGCTAAATGGACATAGTATCAAATTACCAAATACATGCATGTCTCTATACTCACACATCAGCGCAGCTTTCAGGCCTCATCGAAGAAGCTTCTTTGGGATGGTAATTAGTAGAGAAACTTAGAACTGGTCAGTTCTTAGAGAGCACTGTGGTATGCCCACAGTGGGGCATCTGTACCGCACTCCCTCCTCCCGAGAATCAGGGACCAGTACAGAAGTGGGAGAAGGAGCGGTGTAAGAGTCAGAGGTCAGGGAGAATGTGACCCGAAGATGCCTCTTGATGGGGGACAATTGTTGTGCTTATGAACTCACAGCCGCTGAGGCTTCGAGCAGAAGGTCAAGACCAGTCCTCTTTCACCATGGCGGGTGGGTGGTCCACGGCCCCTCACCTGATCCCTTACCCCTAACTTGTGAGTATGTAAATTCCATGTGCTTTGACTCCATAACAGTCCTACATGCCTGCCTGTTCTACATTGAAGGTAAGCACAAACAGAGATAGTTTCCCCTAAGTTTCTGGGTCTTCCCCCTGTCTCCCAAGGCTTTTATGTCATATAAGGCTTTGATGAAATAAAACATAACAGGCTTTCCTCTTGTTAATTTACAATAATAAAATCAATCTTTGGGGAAAAGAAAGCATGTAAGCCGTGACCCTTAGTGATGGGGAGAGAAAAGGAAGCTCTGAGTTCTGCCCACTCCAGTGCACCTTACCAAAATGTATTCTGCTGTTGGTAGACATTTCCTACTTTGAAGCTGTTAAAAGCAACACTGCGATGAATATTTTACACATTTTTGGTGCCCATGTGCGTGCATTTCAGTCGTGTTTGTCTCTAGACAGGAAGCTGCTGGTTCTGTGACCATCCACCCTGGACACTCGTCATCCTCTGTCCTTTCTAGCCATTTCTAGTGCACGAGAGTTGAGCCGTTATTGAAGCTGGTCATCAGGAAGCTGATCAAGCCAGAGCATTGCATGTGACTGCTGCTCACAGCTCAGGGGAGGGGACAGCCTCAGGGGAGGGTGAAAAACAGTGCCAAGCCCTAAACCATGTGCTCATCAGTATTTCTGTCTTCTGTGTTAGTGACTCTTCCTGGGGTCCAGAGAGACTTGGAGAACATAGAGAGACAGGCCAATGCTTCTGCTGTTTGGCAAAAGATGCTCTTCTGATCCGGCATATGATCCCCAGGGGATGGTTATCTTCAAGGATGGGAGGTTGGCTATTACATGAAAATATGTCCACGGAATCTCCCCAGAGTATTCAGCCTCTCTCGTACATTTTTTTTTACTACCCCATTTATTACATTATCAGTGAGACTTACCTCTGAGAAAATTTCTGATTAAAGACATTACATGTATAAGATAAAATTTAATCTTGCATATCAGAGTTTCAAACACATTAGCGTTTATAGTGCGGATCAGAAGCACTTTAGCAGATGTAGGAAAGAAAATACTTTCTGATGGAAGGTGGGCCCCAGGTTAGCCATAAGGAGAGGTTCTTGCAACACAGTGTGTGATGGTTACTTACTTGGGGTGGCTGGGGAATCTCTTCAGAGAACAGCCCAGCAGAGAGAGAGAGAGAGAGAGAGAGAGAGAGAGAGAGAGAGAGAGAAAGAGAGAGAGAAAGAGAGAGAGAGAAAGAGAGAGAGAGTTCATAGAAGGGGTACTCTCTAAAACCTCACGCATATGGAAGACATCAGAGACAAGTAAAGTGAGATGGAATGATAGAATAGGTTGGGCAGCCATGGAGAAGAGTAACAACTCATTGTCTAAGGTAGTCAGTGATAAGCAGAAAGGATGGAATGCCCACAGCAGGGAGATCCTGCCATGGAGACAGAACTATGCCTTTGCTGGATCCCAACCAGGTGTAAAGCTTTGCCAGCCACTCCTGTGCCGCCGCTCATGTGACATCTACTCAGGAGGCCATGCCCCCCCCTCCACCTGGTTTTACTTTGCCAGGTTGACTCCACTGCCTGTTTTTAGCTGGTCCTGACCAACCCAGCCTGAGCTGAGCTCCACGATGACGTCCTCCCACGTTCCCATCTGGATTCTGCTCCTTCCTTGTCCTCTCTCCTCAGGCAGAGCCCCAGGAGCATGCTCTTCATCTCCCTTGAGCTACTTGCAAGGAAGGGCTAATCTCCAGAGACAATGTAATCCTCTCTTTCTCTCTCTCTCCAAATAAAAACAAATCATTGACTTTTACAGACTCTCCAGCAGTCCATGCCAGCCTGAAGTGGTCCACTCACATCCCCGGGGGTCAGACCTAAGCACCAGCTGAGGCTGGATGTCCCAGACACTGTGAAGCACTGCACAGGATGATTATGTGCCTTTCACTTGGTCTGCCCTGCTCCCTCGTTCTTGCTGCCCCCCCCATTTTGATCTCCCTGTGTCTTGCGTGCATGCTAGTATTGGTCATGGTGTTTCATCACAGCAATAGGAACCCTAACTAGGACAATTATCTTGTAGTTCTGGAGATGAGGAGTATAAAATTAATGCCACTGGTCTAAAATCCAAAGTTTCACGTGTGTTCTTTTCTGGAGTCTGCAGGCAAGAGTCTACTTGTTGGCCTTCTCAAGAGTCAAGGCTACATACATTCCTTGACCCTTCTTACATTTTCAGAACTGGTAGTGACATTTGAATATGTCATGCCAAACAACTTTACTTCCAAGGCCCCTTGTATATTTACTGAGAAATCCTGGGTATTCAAGATTCCTTCCATTCTTCCACCATCCATCCATCCATCCATCCATCCATCCATCCATCCATCTACCTATACATACATAATACATATACACATATATTATACACATTAATACAGACAGACAGACAGACAGACAGACACACACACACACACACACACACACACACACTATATTCCATAGGCTGTCTTCACACTCCTTGGATCAAGTGATCTGTCTTAGCTTCTTGGGTTACTGTAATCTCTTTACATCAAAATAACTGCCTTAATTTAATTTTATCTGCCACTTCGATCACCTGTTGCCATATAAATAACATACTACAAGTTATGGTATTATGGAGATCTTTGGGAGGTTTGGAAGATTTCTTTTTTTCTCAATTACAGGCTTACTCTATCTATTCTTCTTACTTTATACCCATCTGTCAATATGAAAAAAAGTTAACTATTTTAATATATGACTTTTTAAAGTATAATATATCAAGTATACAATACTCCATTTCTCTGAAGTGCATTTAGGGTGGAGGCCAGGTGTTATCGGAGTCCTATCATTGAGCTATACCATCACTCTCACACATTGTTTTTAATAAATAATTTATCTTCTATGTTTTCAATTTCAGGTCACTGAGAGGCCCTCATTGTTTCCGATAGTTCCAGTGAATTCCATGGGCTAGATGTCCCCTTGGTGCTGAAGTCACAAGACATGGAGGGGTCAAGCAGGCCCTAACCAGAAAGCTTCCTCCCTGAAGGCCAGCTTTCATAAGTATCAGAGGTGTTATGCATGCTGGTGGGAGAAAGACATTACCCAGATGAGGATTCTCTGAGCTCTAACAACCAACATGGCAAGAGACACTCACAGGTGCAATAGTGGCATAAATATTATAGGGAAAACCAATTTCTTTTTTATTTCTTTTTTCACAGGAAGAAACACATACCTTTTCCTGTAAACCTGGTAAAGACCCATGGCTTGGAGCTCATAGGTCCTAGTGTTGACTCTAGTACTTTATTTTGCTAAACAAATATAGTATTAAACTCCTCTCTAAATTCATATCTGTATACCCACAGAATGTAGCTCTTATACTATCAGTTTGTACAATTTTTAAAAAATCTCTTTGTCGGGTAAATGACAGGTAATGAAAAAAAAATTCACCAGTGGTGAATTTCAGAAAATAAGTGTGTATGGGTTGGTCAGGCACAAATAGGACTCTGATATAAATTTTTTTTTTGTCCACCCAAGGCTCAGGACCATTGCAGAAAATGGGACAGAAATGTTTTAAGAGCCAGAGTCAGGGAGGACCAGATCCAATGTCTTCTTGACATGACAGGACCACTATCCTGATCTCATGGCACCTGGGGTTACCTAACAAGATATGGACGGTATCAATTCAATCATGGAGGAGGGAGGGGCTCATAAGCCAGTGAGGGTAGAAATACCAGCCCATGGGGCATACTGTGCTACTGGGCTGTGCTCTGTGTTCCTGGAGGTGGCTTGTTGCCTGGTTCTAGGCACCTGTATGGGATATGCTACCTGGACAGTTTCCCCTTGAATTCTTTCAACCGTGGAGCCCCTTTAGTTAGAAAGGGAACGACTATTCCTTTAATGGTTCCTCCATTGACAGGCAGTACCACAGCTGGCAAACTAAGTTACTTGTTAAGTATCTTGCTATTGTGAGTGATGGATGCAAACAGACCGGAAGTCTAAGTTTGGGTGTTCTGAGTTGACCACATCGCACAGTAACTTACTACATATTTTATGACATCCTGGAACAGAGGAAACGATAAAGGATGCTAATGTCCACCACTCCTACCTGACCCCTATGTGCTGTATGCATTTGTCATTACCCCCATCACACCCTATCAATATGCACAATTAATACACGGCAGTTAAAAAAGCTTGGCTTCCATTTTTCTCTTGCGTTCCTTTCTTTCTTTCCCCCCAACCCCTCAAGCTGTTACAGTCCTAGGAGAGATTTGAGACAGCCTTATGTTTTTTTAGAAAAAAAAACCAAAAAACTATTTTTATTCATATGTTCAGGTGTCCAAATGATGAAGTCTCTTTCTCTCTCCCAATCAGTGACAACCCACCCACAATGTCAGTGTGTTCTCTACTTTGGCTTCTTAATGACAGGCCGGATTCTTGCCCAGCTCTGCCGCCTGCGAGGCTCTGCAGGGCGCCCACACCAAGCTGCTGCTGCGGCTGCTGCTGCTGCTGCTGCTGCTGTGTGTGTGTGGGGGAAAGCCTTCTTGGAAGGATCGGCGTACAGCTAGTGCACAGAGCAAGAGGCTTGGTGTGGAGAGCTGGCCATGCTTTTATTTTACTAAAAAGATCATCAGGAGCCTCTTAAGCACCCACTGAGGACAAAGCTGATAAAACTCTATTGTGCTGAGATATGCTTCAGTATAGAGTTTATCGGCTCTTGTCACGGGGATAAAACTGAGCGGGGTAGACAGGCTTCTCTGCTTCACCATGGTAACAACTGTATTATCTGTATGTGCCTCAAAACACGGTGTTGTAAACCTGAGGTATATATATATATATATATATATATATATATATATATATATATATATATATATACAATGTGATGAATTTTAAAATATACATTATGAAATTAGAAACAAGGATTCGAGGCTGTAGCTCAAATTGGCAGAGAACTCGCCTAGCAAGCACAAACTGGGTGTCGTGGGACATGCCTGAAACCCCAGCGTGTGGGAGACGCAGGCAGGAGGAGGGTTAGAAATTAAAGGTCATCCTTGGCTGTGTAAGTGAGTTCCTGGCCACAACCTGGACTACAGAAGACACTGTTTCAGAAGGGAAGTCATTACTGAGCTGTAGGAGTTGGCCAACCCAATGCAAACACATGAGATGGGGCTCATCTTCTGGACTCACCCAGCACACTAGGTCTCTCACTGCTGTTTGTCAGTGCTCCATGCACGCCAACAGGCCATTTCTGGATTCATGAGCGGCGATCACTTAAAACAAAACCTACCTACTTTATGGACTGAGCAATTCCAGGTGCTTCCCTTCCCATCCTACGGCTGCACCATGATCTTCCCTATAGAAATCACGACAAACCAGGCTTGTGTTAACTCACTGTCGCTGCTGTAGTGACATCATAAATTCAGAGGCTTACCACACCCACCCATTTATTCTCATTCATGAGAGGCAAGTATGAAATGGGTCTTTTGGGGTTATCCCTTGGGGATGATCTGTTTCCCTGCCATTTTAGAGGCAAGGCTTCGTTCCTTGGTTTGTAGACTTATCCTCAATTTTCAAAGCTGAAAACTTAACATCCTCCAATTTCCCCCCCCCCCTCTCTCTCTCTCTCTCTCTCTCTCTCTCTCTCTCTCTTTCTGACTCACTCTCACCTGCCTCCCTTTCCTAAGATCACTTGTGATCACACTGGTCCTACCAGGAACTAATCATGCCTGTAAAGTTCTTTTCCTCCTGTAAGGAAATACTTACACAAGGGCTGGGGATTGGGATGTAAATATCTCTTCAGAGGCCTAGAGATGAGTTAGTGAGAATAATTACAGCAACATACCATGCCGCTGACCACAGTCACGTGTTCAATATTAAAATCAGAGACATCGTCATTAACAATAGAAACAAAACCAGGAGAAATGTCAGGCATACACTGTAGTGCTCCTTCTAAGCTATAGGAAGACTAGCTGATGCTTGCTTGATAGGTTTTATAGCACAGTGAGCTCTCTAATGATTGAGGTTTGATATCACACAACTATCAACTTATAAAAAAAGCAGGGCATGGAGGCTGTATTAGTTAGGGTTCTCTAGATCACAGAACTTACAGAGTAAAGGAATTTATTGATGATTTACAGTCTGCAGCCCAATTCCCAACAATGATTCAGTAGTAGCTGTGAATGGAAGTCCAAGGATCTAGCAATTACTCAGTCCCACACGGTGAACAGGCGAAGGAGCGAGTGCTAGTCTCCCTTCTTCCAGTGTCCTTATATGGTCTCCAGCAGAAGGTGTAACCCAGATTAAAGGTGTGTGCCATCACACCTTTAGTCCCAGGTGATCTTGAGCTCGGTGATCTCTGTGTTAATCTCACACCTTTATTCCCAGATGATCTTGAGCTCGGAGATCTCTCTGTCTTAATCTCACACCTTTAATCCCAGATGATCTTGAGCTCGGAGATCTCTCTGTCTTAATATTCTGGAATCCATAGCCGATATGCTATCAAGACCTCCATACCGAGATCCAGATCAGAGACTTCTATATCCAAGCCTCCAGGTTAGGGTCACTGGTGAGCCTTCCAAATCTGGATTGTAGCTCATTCCAAATATGGTCAAGTTGACAACCAGGGATAGCCACTACAGAGGCTATAATTTTTAGAAGCTTTTAGATTAAAAATTACTTAATTATTATTGTTGTTGTTGTCTCTGTAAGGGTGTGGGGACATATATGCCCTGTGCTTGCGGACCAGAAGACAGTGTTTAGGAGCTCTGGGGATAGAACCCAAGTTGTCAGGCTTGGTGGCAGGCACTTTTACCCAGTGAGCCATCTTGTCTACCCTAAGATTTGGTTTGTTGAATGTGGCAATTAAAACATATGATGAGGAAAATGAATAAAATATTACCACAAGGCAGACTTGAGTTACTAAGTAAATCTTTTATGAAAAACAGAAATTTCCTTGGTAGATAAGGCTATTAGTAGCTGTGCATCCTTGGGCCATAAGCAGATGTACAGTATTGACATAGTACCCTCTTGTAGAGTGGGCCTTAAATCCAATAAAAAAGCCGTCGGTTACCCCTATAACAAGCATACCACCGTTGCTTCAATAGGCCTATTTTGTCAAGTTGCTCCTCAATGTCGTGGGTGACATGCACAACTTGGTAAGTCCCTTGATGACTTCTCTCCAAGCTGCCTTGGTAGCACCTTCTAGCTATCTGGAAGGGATAAAGTTTCCCCATATGGACTAGCATGATTTTTCCATGTCCTATGGCCAAAGTATGTGCTGTCCTCAGCAATAGGGTCTTGTCAACAGGCTCTGATTGGCCATCTAGAACAATGACAATAGTGTGTATATATATATATTTCCCTTCCCTGGTCCTCTGTGTTTAATACTAGATGATTTCTGGGAGAAACAATGTTTTCCTGGGTAGGACAACTCCAATTAATGTTTTGTTTTTAGATTCTGTTTCTTAGGAAGCTTATAAGATAGTATGTTTCTAATTTTTTTTAAACCATCCTTCATGTTACTTATCGTTTACCCTCTGTCTTTTGTCCTCCCTCACATCCTCTCCCAACTTGAACTATTCCCTCATTTTCCTCATTCTCCCTTCATATCTGTGATCTACCATCCCTTTCCCCAGTCGATAATGATACCTTTCCTTCTTCCTGGCTTCAGCATACATGCTCCAAATTCAACACAACTCTAAATATTTGAAATTAGGTTTTACACATGAGAGAGGACATTTACTATTTTTCTTTCTGGGTCCTTTACTGTGACTGGTAGTTTCACATCAACCTAACACAAGCTAGAGTCATTTGGGGAGAGGAAACCTCATTTGTGAAGATATTCCCACCAGACTGGCCTATGGATGAGTCTAGGATGTATTTTTTTTTATTACTGCAAGAACAAGTGTGATGTCACCATTTTCCTAGTGTTTCTTCCAATTCTGGTAGATTTTTTTTTTAAATGTCTAGCAACCCACCCAAAGTTTTGTGTTCCCTTTGATTCTAAACTTCTCCCAGTCACAGGCCACCACAGAAAGGGGGTGAGACAGCTCATGAATGCATGGGATTCCAAGCTACGTCTTCGCCCTTTCTCAGCTCTTGTCTGAGAAATGAGACATGCCAGTTGGGCAAGCTCCTTATTTTTCTGTTTACATTGAAACATTATCATTTCAGGCAGAGACCATGCTGTATGGGAGAAAAACAGGGAGTTAACTTTTAACCTTCCCTTTTGCTTCTTTGTGTATATATGTAGCATGGGTGTATGCCTATGTGTCTTCACATGTGCCTGTGTGTGCATGCATGTCCACGTGTGTGTGGAGGCTTGAAGCTGACACTAGATATTTTCTATTTTCTAATTTACTTATAGATCCAGGATCCCACAATGAGCCCAGAGCTCATTGATTCCTGCTAATCCAGATAGTCATCTTGCCCTAGAGATTCCCTATCTCTGCCTCATCAGTATCAGGACTGCAGGTGCCTGTCCAGCTTTCATATGGGTACTGGAGATCCAAACTCTGGCCCCCACACTTACCCACTGAGCCACCATCACAGCCCAGGAAGGAACTTTTAAAAGATGATAAGAGTTGACTCCAAAACACAATGGATGCTCAGTGTTTTTACCTTGCCTGCCTGACTTAGTCTTTTCAAACCTCGATAACTGGGAAAGGTAAGTGATCATTAGCCTGCCCTCCCTTCAGAGGAAGAGACAAAGGGAAGCAAGTTATTTCTACCAGCAGCATATTGCAAGCCTGTAAAATACTAAACTAGGTTTCTACCTCAAAACACCCTTTGAGGATGGCAAACAACCATGATTAGGTTCATTTGGCAAATGGGAAAATTTGTTCTTTGAATTAAGTAGCTTTTCAAAGTTGTTATACTTTGGCTGAAGCCTCTGACATCCAGCTTTGCATCTCAGATGTAATCTTCTCGGGGCAAGGCTTGGCAATCCCATTTCAGTTGTTCTGGAAAGACCTTTGCCATAGAATTTAGCCACCATAAAGGATGATAACAGAACCCTTATAAGCAGATGGCTATATGGTTATAAGTCAACATTCAAGGCCAAAAAAAAAAAAATTAGACCACAAAATTAGGTGTTCTTTGTGACCAGGACTACCTAACAGTGTACAGTGATGGTCAAACCACTGGAAAGTCTTGGTAAAAATACAAGTCTCAT
Source organism: Mus minutoides (assembly GCA_902729485.2). Taxonomy (NCBI): domain Eukaryota; kingdom Metazoa; phylum Chordata; class Mammalia; order Rodentia; family Muridae; genus Mus; species Mus minutoides. The sequence continues at coordinate 2,028,193 of LR749665.1, read as the reverse complement.
CTTCAGTCCAGCCCAGTGCTTCCTTTACTTGAAAGAGTGACATCAGAGCATCGTCATGACTCTATGAGAATACTTTGTAACAAGGCTCTCTAAAAGGATCCGATGATGAAGAATTTATTAGAGATCTATTAGAGGGCATAATTAACAGACATCACTAGCCTACTGAAATAGGAGTTGAGAGAAGGCAAGCAGCAGCTGAGACACGGGAACAGGGAAGATACCCACTGGGACTAGGTCAGCCCTGAGGTCTGATGACTCAGTCAGAGGGAGCTGGAGGCTTCTAGAAGATATGGTGGTCAGGTAGATCAGATCTGAAGAAGTGAATTTGGGAGGCAGAGGCAAACAGAAGACAGGTAAGTCAGCAAGGTTTAGAAGAGCTTGCCTGATGAGATTATTGGATGAGAAGGACCAAGGTGTCTAAAGGGAGAGTGAAGAAGGGGACCCCTCTGAGAGATCAAAGACAGGAGCGTATCATGCCGGTTAGCAGAAGAGTTTAAGGAGATAGGATCAACAGTGTAAAGAATTACAGTAATGAAAAAAAAAGACAAGAAGTCAGAAATATCCCTTGATTGCAAAGAGGGACAGGGATATAAGAATTAATGAGAAATGGAAAGAGATGAATATATATATATATAGCCATATGACTATGCTATATATTATGTACTTACATATTTATATAGTGTCTACTTATAATATGTGTCTCATATAGAGACACATAGTCATATAGTCATATATAGTCATATGCCTATATATCATATGACTATATATCACTATATCTCTCTATATATAATGAGATGTATTATATTATATTAATTATATGAGAATATAATGTAGTATATTATATATACATATATCTATATATATATGTAATCTATTTATAATGAAAATCTATCTATATATATATATTACATGAAACAGGCTTAAAGGAATTAAAAGCAAGCAACAACAGCAAAAAAAAGAACGGCTAGAATTTAGGTACTATACCAGCAACAACAATCTCACAGGCAGCCTCAATGTTTGGGAAATATTGTGAGCTACATCCCTGGCACACACATTCCAGAATCTAAGGAAAACTACTTTAGCTTACACATGAGTACATGTTTGTGGGTTAGGTCTTCATAACTTTGAAATATCAGCTCAGTTCTGTCAGCTTTTAGTGTGCAAGGCTGCTCTTTGGTCTTCAGAGGATACACTAGAACAAGCAACTGTTTAATCCTTGTTTCTGTAAAGATTATAGAACAAATGATCTTCTCTTTGTTCAGCTGTCAAACAACTGTTGAATGGATGACTGGGACACATCTTTGTATGGAGAATTTCACCATCTTCTTCCATGTACTCCTCCTCTGCTTTCCTCCCTCCTGGACATCTCCTTCCCTCTCCCTACTTCCCTTCTCTTTCCCCCTTGGTTTTCCTTCCCATCCTCTCTTCCTTTTTCTTTGTGACAGGGTCTCACTACGTAGCTCAGGCTAGCCTCAAACTCACAGTCCTCTAGCCTCAGTGCCTGGAGTTCAGTATCTGTGGGTGTGAACCCTCTCTCCCAGCTATTTTGTCAAAGAATTAGGATTTGGTTTCATTTCCATTTTGTGATTTACTCATGCACAAAATAATACACACATTGCTTCAATAGAAAAAGGAGTCCTGCTTGGTTGCGGTTCTGTATGGTGCCACTTTTCCACAGAAGGAAGCTGGGAGAAGGCCCTGGTAGGTGTTTAGCACTTGTCAATGGGGACCCTGGGCTAGTGAGCTTCTCAGAAGAACCTGATTTTGCTCTCCTCTCAAGCTAACTCACTGCCACTTTGCAGACAAACATGGAAGCTACTTTTGCTTCGCTAAAACAAAGCACCAACCAGGTTCCTGCAGATGTAGTCTCTGCCTCTTACAAATGACAGAATCAATTAGTGTAGGGTCATCTCAGCTGTGCGCCATAGGCATGGCTTCTAGGCTGAGGGAATAAAGACCTGCCAGCTGTGATGATGTTCCTGAGAACAGTGGGGATCAGGTGACAGCTTGTCAGGATATGAAAAATGGTGTCTCAGAAAGTAGGAGTAGGCACTGTCATGATCCACTCAGCAGATGCCTTGTCTTAGGTAAAATTTTCAGATGTGATATAATTACAGACATGGGTTGGCTCAATACGGTAGAATCCAACAGTGAAGGAAAAGTAGAAAATCGTATTTCCTTCTTTAATATCATCCACATATGTTATTACAATGGGGTCATAATACTCAGAGTGGCTTATGGGAAAAATGAACTCTAGATTCATCCAGTTGGCTTGAATGCAGGACAGCTAACACTTTATTTGTGTTGAGTGGTTTCATTTATTGAAGCAAGGTGGTGTGCGTGTGTGAGAGAGAGAGAGAGAGAGAGAGAGAGAGAGAATTCTCTCATTCACACAAAATGAATGAATACTGACATAAGAGCCAATGATAATCATTAGCTATTATGGGATACTATTCATATTTACACATTTTAATGTGAATTAAATTACATCAGCCCATCACTGCAGAGGTGAGAAACAGTTTTAAAAGGCAAATAAGGGATGAGTGGGGGAGATGGCTCAGTTGGCAAAGAGCTTGCTGTGTAAGCATGGAGATCTGAGTTCAATCTCCAGGACTGACATTTAACAAAACAAAACAAAACAAAACAAAACAAAACAAAACAAAACAAAACACAAGCCAGCTGTGGTGGCCTGCTTGTAATTCTCCTGCTCACAAGCTGACAGACTTCCCTATTTGCCGAGTTCTAAGAAGATAAGCAACCCTTCCTCAAACTATGCGGTGGATAGCAGCTGAAAGAGTGACAGCCGAGGCTGACCTCTGACCTCCATAACCATGTATTCATGCACACGCACACCTGCTCTACACCCTCCCACATGAACACATGTATGTGAACATACGTACACACAATAGAAAACTAAAACTGCAAATGGGTAATTTCACGTATTGAACAGAAAGTCACGGTCAGTCCCTAACTGCTTCCCGTCTGCACATTAAGGGTCTTTACCTGGAGTTTGCCTGCTAGTGCTCTGCCCAGGGCATATCTAACTTGGAAGTATTTTGTCTCAAGAGACCCCACCCCAGCCTTGGAAATGGTTGGTCTTGGACAATCATAGAGTTGCATTCATCATGAATGCTGGAGACAAGACGCTCGGCTTTGACGTCACACTGGTCTCCCTGATGGTGTTCATGCCCAGTGCTACAAACTTATTTTCCCTTTCTTTCAACTCTTTCCACCCTAGAGGTAGGAACTAATAGATTCACATGAGGGTTCAGTGTCCACGGCGGACCAGAAGAAAGTGGAGGATTCAGCTAACTGGACAGCCTGTCTCATCACTGTTTGTAGCTGCTCTCCTACAACCTTCCACCTACACCAACATCAGAGAGTCCCAACTGAGCCTCCGTTGGTTGAACTGTTGAGATGAACTACTGGATTGAGTTTATGTACCTCTCTGATCCTTTTGGTCTTGCCTGACCCCAGTAGCTTGGATACCTGCCCTTTTTTTTCCTGAACAGCCTCAAGATGGCTCACGCCACTCACTGCTAGTTGTACAGTCTACTCCCGTTGTCTTCATTCTCTGGGCACTGAGTACTTCTCAGCCTTCCTCAGGATGGAGGCTAGACTTTACCCACTCCCTAGGAAGCTTGTGGGACCACAGAAGCCCAGGTTTCCTGAGGAAGTGTGGCACAGACAGCACCCTGATTGTAAGTTTGGAAAAAAACAGATAGATGCTTGGAAGGAACAAGCATGCAGGTTTCTAGCCCTTTCTCTGGTAGACAGGTCTGCATTAGCTCCACACGGCTTACCCAGTAGTGTCACACGTGATCAAATGGGTATCTGTGTTTGCCTCCAACACTTTGGCCAGCCTGGTAATGTCACATAGGTTATTTGCTTATCTGGTATCCACTCTCTCAGACCTTCTTGAGAATCCAAAAAGGAGGATTTAGCTCTTGTTACCTTTCTGGGGACTGGATTATAATAGACAACATGACTTGCAGGGAATAGCACTCTTGTGCAGGGACAGCCCATCCCAGGCAGAGCACCCTAAGATGGATCTGCCCATTCACAGACTCTACTATGGTCCTTTCTGGTCTGCTGCTGACAAGCCTGACTTATGTTGAAAAGATGGGTGGATTCTTGAACATTTTGGTCATTGCTATGTGCAGTCAGATGCTCCAGAGACTGGCTGGGCCAAGGAGAGAAATATTCGCTTAATAGCTCTAATATCTGGGCAATCCAAAGTAGACTATGTGCTCAGGCCTGGGGAGGGTCGACACTAATCTTGACGTTTGTTCTAGAATAGAAGCTTCAGGGGACAAAGGTTACTGATGGCATTATTTTAAGTCTTAGAACAGTCTGGTACCCAGGACATCTTCAGCCCTTGTTGAACACACGGATAAGTAAGCATGTCGTGTATGCACAAGCACTTCATCTATAACTAGATGGCTTCCTCCTTTTCTCCTTTGCTAGGAGGAATTTGGCTGGCACCCATCCCAGAGAGCTGGTTAGACTGGCTGGCCATCATACTCCCCAGGTGGTGACATTTCCACTTTTGGTCATCTTCTCACTGCCACAGCACTGATGGTGAAAGAACTTGTCACCTGGGTCCTAACATACATAAGGGAGTCCATGCAAATACCATCACGAATTAGTGTACCACTAATTCCCTTTAATTCCAGGCAGTGATTCCTTTTAATCTTCCCAACTTCAGAATTCAAAGTGCCAAAAAAAAAAAAAAATCTTGTTTCTGATATCTCATTGTCTTCACTAGGGTTTTATTTCTATGAAGAAACATCATGACCAAGGCAACTCTTTTTTTTTCTTCTATTTTTATATTTTATGTAATTAATAAAACAGTGCTTGTATAAAAATTCACACAAAGTTGCTAGAGAGCATACAAGTTCCAAAACTGTCCTGGGTCTGTGGTACATTCAGTTTTCTAAGGGTACGCTCAGATCAGTGTAACAGGCAGACATGATGTGGTCTCTCATTCTCTTTGGTAAAACTAAGCTTGTTACTCACTCCTCACAGTATTGCTCTGATATCCACTTTGTGCAGGGTCTGCGCTTCCTGGGATGTCAGACATTAAGGCTGGATCTACCAGAGACAAGGACTGCCCACAGCAGTGACAGCCCCTGGGCCCTCACCCCCCACCCCCCCCACTTCAGAATGACCCAGTGACCTCCAATCAGTGGTCTCCAGGTCCCTCTGGATCAGGTAGGAAGCAGTTGCTGGGGGGATCGTAGAAACTGAGGCAATTTCTACAAGAACCCAAATGGCCACACTGTGGTGTGATCAGGCCAAATCCAGTCGCCACTAAGTAGATCCCATTGGTCAGTTGATGATTGCTGCTGATATGAACCCCTCACCCCCTAACTTAAAAGGAAAGGAAGGTTTGGGTTTCAACACTGAGGGGGAAGGGCAGCGAGCACTAATGACACTAGACATTGATTCCCTGACAAACGTTTGCCATCAGACAGACACGGCCACATGAATAAAAGCAGGATTCGAACACTGTACATTCAAGAGTATCTTCAGACATTCTTTAACAGCTTACTAACAGAGAAAACCAAGACCACTACCACCTACTGTGACATACTATTTTAGTGAACATCAGAATGTTGGGGCTAATCTTTAGTCCTCTGGATACAAGGCAAAAATAATCCATAACACAAACAAAGAATTTAGATGAGGACAGGGAAAGCAGTTGCCAACAGATTTCATGAAAACCATTAAATTCTGAAAAAAATAAGTATTTTATATTTATATTGCTTCATGAAAAAAAAATATGCCCACTGGAGCTCCCTGTACGGATGGGTGAGTGAGGACACCATACGGTCCAGTGGGCAGGAAACAACTCCCAGAGTGACCAGCTCTTTTCACTGAAGGGATGATGGGACTGGTGGGTTGGGGGTGGGGGAAGAGAAGCCCTACATAGTTAAAGGATTAAGGAAACCAAAATACAGGTTCCCAGAATTTAACACACTCTGGGTTACAAAAAGTCCCACTCAGTTCCTAGAGCCCGCCATTTCTCAGATGTGACTAGACGGGACTTGTAAACACTCAGTGGCCGATTGTCCTTCTGATGTTGCAGGGCCACGCTCCACTTTCTGAAAAGGAGGACAATTTTCACATGGCTTGGAATCCTCTCGGTTACATCCTCAAGACCAGAACAAATCCCATGGAATTCTCTCGAACCAGTGGAAGCAGTGAGAGAGTGCCACAGCCATCTTTGGGGTAGCGTGTGTGTAACTAAGGCATTAGAGAGAGGCCAAGTGAGGGGGGAAAGGGGAGTCTGTCTTCTGTCTGCCCCATTACCTTCTTCCTGGGCACAAGAAGGTTGCGGGGGGGCCCCTCACCTCACTTCTTATAAGGAGATACGTGTGCGCCACAAAGCCAAGGCAACTCTTTTGAAGGAAAACATTTAATTGGGGCTGGCTTAGAGTTTCAGAGTTTTAGTCCATTATCATCATGGCAGGGAGCATGACAGCATCCAGGCAGACATGGTGCTAGAGTTGAGAGTTTTACATCTTGATCCACAGGCAGCAGAAGGAGACCATGTATCATACTAGGCATAGCTTGAGCATGTAAGACCTCAAGGCCCACTTCCACAATGACACACTTCCTCCGACAAGGTCACACCTCCCTAAAAGTGCCATTCCCTATGGCCAAGCATTCAAACCTAAGTCTTTATGGGGGCCGCACATATTCAAACCGCCGTGCTTGTTGAACATGACTTAGGATGATGAGAGCTGTCTTGTGGGAGTAAGAATGTGGATAGCCAACTAGAAGTCTGCTTTGTACTTCTTTCCAATGCAAATAGAAAGTCCTCTGTGTATAAAGGGAACTTCTAATAGTTGAGATTTCTATTTCTATTCTTCTAATAGTTGAGATTTTTAGGGTACAGAAAAGGTTGACACAAAAGATTGGGGTTTCAATCACCTCCCTCCCCTGCCAGCGTATACAAAGTGGTGGCTTGGCTAACTGCCTCCAGAGGGCAGACTGAGGAAGCCTGCAGGTGACTGCTTAATTATGCAGATAGATGGCTGTGTGGCCCTGGGTTACAGACTAGGTATCTGTGGGCAGAGAGGATGTTGTGCATTTCCCCAAACAGGACGTGGCTGATTCCTAATACACAGTGAGAGATGAGGGTGCCAGCTTTTTACCCTCCATCGCCATCAGAACCGGTTTCTGCCGGCTGCTGCACATTAGATGCTGTAGAATACATCAGTGAAAACTCGTTTATTGTTGAAGGGGAAATTCATTTCAACCAATTTCCCTTGTGAGTTGGCCACTTATTTCCAAAATGGCACGGCCTCAGTATTCTGTGGGTATGCATCCACATTCTGACAAGCAAAAGGAAGGTCGTGGAACCACATAATGAATGTCAGAAGAGAATAAGAAATTTGGATGCCATAAAAGCAAGGGAAAAGCTTGGCTTGAAATATATAAGGAGGTTCCCTGTTCCCTCCTCTGCCCTCCCCCTCTTTTCTCTCCCCTTTCTATTTTTAAGTAGTAGCTGTCAAAATATTTTAAATATTTCCTGATATAAAAGGTAGCTTGGAGTGTTACTAAGAGCTAATATAAATATGATAAGGGGATTTTCTTACTGGGGGCTAAGGCAGGCACATTAAATAAATATATTTTGTTCATTGTTTTCTTATGGTTTTATGGCTTATAGAATACAAATAACTGCGGTGAAACACAAATATTCTTTTTTTCCTCACAGAACCCACAGTGAAACTCAGGATATTTCCCTGGCATCGCACTGGCATCTGACAGTGTTGCAAGGCTGGACTAGGGGATGAACAGGGTCAGAGGAGGTGATCAGTCATGGGGAGGTGTTGTCTCAGAGGCAAAGGCATCACAGGACTCAGCAGCTCCTACAGGATTCTTGCCAAGTGATGCCAGGTTTCCCCAGCAACCTCAGGCTGACATCACTGATACTGAGACATCTCATCTCTGAGTCTGTCCTATGACACCATGATGCAGAGACGGAGGGAGAAAATGAATTTGTCATGAGGATGGGCATAGCAGCGAGAATTTCAGACCTAAGGCTGCCTGGACATTCTTTCATAGCAAATATCGAGGGGGAAACAACTCTCATTTTCTCTTCTTCAAAATCTTCTTCTGCTGGCACTTAGTGTACACACTGGTTGTGGGGCTACACCCAAGTGTGGCTCATTATATGACTTATATGGTTGGGATCCTTAATCCACCAAAGATCCACTTAAAATCTTGGTGTTCTACTTGGTCCTGTTGGGATATGGCAGAACCTGTAAGGTGTTGAGGAGGAATCTCCAGGTCACTGGGTGCACACTTCTGGGGAGAGCAGGTTGCCATTCCTTTCCTTTTTTTTTTTTTCTCATTTTTTGAGTCATTTCATCATGTGCTCCAACTGGGAGATGTCTTGTTTCAAGCTTAAAAACAACAAAGCTAATCAAACACTAACTGGAACCCATAAAATGGAGCCAAACATAAACCTTTCCTTTGTATAAATATATTCTTTATCAGTATTGTAGGTATTTCCTACAGTAATAAAAAGCTGACTAATGCAATCTATCACTGTGAAGCCAATTTTCCTGAATAAAAGAGGGTTGTTTAACTATCAAGTGAGCAGCAAGTGATAAACTGTTACAACCACAGAAAGAACACAATTGTGACACACTCCCAGCTATTGCATATGGAGAACATCTTCTTATCCCTCAATACTCTATGGGAAGGCAAGACTTGGACATAATATTCTGTTAAGAAACCAGGAAGAGAGGGGTCAATGTACTGAGCTATAGCTTAAATCCAAGAGGTTCTAGGAGAATACAGATCTATATCACCTGATCCAGGTTCACAAATGTGCTACAGACCATAGGTCACAACTGTTCAGTCAAGAAGATAAGCACACTTATAGGCATGAGATGAGACTCACTGGGTTCCTAGCATACCACCAAAGCACATTCTACCACTGGGGGGGCCACTCGTACCTGAAAAATGCATTGGCCAATATTTCTGCTTTCTGGAGCACACCACCACATTTTTTACAGACAAAAATGTCAGGCTCTAAGAAACAAAATGTGTTCCCTTCACTTTATATTGAGGGCCTCACATCCAAAGAGAAGGATTATGGAGGTGAGACTTTTGAGGGAAGTGAGTAAGTTTATATAATGTCATGAGGGTGGGGTCTTCATGATGGGATTAATGTCTTTATAAGACATGTGCTTCTTCAATCTCTTGGTTTGTAGACAGAGAAGTTTGCACAAAGTCTCCCACCAGCATCTGACTGTAATAGCACCTTGCTCTCAGACTTCCAACCTTTAGAACTGGGAAAAAGTAGGTTTCTGTTGTTTGAACCACCTTGTCTATACTGCCTTGTCTTGGAAGTCTAAGCATGCACACTACCAAGAACAGATTGAAACATAAAAATAAACATAAGGAGTGAAGGAAGTCTCCTACAGTCCATGAAAGGGTAGAGAGCACACACAGTGTATCCTTAATGTTTTCATCTGATTTTTTCACCCGTGTTTTACCCAAAGTAGTGAAATGTATCAAAGATTCAGTGTCACAGTGTATCACAGTATGTCACAGTGTATCACAATGTGTTACAGTGTGTCACTAGAACAAAGGATCTAGGGAAGGTTGTCTCAACTCCCCTATACACTCATTTCCTACAAGCAAAGCAAAGTTTCCAGGTTAGAAAAATACTGACTTCCTTTGTCTGTCTATCAGTCATTGGATCTTGTTTCCAGGTTAGAAAAATACTGACTTCCTTTGTCTGTCTATCAGTCATTGGATCTTGCTAGGGATTCTCCTAAGAGGGGAGAGGAGTCTGCGGGGCGGGTGGGGTGGGGATGATAGATCAGCAGTCAGAGTACAAAACTGGACAGGGCTGGAAAAGAAGATCACTTCGTGTTCAGCCATTTAAGCCTCTGGGATTGGCAAGAGAAAAACTCCCTTTCTGAGGACAAGGGGCAAAGGGAAAGAGTAGCATCAAAGGGGGGCTAGCCCAGTCTAGAAGAGTCCTCTAGACTCACTTGAGCAGACTGGTCCACAGGGAGGAGATTTACAAGGCCAGGGGGATCTCCACAGTTGTGCCTGGCACACTGTAGTGTCCATGGGGTTGTGGTGGGGAAGATCGAGTCTTTGTGAACAAATGTATTTATAGGGTTTTTCAGTCATCCATTTTCATGGTTTTGGTTTACATTTTTATTTTAAATTATCTGCATACCTGTGCATCCGTGTGTGTGTGTGTGTGTGGGGGGGTGGTGCCTGTGAGTGTGGTGACCATGGAGGCAAGAGGAGGGCATTGGGCCCACTGGAGCTAGAAACACAAATGGTTGTGAGCTGCCCAATGTGGGTGCTAGCAGCCAAATTCTGATCCTCTCCCTGCAAGAGCAGTATGCCCCGTAACTGCCAAGCGGTCTCTCCCTTCACTAAGGTTGTTTGTTTCAAAGTAAAATTTATTCCTGATACAGAGATGACACAATGCATCTTTACAGTGTGTTCTAGGTTACTAACTCAAACTTCATGAACAAAGTTAATTTTCACAAATATTTACAGAAGGATATCTAATTAGGGCAATTCTATACTCGAAGAAAAAACCATGAGAGACAAGGTAATATGTATCCATGACTGCCTTCCCTAGTTTTTCAGGGTACTTTCCCTGGTGAACAGTCAGCCTGAGGTACACAGCTGGTGGAGCACAGATACTTGGGTCTACCAGGGAGGATGAAGGGAGCAGGGGAAGTTCTGAGCTCTTGTATCTTTTGCCTGAGCTTCTGCTCCTATATGGGACAGGACTGAGGGTGAACAGTGGACCCAGCCAAGCAGCTGTTATCATTTTGTGTCATTCCAGTGCTCTTAAAAAAATAAAGACAAGCAGAGCCCACTGTTATCTGTTTAAAATATTATTTAAATTTTAATGTAGTTACCTCCGGGGCCCAGAGTCTAATCATCGAGGCTGAGACAGAAGAAACCTGTCAAGCTGTTTCTACAATGCCCAGCTCTGCTCCTTAAGATGTAGGTGGTTGCTACAGGCAACTACTTAAATAAACTCAGGGAGGGTGGGGGCAGAGAGCTCTGAAGAGCACAAGGATTTGATGAATTTACCTCATTTTGGAAAATCAAAACAAAAGAGCTGACATGATTTTTCCACAAGGGTCGCTCTATCCTCCTTAAAAACTACCAGAGATGAATCTATCTGAGATGAAGGTTTTCCTTCAATTGACAGGTAAAGAAAGCTAGAAAAGAGTGGGGGTGGTAATGTTACTTTCCAAGCGGCCCAGTCTCAAGAGCTACAGGAAGGAAAGATGCTAGAACTTCTCATACATTTTTTTTTAATTTATTTTTAAGCATTTGATGAAATGCCATTAGGATTGTGAGCTTTAAAAGAAAAACCGAATGTCAAATCCAGTGGCTGGTCCCTTGGTTGTTTTCTGGAAATAGATTGCTTATGTTTACCCCCAAGTGGCAGGGTCTCAGTTCAGTCCTGCTTGCTGGGTACAGAGGGGTTAGGCTTCTGAGATCAGCATTTCTCATTTTAGTGGTTAGGAGCACATCTTTCTGTACATCAGGCTTTCTGTTTTCTTTCCCTTGCTTTCAAATGACTCAGTGCTCCGAGGTCCTGAGCAATTACGTTTTAACTCTCACTTCCTTCCTATAATCTCATCCAAGGATTATAGTCTCATGGCCATTTTGATATGATATGAATATCTCATTTTCCTAAACTTAGGCCTCCCATAACCTTGGATACAATTATTCCCCAAAGAGAAAAATGGCTGCATAGGTCATGGTATATGGATATAATGCAGCTCCCAGAAACTGTTAAGAAGCATGTAGTCCGGTGTAGGCAAGATGGCTCAGTAGTTAAAGTACTTGTCACAGAACCCATGCAATTTTCTCTGGGTGTAGAAATCTGGGTGAGATTCTAGTTTTCTTTGGATGACAGATATAGGGGACCCTTAGAACAAGCTGGCTAGAGAGACTGGACATATTGGTAGGGTTTGGGTGTGTTGGGAGATCCTACTTCAATGAATAAGGTGGAAGGGGGATTAAGGGTGAATCCTGATATCAACTTCAGGTCCCAAATGCTCCCCACACACATGTACCCTCACACACGCAAACATGTATGCACACACATACACATGACACACAGTGAGAACTTTGGTTTCTTTGAAAAACAGAAAAATGGTAATATATTCTCATTTTAATCCCAGATGTGGAACATGGATGGGGCTGCTTCAGATTGTCCACAGCAGCTGACTATGATTTGCCTCGTGCTCTAGCAGAGGTATGATTTTTGCCAGCGGCAGATAGTGTCTGCGAATAGGTGATGTTTGGAATTCTGGAAATTCTTCAGAATGTCCTGCTGATTAGGGTGACACTAAAGAGGAGACTAGTATCTTCATATCTTCTTTCTCTCCAAGCTGCCATGCTGCCACTTGGTAAGCAGTTTGGTTCTAATGCTACATTCTTTTTCTTTCCCTCGTTCTGGTCAACCTTGCTTGTTCTGGTCTTGCCCCGCTGGCTCTGGCCAGCCCCGCTCGCTCTGGTCGGCCCTGCTCACTTCGGTGGGCCCCGCTCGCTCCGGCCATTTCCGTTCGGCCCCACTCGCTCCTGCCAGCCCTGCTCGCTTCGGCCCCACTCACTGTGGTCAGCCCCACTCGTTCTAGCTGGTCCCACTTGCTCTCTCCGGTTCAAGGATTCGTTTATTATTATTATTCATAAGTATGCTGTAGTTGACTTCAGACGCACCAGAGGAGGGTGTCAGATCTCATTACGGGTGGTTGTAAGCCACCATGTGGTTGCTGGGATTTGAACTCATCACCTTTGGAAGAGCAGTCGGGTGCTCTTACCCACTGAGCCATCTCACCAGTCCCCTAATGCCACATTCTTTACCATGATGCTCAGCCTCACTAGGCCCCAAAGCAATGAAACCATCCAACTATGTACTAAAATCTCAGAAGTCATGAGCCGAAACATACTTTCTCTTCTTCTACTATGTATATCAGGTACTTTGTCACCATGCTGAAAAGCTGATTATGTTGGTTAATTTTGATTGTCTACTTGACTGAATCAATAAACACTTAGAGCATCAGTGGACGAAGCCTCTAGATACAGGAGATTACTGGGAGTGGTCAGGGACAAGAGTAAGGGATATGGTAGAAACACATTATGTATGTATATAGAAATGTAATAATGAAATCTATTATTGTGTATAATGAATATATGGTAATAAGATATTAGAAAGCCTATCTGGGTGTGTCTCAAATGGTATCTCCATAGTCAATGAGATTGTGAGAGATTTGACTTGATGGGTGGATTCATTCATTGACAGACAAATTCATAATCTGATGGCATTGCTAAGAGGTCATAATCTGATGGCATTACTGGGAGGTGAGGAAGGAAGGGATGGGAGGTCTAGTTATAAGAAGTGTGTCTCTGAGGATGTCCTTTGGTGCTATAATTTGTCCTGGCCCTGTCTATATTTGGTCACCCTCTCTGATTTCTGCCTACCATGAGCCCAACGTCTTCCCCCTTTTGCCTGTTTGAGGCATTCAGTCCCACTATCAAGAACATAATAAATATACTGACTAATGGTTAGGTATGCTCATCTCTGGCTCACCTCCATCTTAAACTCTGACACACTATTCTTTTAACATTTTTAAAATTACATTTATCTGTTTACTTATTTGTGTCCATGCCACAGCATATATGTAGAGAACAGATTGGGAGAGTAGGTTCTGCCTTCCATTCTATGGGTTTTGGGGACTGAACTCAGGTTCCCAAGCTTGACAAACATCTTTCTCCTTCAAGCCGTGTACTGGCTAGTTTTGTGTCAACTTGGGTTATCACAGAGAAAGGAGCTTCAGTTGGGGAAGTGCCTCCATGAGATCCAGCTGTGGGGTATTTTCTCAATTAGTGATCAAGGGGGAAAGGCCCCTTGTGAGTGGGACCATCCCTGGGCTGGTAGTCTTGGGTTCTATAAGAAAGCAGGCTGAGCAAGCCAGGGGAAGCAAGCCAGTAAAGAACATCCCTCCATGGCCTCTGCATCAGCTCCTGCTTCCTGACCTGCTTGAGTTCCAGTCCTGACTTCCTTGGTGATGAACAGCTGTATGGAAGTGTAAGCTGAATAAACCCTTACCTCCCCAACTTGCTTCTTGGTCATGATGTTTGTCAAGGAATAGAAACCCTGACTAAGACAAGCCGTAACAGAACCTTCTTTCACTGAGTAAGTAAGGCCAATCAGAGTTCTCAGTTAGCTTTTCAATCTAAGCCTCTGAAGAAGTAGGCTCTAGGAGAAGCTAAATCTTAGAGCCATATACCATCAGCAGAAAAAGAACTGAAGTCTGGCTCAAGATGACTCAGGTAAGGTCAACTTCAACACAGCTGGTAACCTAGGTGGATGTCAAGAACTGTCAGCCATGTGTCTTCTGGAAAGAGAAGTTATCCAAAGAACTGAAGATGCTTCCAGGCTGAAAGTCAAGAATAATGTCCAGATGGTGCAGGTAGTTCCCAGATTGATCAAGGGAAAAGTCCTCACTGTTCCATGAGTCACCAAGAGGGAGAGACATAAAAAGCAAGGGGCTTAAGACACAGGGCAGAGCTAGGAACTGGCTGATAAGGAGAAAACCAGCAAATCTTTTTGTTCAAGTTGACTCTATATTCCTTTTGAAAACATTGAGATCAAGCAAGATGCACCGAAAACTCTGAATAGACCATTATTTGCAACTATTAATCTTGAAAAGAGAGCTATAGAGCAGAGGGGAAATGGCACTGCTTATCAGCACAAAGGATCAGATACCTCTAACCTTCTTGGCTTATGTGGGTCCCCAAACAAGTTTTAAAAGTGTGGACATGGAAGAAGATCCCCTCTTCAATTCCCAAAAGGACTTGTTAATTAATCAGGATCTTAGGGATTCCCCAGACAAACTACAGGAAATATGCCAGCATTCAAAGTGGATGACAGTCCTGGGGACGGCTGTGTAGATATTTTTAACACGATAATGCATACCTGACAGACTGAGCTCCCAGCCTCCAGGTGGGCTGGCAGTGCTAAGCGGGGTTGAGAGGAAACAGCTTTTCAGAGAACTGCAGATGCTGAAGTGTGGGGCGGCTGAGGAATCCGAGAGATTACAGGTACCCCCTGGCAGAGGCTGGATGGCCAGTCACCTCAAGGACTGCAGGTTGATGCCTCTGTGGGAAGCTCTTGTTCAACCTACATTAGACACACAGCGGTGTTGGCAGGGTTGCAAGCACGTGTCCAGCATCTGCTTGGGTCCTGTGCCAAAGGCTGCACACACGTTACTTGCCTTCTACAGGAGGGAGAAATAATTTATGATAGAAAAGGGCACAAGGCTAATTACCTTCACTAATATTCACCCTGAGAGTTCTCAGGAAGAAGAACTATTGACCAGGGGAAAGTGTTTCAGTTTGGAAGAACTGAAAGGTTCATCTGGCTCACTCTTTGTTATTCTAAGGATCAGAAGATGGCACTATGGGACAGTGGCACTTAACAATGTGGTCGATGACGTCAGCTAAGCTGTAGAGAGCATCTCTTGTGCTGCTGAGTGCGTCACACCCGTCACCTTGAAGCTCCATAGTTACTCATCTTATCCTTGAGTCATTGAGGAGACATAGAACAGTCAAATAACATTCTATATGAGACTTGAAGTGTCAGAGCTAAGTGTCTGAACTGAGCCGTCTAGTCTTATAGTCTGGACTGTGTGATTGGGTTTTCGTGGGAGGGATGAAGGACCATAACGGCAGCGTTTAGGAACTGGGAGGGAAGAGCATGAAAAAGACCTCCAGGTGTGCCCACTGCTGCTCAGCAAACAGACCTAGTCCTCAGTTTTTTAGGCTTACGGGAGTACAGCTCTTTCAGACGCCTCTTTGAAATGAGGTGTGGCCAGGCAGCACGCTTTAGCCGTGAGCCGTGAGTCCAAGCCACGACTCACTTCGAGGAACGCGCTCCATTCGCCGAATTCCCTTTGTTGCTTGGCAACTGTGGAAGCAGGTGCCAAGGCGGAGCTGCTGCCACGCTGAGTATGGGAGTGACGGGCTTACCAGCAGTCTTCTGCCCACTGGCATACAGAGCAAGAGTTAAACTGTGGAATCTGGGGGATCAGTTATCAGCTGAGCATAGCTTAGCCTGTCCTTGCTGGGGCGTAAGCTGGAATCAGAAATAAGGTGTTCCTATAACAACAAGAATGAAAAAAAAATCTCCAAGGGTATGCCTGTGGTTTTAGGACTTGTTGGTCGTCAGCAAATACTTGTCATTAGAGGCTGGAGAAAGTGTTCATCAGTGCTCCCCGGGAAGGGAATCATTTTGCAAACTGTTTTGTATAACCTGGAGGAGAGATGATACAAGACACAGACTCCTATCATAGTGTTAATAACATGTTGGTTGCTGTTGGCAACATCTGACAAGCTATTTCATGTTAGGAAGGAAATAAATAAAGGAGAAAAGGGGGCTCTTCTTTCAAGTAGCAGTGAAAGAATTAAATGGGCTACACATTTGAGGGCTTGCTGGACTGGAAGAAGGAGCTGGTTTTTAAACTAACTTGTAGAAGATAGAACAAACCCTGAGAAACTTTTTTGTTTTTAAAGATTCATTTATTTTTAACACCATTGCTCTCTTCAGACACACACAGAGGACATCGGATCCCATTACAGATGGTTGTGAGCCACCATGTGGTTGCTGGGAATTGAACTCAGGACCTCTGGTAGAACAATCAATGCTCTTAACCTCTGAGCCATCTCTCCAGCCCCAGGAAACTGAAGGAAGGTGAGACTCATCTCTTCTAGCAAAGTTCCATTCAAGGACACACCTACTCCCTCCCCATTGCTTAATCCCCCTGAAAGACTCAGAGAAATTAAGTTGATGCAATGGGCTGAGAGCCTCTAAGATGGAGATGTGTGGATAAGAAGGCAAAGAAGCCCAGTCTAGATAGTAATTGCATCTATGTGGATTCTGTGAGTATGACAATCAGTTCCCCAAACTCACTGGAGTCAGAGATAAAAGGGTGCCTGCAGGATTATAGGGCTGTACTGTTCAAGGAACCACAGATTAGATCAAAAGATGTATCTCTGAAGGAGTCCTGAAATACCCCTCTGGCTCCTAGGGAACAAATGTTTCTCAGAATGCACTACAGATACAGTAAGGGAAGATAACAAAAATGCCCTTCCAAAGGAGATGCTCAGAGACACGGAGGAGACCCTGAAACATCTTACCCAGAAGGACTTCTGTGAATACACATGTACTGTGTCCTATATTTCTTCCTTGCTAATGAGAGTAATAATTAGGGATTTTTTTTGGTCTTACTTAACAACAATTATATTAGATATATATGGGAGGCAGCTCATTTGTCCATTAGCGTCTCTGTCAAAAAGACTCTTGTACTCAGTCATGTACTGAGAACTTTGTGAAAGTGTAAATATCTGGGCTGGGGAGGTGCTCAGTGGTTAAGAATTCTTGCTGCTCTCCCAGATGACCTGAGTTCAGTACCCTGTGCCCACACCAGGTATCTCACAACCATCCTAACTCCAGAGCCAGGGGAACAGACACCCTGTTCTGGTCTCTGCTGGTATTAGCACTCATGTGCACATACCATCCCTCCCATACATACAGATAAGTAAAAAAAATCTTTAAAAAGATGTAAATGTCTTTCATGTGTTCTAATCTGTTTATTCAAGCTCTCTGCAAAGAGTCTGGGCATCTTGTCACATTCATTAAGCACACACTTGTGTTTCTCCTCTGTGACCAAGGTCATTTCACGATAGTTCAATCTATGCAAGTTTCCTTCTAAGATAGACTTTTTAAAAGAGTAACCATAAAGTAAGGTATAGTTCAGGGTACAGACCACAACATTCAACAGACTAATACCATCTGAAGGTGGGCTTTTCAGATCCTAGGTTTTGGAGCTTGGCCTGGTGACCAGAGACTAACTAGTTCTCTGTACTAGAGTAACTAGTTCTTTGTACTAGTTACCTCCTCTGTTCAGTCAGGCTCACCACAGCTTGGGTTTAAAATATCTCTGCCTACAAGCAAGTGATAATTTATTTATAAGAAAGAATGATGCTCCTTTTTTTTTTTTAACCTTTTCCAACTTATTATTTTGGAATGTGAGAAGGGAGTTGGAAAGACTGGGGACAGTAAGAGAAGGTATTACTGTCGCTGGGGATATAAATTTACAATGTTGTGTGTCTGGTTGTATGATTATTCTGCCATCCTTGAGACTGTATGGGGTGCTTGCTAGTTTATGTCACAGTTATATTCTGGGGGAAGGTAGGAGAAGACTGGGAAAGAATTGGGTGGGGGGACAGACAACAGAAGAGCACAGATATTTCAAAAGCTTAGGCAAAGATGGGTGATGTATATTGCTGTGTTCTTAAATATGGCTCACATATTCTGTAAAAAAAAAATAGCAATGTTCCCATCTCTTCCCCCTCTTCCTTTTCTGGGAAGAGAAACAACATGAAGAACAGTCGGTGGGTAGGACGGGCACGTGGAGTGTAAGGAACAATCAGGGACACGGTGCGTCTAGAAAGAAAAGAGAAACTTCTGCAAAGGCCAGTGAGTTTCTATGCGCGTGATGTAGACCTTCATTTCAGATTTGATTTAACTTTAGGCATTTCTCAAAGCACTTTACTTGCTAACATTGTTTCCTCTTGCCTTTAACTAGTGAATAACAACCCCCCACCACACCCACTACACTTTATCTCTACAAGTTCCTCGTCTGTATGAAACAGCTCCTCAGGGATCTTTCATGCAGAAGCACAAGGACATCCACAGACAGCAGGGGTCAATGAGTCCAAGATAAGGGAGTCTAATGTTCATCTATCTGTGCTGGGATCTGCTAGTGCTGTGTGCGCCTCTATCAATGCTGGGATCTGCTAATGCTGGATGTCACAGCCTATGTCTTAGAGCCACAGCTCAGAGCTCTTGTTCATGCCGAAAGCCTGACTTATACGCAGAGATATGTTGGGCTTTAGCTAAAAGGAAAGAGCCACTTAGTTTGTCTCACCTTTGTTGTCATTCCGACTGGGCTTGGAATCACCTTGGAGCCACACACCTAGGGGGATATCTGTAAGGTTGTTGTCACAGAGTGTCAAGGAGGGGAGGCACATCCAGGGTAGAGCCATCTCATTAAATGGCCTCCTATTCTGAACAAAAGGGAAACGGGGCCAGCTGAGCACAAATAGCAATAACTCTCTGGTTTACGGACTGTACAGCTGGAAGGAATTCTAGCCGCTATGAACGTCACCATATCTCCCCACTAGGACGGACCATGGCCCCCTCAAACTGTGAGCTAAAACCAGTTATTTCTCCCATGAGTTGCTTTGTGTCAACTTATTTGGTCACAACATGAGAAGAGTAATTAATTTATCTCTTAAAAAGTGAGGAAATAAAGATGAAGAGGGTAAATGGCACAAACCCCCTTGAGGTCACAGGTTAGATACGCTATCTAAACTGCTAAGAGCCTGACTAGTCCTATTGTAAAGGCTGGGATCTTTCTCAATG
The DNA here is from genome assembly GCA_902729485.2 of Mus minutoides. NCBI lineage: Eukaryota > Metazoa > Chordata > Mammalia > Rodentia > Muridae > Mus > Mus minutoides. The sequence goes on along the minus strand of LR749665.1, from coordinate 2,008,683 downwards.
ATTTTAGAATTTTTTCACCTAACATTTGGACAAAGGGATTAAAAATATGAAGAAAATTTAAAGCATTCTTTGCTTTGGGTTACTGGTACTTGAACTTAATTTTAGAATATTTATAATAATAACAACTAATTATTATTATTATTATTATTATTATTATTATTATTATTATTATTTCTTTAGATAGGAATTCGTGATGTAGCCTTGTCTGGCCTGAAACTCTCTCATAGACCAGGCTGGCCTTGAACCCACAGAGATCTACCTGCTTCTGCCCCTGACTGTTGGAATTAAAGCCATGTGCCACTGTCCACAACCCAACTTTAGAATGTTTTAAAATGGAAGTTCACCTAGAATCATTTTAGAACATTCCTTCCATAGTATATCTGAGTGAAATAAATTCAAGACTAGCTTGGGCCTGATTATAGCCAACTGTTGTAGCAGTCCATACTCTAGCTTTGAAAACAGATTTACAAAGAATTGAAAGAAAGATCGATGTTCTTCTTCAGAGCTAAACTGGAGGAGGGGGGTGTTTGGAAGAAGCTCTGGTTCCCAAACCTCTCCCCTCGCTGTCTGAAAATGTATTATTGAATATTCAGAAGCTTCTCTGAAAACACAATTTTCTGGGGGGAACCAAGGCTATTTCAGAGGCATCCTTAGCTGAGTGCAGAGGAAGGGGACAGTAGTGATGAGGTAAAAGGTCAGTCGGGTGTGTTGGGAGGGGAGCACGAGGGAGGCAGGCTTTCAGATAGGAGTTGCTAAGGAGCCCCAGGAGCCCAAAGGTGGACTTCATTGCCAAGTCTCCTCATGACTCAGAACGTTCATCTGCCTTAGGCTTTGTGTGCCGAGGACTCAGTCGCTAACACTAAGTAGCTGATGCAAGAACAAACTCTAAAGATGCTTTTGGAAAACAAGAAGGAAAAACAATAGAAAGGACTGTAGGAGTGTTCTCTCCGCTTCTGCAAGAAGAGGGGAGTGGAAAGCCTTAGACAAAAATGTTGTCCTGGTCCCACTAGACTAATTTTAGTTATCTTGGCTCATGGCTGTGACTCATCCCTAAAGCTCTGAATTGTTGAGGAGGAAGGAGGGAAAAAAATTTGACTTAAATGTCAAAGAAGTAGGAACATAAATATAGTTTTCTTTTTTGGGGGACTAGAATTCCAGGATCTGGGTATCTTTATCACATGAGGGTTGAAAGCTTCCAACTTCTAGAAAAAAAAAAAAATCATGACTCCAGTCAAAACATCATCAAGGACTAAGAAGGATCGATTCCCAGTCATGACATTTTTGACTTTTTAATTCTTCAACATGGTTAAACTAGATGTCAGTATAATCATTAGATTATATATGACTAAGGATGATAGAAATGTAATATGGAGACTGTGGTAAGATTAGGACTCACAAAACAGGACAGGGGGAAATACATGCTGACAAGCAGATTCAGGAATAATTAATTCTGTGTAATATCATGGTCACACAGAGAAAAAAAAAAGGCATGATTATACACTGCTCAGACATCTTCTGGTCCGCCGATGAGCAGGGGGTCGATACAGAGGTGGCTTCATGAAACTCTGTCCTGAGTAATGAAAAATGTTTTTGTAATTTGTGGGTACCACTGGTTTTCATTTTGAGTTTCCATTAGTTTGGAGGATAGAAAGAGCCCTCACCCACTCACATCCTATTTGAGCATTTTACTGAAGATGACTGTCCTCCTCCAGGAGTGTCTGACCTGCGGCTCACAGACTACATGTACCTCAGATGACTGTGGCTCCTCGTCAAAAACCGTCAAATCACCTAAAGCCTTATGGTTTTCTTGGTGACTCAATGACACATTTCTCAAGCACGGATGTTGTAGATGACAGTGTCACACTGTCACAAAGTTAGACACACCTGTGAACTTGCTCTTAAAACTTCTAGAGAATAATAAAAAAAATGTGGTTGCCTAGATATGGCCTAAGAAGTTAGAGATGGAGTATTATGCAGAAGGCAAAGGAGAATGAATTTCAAGGGATGTGTTTCTGGGAAGAGCAAAACTGTGAAGGTTGACTTCAGCACCTGACTGGTGGCAGCCTTTCCAGAGCTTTCTTCATGATCCTCACAGTCCTTCTCCCATCTTCACGTCATAACTGTGTCTCGCCGTGAGCAGTAGTCATTGTATCCTATCACCTAAGACCCAGTGAGTCATTCAGTTGATGTGTCCAGCATGTCCAGCATCCTGACAGGATGCTCTGGGAGGTGGCATAGAGGATGCTAGAAACTGTCCATCCTCACCTCCTTCATTTCAGGTGATTCAAGAACTTGAAGGGCTTATGTCACGTCTTAACCCCTGCATGACTGCCATTGCCTATTTTGACACCATGGCTGTGACAATTATTATCTCTTGTGGAGACATATTTTAAGCCCTACAAATTACATATATACATGTACACACACACACACACACACACACACACACACACACACACACACACACATGCCTGTGTCTCTGGCTACACAACATCTTGGCCCACTATCTATTTTATAAAACCAGTCTGCTATTTGATATTTTGAGCATCTTGCAGGTGTGTCAAAGTTCAACAGAGATCTGTTTATCTTTTAAAATTTCCACAACCAACTTTTATCCTGTAGCCATGTTATATGCCCCAAATAGATACACTTGCTGCCAGTATTTGTGAATGCTTACAGAAAGAACAGGGTCTTGCAGATTTAATCAAGCTAACATGAGGCTAATTAAGGAGGTTCCCCAATGCTACAGTAGTGTCATGAGAGTGATGAGCTAGTCCCAGGTAATGTCAGTCATGGGATGCCAAGTATTCCTGGCTTCAACCAGAACCCATAAGAGATAAGGAAGGGCTGACCTCTGCAGGTTTGGGGAGCTGTGAAGCCCTGCACCTCTAACTCCCTGTGATAGGAAACAATGAACTGGTTGATTCTGTTAAGATCGTGAAGATAGCTCTGAGATCAGCGAACACACAAAGCAGAGAGAGAGAACATGGGATGGGAGATGAGAAAGAATGGCTTCCCTCTGTGGCTTAGGAAACTAAGATATAATTGTTAATGTACAATTTAAAAGATTTCAGAGCCATACCATATGTATGGCCCCTTGAAAAGGATCCAAGAGTAGATTTTCCTGTCCAGTTTTTATGTCCTCCACTATTTTAAATGATTCTTGTTACAGATCAGTCAGCTGCTTTTCAATGTTCTTGATCAGCAATCTGATTTGTAATTTTAACCTTTGTTCTTTTCTGTCTCATTTGCCTCTTAATATTTTCACTCTGTAACCTAATTCAAGTGCATAAATAAGTATTAGTCACATGCATTTTATAAAGGGAGTTCTTTAAAAACACTAATTACCTAAAATATATCCTTTAGACCCAAATAGGTCTATATTCCAGGGCTCTGATTTACCCTCTATAAAAATATATAAAAGACAGGTCTTTTTGAAATAAACAGTGCCTGGGCTGGGTGTGGCAGCAATGCCTTTAATCCTAGCATTCAGGAGGCAGAGGCAGGTGGATCTCAGGGATAGCCTGGACTATACAGATTGCATCAGGCCAGCTAGGGCAACATAGAGAGAACTTGTCTCAAAAAAAAAAGTGAGTTTTCCTTTTGTTTCCTTTGGAGAAAAAAGTTGTTTTTTTCTTATACCCACATTTCCCCCAAACAAACAAACAAACAAACAAATAAAAACACTTTTAAGGTCTTACAAACTGTAATATGTATGGAATCCAGATTCAAACATGCATATTAAGAACTGTGACATACTACCCAGTTTCCCAGCATAACCTTGTTCTATAAAATTCTCTGATAGAACCATTGGCCTCACATTATATAATTTTCTGAAAATCCAAGTCTTTGAAGGAAGAGTTCACTTCTATATTTAGTAGCTGAAAAAAAAAAATGTTCCAAGATGAGGTACTGAACCTCTTCATTGACCAGAAACCCTTTCCTCCCACAAAAAGTAATTCTGATGGCTTTTGGGCATTAAGAGTGCACCAGCTTTTCCCCCTGTCTTTGATGACACTGGCATCTTCTACAAGTCAAATTCAATGTCAAAATCAACAGGTCATTCAGTCATTGCACTGATGTAACTGAAGGACATTTTCACGACATCCTGTCATCTGTCAGGTCCTAGGTGCTAACCCCAGGGGCGGAGGGAAAGCACAGAGGGAGAATTACTCACTTGAGGGTGGTGAGCTCTGTAAGGGATGGCTGCGTGGCCTTGAGATAGCTTTCTCTTCTTGCAGCCACCTTGGGAGACGGCTTGGGACTCGTGTCCGAGTCCCCGCTGTCCTCATCCCCCATGGCTTTGATGTAGCTACCACTGCGCATCCTCCGGCACGGGATCTCGTCATCTTTCCCGCGAGGTGTGTACCCTGACCATTCATCCTGGGGAACCTAGGAAGGTGGAAAACAGGAAGTTTAACTTTCAACGGCATTGAACTTTTCAAAGTTTTTCTTGTCCTTCTCTTCTCTCTCTCTCTTTTTTATGACTATGGATTAAGCAATAGAGATAAGTTTTCTAATCCTTACACATTGATTTTTTTGATGTTAATGTTTTACTGTAGCCGTTGGTGGCGCACGCCTTTAATCCCAGCACTCGGGAGGCAGAGGCAGGCGGATTTCTGAGTTCGAGGCTAGCCTGGTCTACAAAGTGAGTTCCAGGACAGCCAGGGCTATACAGAGAAACCCTGTCTCGAAAAACCAAAAAAAAAAAAAAAAAAAAAAAAAATTACAACGCATGCACATCCACGTTGCGATCGTAGACGAGCAGTGAACATCTGGAAGGATGTGAACCGCTGGCTCTGGTAGCTTATACTTCTTAACTCTCGTGCTGTTCACAGCCGAGGAGGAAGGTGATAGAGAGGAAAGCCCTCTGGTTTGAACTTTGTGCTGACCTTTCTCTATCACTACCTTGGAGTCGGCAGTGTTCCCTGACTCATCCTGGGTTTTCTAACTTCACACCTGGACCACCATGGCTGTTTCCTTTGCTTCTGACCACTGCTCTGTTCCAGCACCATTGACCGTCCACTTATCCCTTCTTTCTGAGCTCTTAAAGCTCCTTTTGGGGATTTTTTCCCTAGTGATGCTTACATAATGGCTAATCGGGTGTTTGCTGGTCTCTCTAGCATGTGCACACATCACACCCACCACATTTACTGTTGGCATCTCCCTGTTGGCCACCCTGCTTGCTCTATGACTTGGGAGAGCTACCAGTCATGTTTTCTAACTCAAGTTTTGCTGGCTCCTGTTCTACATTCCTGCTGTGGACTGTACCCAGGAGGAGGTTGTCAGCGCAGTCCCTTTTCTTGTTTTCCACAACTGTTTCTGTGAAGCTGTGCAGGGCATTGCTTATCGTATTTTACATTTGTTACATTGTGACATCCTTTCCTTTTCTTTTCTTTTCTTTTTTCTTTCTTTCTTTCTTTCTTTCTTTCTTTCTTTCTTTCTCTCTCTCTCTCTCTCTCTCTCTCTCTCTCTCTCTCTCTTTCTTTCTTTCTTTCTTTCTTTCTTTCTTTCTTTTTCGAGACAGGGTTTCTCTGTATAGCCCTGGCTGTCCTGGAACTCACTTTGTAGACCAGGCTGGCCACGAACTCAGAAATCTGCCTGCCTCTGCCTCCCAAGTGCTGGGATTAAAGGCGCACACCACCGCCGCTCAGCCTTTTTTTTTTTTTTTTTTAACATTCATTTCAATTCCTTTTAACCACTTCGGCATGGATAATTCCAGTATAGCTTTATTCTTCCCCCATGGGTGAAAGAAACACATACTCATCACTGGCTTCATCATTTAAGAAGTATCAAGCACCCACAAAGCCTGGCTCTGTACAGGTTTTAACCAAAGGAGACAAACTAGGCTGAGGCTGTCTGTACCACCTACATGCATACGACAGGGTGGAGTAGATACATACACATAGGAACACCTCTAAACTAACATGCTTACAGGCTATAGATGCCGTGCCACAATGGAATATTCACTAAAGAGACCCTCCCAGTAATGAAAATGGTTGAAGAGTCTTAACCTGTTAGGTTTGCAATGAGAAGATAAAATAAATATGTATGTGTGTATATATATATATATATATATATATATATATATATATATATATATATACACATACATATATATATACACATACATCCATGCATACATATATACAGACATACACATTCATATGTATGTATGTATGCATGTATGTATGTATGTATGTATGTATGTTTTATGGGTGTGTTAGGGTCTCATAGGCAGACCAGTAACTCACTGGGACCACGATGGCTTGTAACTTTCAGTCCACTTGGCTTAGTCTATATTTTGGAATCAGAGGCGGGCATCACCACACCCAGTGATAAAATATTGCCCCCTTATATTTTGGGATTAAATGTTTAGATGGTGAGTAGTTACTGCTTATGGAAGGCGACACAGCCTCTTGACAGCTACATCTAACCAAATGGAACACTTTGTTCACCATAACTTATTCTGTCAGCACATCTCTGTGCTTCTATTTTCCTTTTCTGTGATCTTTTAATGAAAACCTGGAGCTCAGAGAGCTGAGGTCACTGGACAAAGGACAGGAGGGGTCCCTTGGAGTCACAGTGCTCGGGTTGCCACACTCCAGGCAAGCTGATTGTCCGGGAGAGGTTGGCCAATAAAAAACAAACTCCCTGGGATTTCTGTTACATTGTTTTTGACAAATTTTGTCTTTATTGTTTTTATGTTGTTGCTGTTGTTTGCTTGTCTTGATATTCCTTGGTTTTGTGTGTTTTTTTTTATACACACACACACACACACACACACACACACACAGAGAGAGAGAGAGAGAGAGAGAGAGAGAGAGAGAACTGAAGTTGGGTAGGGAGGATCTGGAGAGAGTTGGGGGAGGAAAAATCTGATCAAAATATATTGTGTAAAAAGTTAAAAAAAAAAAAAAAAGAAGAACACACTCACTGCACCTGGAGAAAAATCTTCAAAACATAAAAGACTACTCCGGTTGAATTGCAAAAATCAGAACCTAATGGGCTTTTACGAGGGACAGTCTGTGAATTTGAAAGTTAAGAGTGTTAAGAAGATTGTCCATGATTACTCTCATCTATATTAGCTATAGACCTCTAAATATTATTCACTGTAAAAAAGTAAAATTGCACATCAACTATCAGAGGCACTGCTCTTTCCTCCTGAAAGCACAGACTTCTTTTTTTCAATCAAAATGCTATCAACTGCTAACAGCCCCTCTGCAGGGGGGAGGTCTGCTGCATCCCTGCTGGAATGCTCACTGGCTTGGTCTGTCGTAGGCATCTAGAGTTCGTGAGTGTGACAGCTTTGCCATGTCCAGAAGATACTTCTTATTTCTTAGGAGTCTTCCCCAAGCTCCAGTTCTTAGAATCTTTCTTTACCCCCTTTCTGGTTGTCCCCTGGGCCCTGGGGGGTGGCAGTGAAAATATAGAGGTCTCATCTAAGGCTGACGATGCTACAGTCCCTGATTCTCTATTCTCTGACTGGTTATGAATCTCCGCCATTAGCTGCCACCCAATTTCAAAAGAAACTTCCCCGAGGAAGTCTGAGAGTTGAGCCCTGCAGAAGAGGAGGGCAGAGAGTGTAAGCCAGAGGGGACGGAGGACACTGCGGGAACAAGGCCCTCTGAATCAACCGGGCGAAGCTCCCATGCACTCAAAGAGACTTAAGCAGTAATCTGTTTGGGTCTGCACAAGTTCCTCTACCATATATTACAGCTTCCATTTTAGTATCTTTATGGAGCACCTGATGGTGTGGACAAGTGGGCGTCTGGTTCTTGTACTGCTCCTGGGGGTTCTTTCCCTTCTGTTTGTTTGCTTTGTCCAACTGCGAGGTGAGGCTTTTGTTTTATTATATATATATATATATATATATATATATATATATATATATATATATATATACATATATATATATATATATATATAATCTCTTAGAAGCCTGTTCTTTATAAATGTGAGACAGCAGGGAAGTGGATCAGGATGGGAGGGAAGGTGGGGAGGAGGTGGGAGGGGAAACTGTAATCAGGATCTATTGTGTGAGCAAAGAATCTATTTTCAATAAAAGAAAAAAAAATCCCTAACTTTTGGGTAGAGAGTTTGATACTGTGTACACTAAGCCAGATAACAGTATTAAGTTCACTCCTAGGGACTGTGAATTTTTCAACCGTGGGTGCTTGGCCATGTTTGTAGTACAAAGTTTGGAGTACGCTTTAAGTTTAAACAGAGAGCTGATGGTGACCTCCATACTCTGCACTGGCACTATTGTACCGATGGATTTACCTTGTTAGGATGGTTACTATGTTCACAGCTGATTAAGGTCATTGATGCCTTCTCTCCTCAAGCAGCCCGAATAGCACTTTGTGGTACTACAACAGTCAGGCAGCAAGGAGGAAGCCTTGAGGTCAGTATCAGTGCCATTTCTGTGGTCTTCCCTCAGATCAAAGTGTGTGGTATCTTCAGGAGAAACAGTCTTACATGTGGCCTGTTAGTTTCTTTGATGGACACAGTTAAAAGGTGATGCTGCTTGCCCTGCATTTTACAACAGAGGGAACTCGGTCTATGGAAACAGTCCATGTTACAAAGAGCAGCGTATCAACAGAGCCGCTCCTGGGCCGGCCTTACTACTGACCAGTAGCTGATGGGTTCTTTTCTTTCTGAGCTGTGCTTTGTCGCACCTGTCAAATCATACAATCACGGTCCTTGACAGCGTCGTGACTCACCATATGCGACACATTTGTCATTGACCAATCACGCTGTAGCAGTGTGGACTTTTCATTTTTCTAAGCTAAAAACCTCTGGATCAGCATGGCTAGAAAGACTTCTCAGAAAACTATAAATGACGAGAACAGTCTTGTTTTCCTTCAGTTGGTAAGTGACTTGTCACCTAGGTATGGTCATGTTCAGAGACTCACCAACAGCTCAGCAACCTCACGCTAAAAATCAACAAGAAGAAGTCACGGTCACCCATGACATGTCACTTGCTGTTTCTTAACACCGACGTGGAGTTCATAAGTGTTGCCTTCTGGAGTGTGTTAGGGATGAATGACAAGCTGATTAGCTAATATGCCAATTTCTGTTCGGGTGCTTTGCAAACTTAGCTCAAGGCAGAAACCTGGGCTTCAGGAAAAATAGTCTGTGATTGTTGCTAGGGGAACAGGCTGAGAAGTATTTAATCTGTATGCCTTTCAATTAATCATTCTTTTCAAATGATAGTGGTGAAAGAATTGTAGCAATGTGACTTCCATTAGCGTGCAGCATAAATATTAATACATAATTCATCTACCTAAAGGTAGCGTACAGCAAGATTTCATATAAAAATATCAAAGATGTTAGTTCTGAAAAAAATAGAGCTGTACAAAATGTAGACCCTGGAGAAGAAAAACTCCAATCCTGAACTGTTAGGGCCAGCAAAATTGGTGTAACCGCGTGTGTACGCCTGTGTTTGTGCGTTAACACTTTAGAGTAAAAGATGAATGTCCATAGGTCTGGAAGGAAGCATACCATTTTGTTAAGTTCAGAGAGTGCAATGTTACTCCCTTTGGTCAGAAAGACAGGGCAGTTATGAGGTGGCAGCTACTAATGTGACCTAGTTAAAGGCTGCTGTGCTAGCCTGGATCTCTCCTTTAACCACTAGGTTGGATTTCCATCCCCCCAGCCCTCTGAGAAGGCACAGTCCTATGCACGTTTTCAGACTTTCAGGCAGATATGAGTCTGTTTCTTCATTTACTTTACAGAAGTTGCCTCTGGCTAAGAGTAGCTAATGCTTTAGATTTTGGTGATAAGTCTCTATTGCCAGGGTGCATCCCACCCTGTGCTGACTGACACGTGTGTGGTTTAGACAGGCTTTTAGGCTGTACTGTGTCCTAATTCGCCTCTGTGACTACAGCCTAGCACAGCAAACAGCTTCCAGACTGAGAGGGTTATAGGGCCCCAGGAGGTTCTGGCGGCTCTCTCTTTGCTTTGTTCTCTCCCTTGGGCTGCTTGACCTGCTGTTTTGCTTTCTGCTGCTTGCATCCAAAGGCCTCGAGTGCCTCCTTCATGGCTCCCCACCTGACTGTGGGAAGAAAAAGATTGAGGGACTTCTGATGAGAAGGTTGGCCCTGTTCACTTGTCTGAGAAAGGCTATGTTGTTACTGGCAGTGGCAGTAGACAGTCTTGGTTAAAAAGGGAGCAGAAGGGATCGAGCCCTTGGTAGTGGGACAGCAGGTAGTTCTGCGTGCTTGAATCATCCCAGCATGCACTTGGGCCCAACAAGCACTAAAGAAGTGACGCACAGAAGCACTCTCCTATGGGTCAAGCTTGACAACAGTGATGGATCACAAGGAAGATTAGATGCTTTTAAATGCTTGCGTTAAAGCACTGAGAGTCTAGTAGAGAACAACCTGATTGTTGATGCTGTTATTTATTATGATTATTATGATATGATTTTTTTTTTGAGTCAGGGTCTCATGACTTAGCTCAGTTTAGCCTGAGGCACACTTTATAGCCCAGGCTGTCCTCCAACTCACAACCCTCCTGCTTTAGCCTTCCTGTACAGAGAAGTGATTGCAGGCATGTGTCACTAGGTCCATCTGAGAGTTTTGATAAATGAGGAGTTATGAGGATTTCCTATCTGAAGCCTGCAACTGAACCTGCAGGTCATCGTTGAGAGGCTGAAGGACCCATTACCATCCAAACAGTGACCACAGTAGATGTTGCCAATCTCCGCCCACACGTGGATGCCTGAACACTGAAATGACATCACCGGCACTGAACAAAGGTACAATCTGTTCAGTCATAGGACAGGGTCAGGCGTGGGGAGCCGAACACCTAACGGGGCATTGCCATTGTGTCTTGAGCCTTCCTGCCTTCTGCTCTTATTCTCTTACTGGTGCACGCCTTTTCAGTTGTTTATCTGTCAGCAGCACACGATTCAAACTCACAGACAGCTGGGAGAGACTGTAATAGATACGCAAAGAAATCAACGAACACAATAATGTAAGAAAGCATAAAAGGCTGTAGGGAAATCAAATGAGTCAACATGACAGGGTGGGTGGAGGGGGTTGGCCTTCACTTGTTTCCCTCTTGTCTGTAAAGGGTGACATCCAAGAACCAAAGCAGCCAGGCTAGGAAAGTCTGGGTCCAGACAGCATAAAGACTATAGCAAAGGATTAAGCTTGAGCCATCAAAGCTTAGTCTGAAAAGTGTCAACCTGGGCAGAGAGCCCTGAGCAGAGGAGGCAGAAGCAGGCAGGGCCAGATCACATCCATCTTCTGGACACATCTCAAATTTTCCTCCTAAGATGAACCCAACCTCCCAAGGCTCCCTTTAACCATTGCAGCCAGAATTAGTTTTCTTTTGGTGAAATCCATAAATCTGATTTATTTACTTAGAGGTCTGTGAGCTATAGTTTGAAAAGTAAGTATGGCTTACTGTGTGTGTGTGTGTGTGTGTGTGTGTGTGTTTTTCTGTGTTTTTTTTTTTTTTTAAATAAAGAAAGCTTCATCAGAACGCAGCCATGGTCAGTTATTATATCGTGTCTACGGCTGGTTCTGAGTTACAAGAACAAAACTTTGTGGTAGTGAGAGATATAGTATACAGTCCACAGAGGGGGAGAAAAAAAAAAACCTGTCCACTCTCAATTCTTGAAAAATGCAGGCACAAAAAGTAATTGAGTATGTTAAATAGAAGTACAAAGTCAGAACAGACAGTCAGCACCAGCGGTTCTGAGCCACAGTTCCGCATCAGGAAGTATTCCTAGATCTTTGTCCCGGGACTTGTTCCTGTTCAGGTGGAGGGTAGACTTTCCTGGCTTCCCACTGACCCTGCAAGAATGTCTCTTTGGGTTTAGACACCCTATGGTAGAAGAACCACAGGAGGCTCTTTTTTTTTTTAATTTTATTTTATGATTTCTTAAAAGGTCATTTGTCCCAAGTCCTGTGTACTTGATACATATGAGGGCGGTGTAGGTTGGTGCTTGAGGTCAGGAAACTCACAACTTCTTAGAAAAGAGCAGAATAGCAAATGTACAAACATCTCACTGTTTGTCCAACTACTTCCAGGGTCCAGAACAGTGCGTCATTCATTAGGTTTCTGCATAAATGCGATTGTCAGCATGAGCTGCTTTCACATACTATATGTGTAACTATTTGTATAATCACATCTTCACTCAGTCTTTTCATCTGTATTATGGGAACAGCAACAGGTATCTAAGGAGTTCATGAACTTGAGTGCCTTATAAATGTGAGCATAAAGGTTGGAAACACAGTTCTATTTTAAGTGTAGCCAGCCATAAATATCTTGGAGGTGGCAAAGTGACAGACAGCCTTTCAGGATGTTATACTTCTGTGCATTAGATATTCTAGTACAGGGATATACATGTGACAGACTATGTTAACAGCCATATGCAAAAACATACACATTTCTTCTATGGTAAAAACAATACTCCTAGATTGGCCATCAAAAGGTACTTATCTATCCATCTTCTAGGCCCTTCTAAGACATCGACTGTCTTTTGATGATTATATTCCCTACCCTTAGGTTTCCCCAAATGATGTAAAAAGAGCACCACACTGGTTCTGTGTGATCAAAGATTGGGTACTTCAAAATTTTCCTCACGTGGAACCTTCCAAGGTAAGTCAAAATTACCACGTTCATCTGGACATCTCAAAGTTCAATGTTTTGAGCCTTTATCATGCTCAGTAACAGAGCTACTGCTTGGAATAGGCGGGTGTTCCTGTGTTTACTTCTTCTTACTTTCCTAAGTGGAGATGCCTCATTTTATTGAATCTAAGAAGCCGGTGCAGACCTCCTGATACTAAGAAGAAAGCAACACCGTCAATGAACTCTGCTGCTCTAGATTATAAGCTGCATCTCAGCAATGACGGATATGTGGGGAATACTGGTCTTAGGATCAACTTACAACTCTTTAAAAATGTATATGAAGAAAACAAGAAATGGTAGAGCTACATCCAGTCATTTGAATGCAGCATCATTGGTTATGTGCTTGCAAAAACCAGACCTATACATTCAGAGGATGTCTATGATTCTGATGGTCAATTTGAATGGTGCTAAGAATTATTTTTAAACTTCTTATTATAATAATTTATGTCAAATAAAGAGTCTAGGCACAAGGGCTTAATAGCTAGTGTTGTAGAGCCCATACTCAAGCTGGGTTCCACTGTTCAGGGTTTGAGAACAATTTTCCTTCCATTGTTTATGAATATTTTTTTGACACACAATTGTTATTTCATGATAATATACAGAGCACACGCTTCAGATATAAAAATCCAACCTAATATGGGTTTAAGACCAGCCTACAGGATAAACAAATTAATACACAAACCACAGTTTACATGAGTTGGAATAAAGATGACAAGACTATTTCTAACTTAGGAAAGCATGTTTGTAAGAGGCCCTGGCCAAGTATAAGAGCTCAAAGCTTTGCTTCAGCTGGCTGCAGGTCCTGAGATGTATCTATAAGTAAGACAAGTCAGACATTCAGCGCCCACAATGGTCCAATGGCTGAGAGATGGAGCCATGTGCACATCCTCTAGAGTGGAGTCTCTCAGGATGGGAAGTCAGATGGTGAGGTTTGGAGGAATGGAAATGCGTGAGACTTGGGGAAATCTGAGAGCCACAAAAGGAATGAAGACACTTAGAAAGCCTGCACGGCGGAAGTGGACTGTGCGTCTCAAGAACCCACGGGGCAGGATGCTGCTCTTTGGGGGGGAGCTGTGGAATGGTGGTTGCGGGGCACATAAGGCAGGGTCTATTTTATCAGGGCCAGAGAGGCTGGAGAAATAACAGGCATTTTGGTGATCAGATAGAATACAGATAACAAAACAAGAAGCAGGGACTACTATGGTGCCATGAATAGGCTTTTGTTTGCAAGGTATTTGTTAGCACTATTGACGAGAAGATTTCAACAACAGTAATCAGGTAAGTGGTGCTTGGCTTTGGCTGAGGGGGCAGCAGTACTAGCCCTTCTGAGCCGTATGAGCAAAGGTCAATTGCAGGACAAGAGCCTGTGCTTATGAAAGAAGAGGTGTGGGATCTGCTATCTATAGAAAAAAAAATCCAACCATTATGGACTAATTTCCAAGGGTCGGGAGTAGCAGCATCCGTCCTTCCTGTAAAATAGCCATTGCCTTTTCTGTTCTGCCCTTGCAAAGCCGAGACTCAGAAGAAGCGAAATGACCTTCCAAGGTCATCATCATGGACAAGAGGTTTTGCTGTCTGACACCAAAGCTTTTAACAGCATCACCCAGTCTCGGATGAATCCATCACGGTCGGGTGACGAGCAAACAGACTACAAAAGGGGAAATGAGGAGTGACAATGATGTGTGTGCTCGCGTTTCGCTGCACTTAAAAGTGAAATGTAACCATTAAAATAATTATAAATATTATCTTGTCACTAATTTTCCAGCTTTGGTAAAAAAAAAAAAAGAGAGAAAGTACTTAAAATAAGTAGGAGGCGAGATGGCGTTAGTTCGATGACTCTGTTACCAATGTTCTCTGCATTGTGGTTTAAACAAAAAACGGTCAGATGCATGTGTGTGTGTGTGTGTGCATGAGTGCGTGCATGTGTGTGTGTGTGTGTGTGTGTGTGTGTGTAGGTAAGTGTGCTTAGGGGATCAGGAAACTGTCAGGACAGTCACACTGGTAACAGTGACTCTGGAAGGACTCCCGACAATGGGCTAGCATTGTTAGGAAGGCTTGGCTCTGGAGAGCAAGCTTCTGCCGCCGGCTGGCTGCAGCACATGGGCCTTCTAAGTACTTTTGGTGGCTCTCAGATTCCCTACTCACTCTGCTCCTTCGCATCTTCTTGGTGGCTGGGAGAAGTGCTTTTCTGCTCCACACAGCTTTCACCTTGACAAATACGACTTGGCTTAAGTGGCCCTGTATCCTTTTTAGCTTGCTCTTCTCATAGCAAAAGCAGCGGAAGGAAAAAAAAGAGAGCAGGGATAGGAGAATTACAATGACAAGGTATGCAGATCCTTACGCTCCTCTCTACAGACTGTTCTTACCCAAACAGGATATGATTTCCTTAGCAACCAACCCTTTTGTCACTCCTGTGGAAGCCCAAGACTGGAGTGAGGCTGAATTTGCTTCAGATTATTTATAGTTACTTTAAGAAAAAAAAAAACAAACAAGCATGAATACCTACCTTGCTTAAAATAGAGGTTATAACCCTTGCCCAGGCTCCCTCTACATGTTTTTGAAGCTCTGGAAATAAAAGAGCCATATGTTCATTGAGCGACTCTGTGAGATTGTTTCCACCCACAAACATGTGTACTTGTCTCTGGGGGACCTAGTAACGTAAGAGTTTCTGGTTAAACATGCCCAAAGCATTTCATAAAACCTGAAGTCTGTGGTCTCAAAGGAATTTACAAGTTTTCAATGGATGGGGGAGATTTGGAGCTGGATGAATGAAAAGAGCTAACGATTTTAAAGCATGTCAAATGGAATTGGGCACTAACTCTCTTGGTGCAGCTGAGTTACATATTGTTGGTAATCTACCCTGTTCCCTAGTGGGTGAAAGATCTGGGATTAGGGGAGTTCTCCCAGGCCACTTAAATCAGCAGTCACCTTTGGGGGCTGCTGGGAAGTGTTATCAAGGTGCCAGCTGACTCAAGAAGGGGACTATTGGGCACAGATTTTGTGATATCACATTTAGAAATAGTAGCCTAGAGACTGGAGTCCAGTCGGCTATACAAAGAGGACAGGAGGAAAAAAAATATATATATATATTAATATTATATATATGTGGGTGTTTGCATGTGTGTCTGCACACATGTGTTCTTGGTACCTGTAGAGTTACAGACAGTTATAAGCTGCCTTATGTAAGAGGGGCTAGGAATTGAACATAGGTCCTCTGGAAGAGCAGCCAGTGCTATGTCTCCAGGTCCCAGAAAGTGAATATTTATGAGTGGTCCATCCTGTATTTTGACAAGTACGGACCCTGGGGAGTTTGTTATCTAATGCTCATGGCTGTTCTTAGTGGCCGTATTACACTGGTCTTGTTTTGGGGGAGATGTTCTCTTTTATTGAGACCTTTTTGTGTTAGGAGAGGTTCAGGGTCCAGGCTAAGGCCACCTGGATGTCGCCTCGTTCACCATTCTTTTCCTCCCTTATTGCACTGCTGTACAGCTGTGTGTTTGATCTAAGCCTGTTCAATGCATAGGGGTCTTGGTATGCCTGCTTGGAATGCTGAACAAAAAATATTTTCTCTTTCATTGAGTCATGAAGTACTGAAGCAGGGAGCCACAAGCTCACAAGCAGAAGCTCACAAGCATTTTCTAATATACCATTAATGTTATGTTGCTACCAATCTCATTGCAAAAATGGGAACATTGAGACTACATGGTATCAAGTGACCTACATTAAATGACAGATTTCTATGCTCTTTTAAAAAAATATCACACCATGCTCTCTAAATGAGATCAACAATTTTCATTAATCATGAGACTCAAGAATTAAATTTTCAGGGTTATATTTTGAAACAAAAATTGACAATTAATGACCATTAGATGCTTGGGAGAACCCAAAGAGCTTGGAGTGACAGAGTACACCTGACCCAGAAGTTATAACTAGCTTCGAGATGTAGCGAAACACAAGGAAAACCCAACACATTGTAAAGGAGTTCAAGATTGTACACCCCAGTGTTTGTCTGTGGTAGATCGACTCGTGTCTACCAGCTACATAAGAGGATTATTTGTAGTAGTTTTCACGAATGTGTTTGCTTTTGGATACATGGAGGCAGAGCTGCTGGCTCAGAACAGGTGAGTGTTGCAATTTTCCATCAAAGCTAGTCAGTGGTTGACTAGTGTCTGTCTACAATCCTGTGCGCATGAGTTTTAAGTACAGTTTCTAGTTCCAAAATGCAGTTCTCTGGGGAAGACTAGAATTCTCAACCAGGTGTTCAGTAGCAGAGAAGGAAGTGGGCCAGCTGTCTTCCTGTTGGGGTTCTGTAGAAGCCCAGACATGGACATGCCATTCACCCACCGCCATACCACTAAACTCCAGTGCCGTTTGCTGATATCGCACACATCACTCAGCCAGTCTGTCAGCTGTCAGCGCTATACCCTCCCTACTGTCTAATTTGTAGGGCTCTGATTCTGTTTCTTGGGAACAGGAAGCCTGATAAACATGGGATGAACAAATAGTACAGTTATTTTTAAAATGCTTATGAATATAGATGCTTTCTCTTAGAACAGAAAGTCTGATAATCTTGTTGAAACGGTACAAGTCTAGTCTATAGAATATTCAGTCATTCATCTTCTATACTAATAGCAAAACATAGTTTTTTTTGAAATAAATTTCAGGAAATATTTTTCCTTCAGAGCATTTAGCATTAATTTTAAAAGCTGGTTTCTCAAACGAGCCTGTGACTGATTATACTCCTGTCTTAGTCGGGGTTTCTATTCCTGGACAAAACATCATGACCAAGAATCAAGTTGGGGAGGAAAGGGTTTATTCAGCTTACAATTTCATACTGCTGTTCATCACCAAGGAAGTCAGGACTGGAACTCAAGCAGGTCAGAAAGCAGGAGCTGATGCAGAGGCCATGGAGGGATGCTCTTTACTGGCTTGCTTCCCCTGGCTTGCTCAGCCTGCTCTCTTATAAAACCAAGACTACCAGCCCAGAGATGGCACCACCCACAAGGGGAACCCCCCCCCCTTGATCACTAATTGAGAAAATGCCTTACAGCTGGATCTCATGGAGGCATTTCCTCAACTGAAGCTCCCTTCTCTGTGATAACTCCAGCTTGTGTCAAGTTGACACAAAACTAGCCAGTACAACTCCTAAATCATTGACTTAACTTTTTGACATCTACAGACAAGCGAGGGAAGACCTAATGTATTTACGAAGGCGTATGCTCTTGCCCTTCACCACCAGACAGTGATCACTCCCTCTGTCATCTTGGTGCTTTTGTTTCTCCCAGGCGATAGTCACAGCACCTGAAGGTATGATGCACTTAAATGGACCGCCATGAAAGTTTTCACTAAGCCACACGGATCTAGTTCTTGGTATTTAAGCAGGATAAAGTCATATTTTGGCGTCTTTATGCATTTGGGTGATGCAGAATCCCACTTTAAAAACTATTTACACAGTGACATTTTTTTTTCTTGAGGATTTGAACTTGGTGCCGTCTCATAGAGCGAGACATCTATAACAGGTATGTGCACAGATGGTCTGCTAAATAGCTATTTTCATCAGCATTTTATCAGGCTGTTGTAAAAGGCCATGGTGGAGGTTTTAAATAGAGAGAGACATATTCTAACTTAAAGGACTATTTTAGGTTGTCTATGTAGGGATGACTAAAGAGAAACAAGAGGAGAAGCAGAGATGATGTTCATGGAAGAATCCTGGTGGAGAGCCAGGAGGCTGTGGTGAGAGAGGAGAGGGCAGATTTCTCAATGATGATAGCGTGAGATCTGGAAGAGACGGGCCAAGGATCACTGCAAGGCCTGTGCCCTGACTGACTAGAAGGACTGAGTTCTATTGATTGAAATGAGGAGGCCCAAGAGGAGCAGATTAGAGGTGCAAGACTCAGTCTGGGCTGAGTCAATACATACCACAGTGACAGCTGAACAGTCATACAGTCTTATGAAGTAAAAGAGCATGATGCAGAAAGAAAAACATTTCATGTTTTCTCTCAGTTTTGGGTTCAATATCTTATATCAAAACATATATATATATATATATATATATATATATATATATATATATATATATATGCGTGCAGGGAAGACTGGTATAAGGGGTAGATGAATGTGAAGGAGGGAGGAAGCAGATGGTAAAAGCATGGGGATGGTTACCGTCAAGGTGCATCATGTACTGAAAACAACTGGTCTGTGCTGAGTGTGAGATGCCTGGGAGGCATCCAAGGAGAGATATGGAGAAGGGAACTGGATGTATGCATGTGGTAGGCTACCACTCGGGGCTGGAAAAACCCACGTGGATATGGACATGGCCCTTGACTATCGAGAATGAATGATACCTCTAAAGAATGAGTGTCAGTAGGAAAGAGAAGTGGCCTGGGAGCTGTGAAGAACTCAGCTTTCCTTCTGTGAATGGCGGTGTGAAGAGGGCAGGGTGTGCAGTTCTGGGAAGTCGAGGAAGGGCAGGCAGGCATTTAAAGATGGAGGATGAACTGCTACATCCCCCCCCCCCCCTGTCTCCTAGGATAGCAACATTCATCTCACCTCTCAGTCAAGTCTCTGCTTCATACAAAAGCCTCTGCTGTTAATTAGCTTCGTTTCCTCAGTGGGAAAGCATCTCAGAGAGAAAGAGAGAGCTATTGAACATGGCTTTTGTTTTCTTCTTTGTCTCTTTTCAAACTCTTTGCCGACTTCCCCACAATAAAGAGTTGCGTCTTGCTTTGGAAACCCAGTGCCTCCACACACATGAAAGAAGAAGAAACACTTAACCTTCTGTCTTCCCACAAACGCTGTCTTCTCTTCTATTGTATTCTACTTATTTAAAAATAATGTTGCTCCCGACCCGCTAAATTGATTTCACTAACTGCTAATTCATCACAGCCATAGTATTGAAAAGCAGCTCTTTGCGGCAACTGGCGGGGGCTTGGCTGTGTTCATTATTAGTCAGAAAGACAATGTTATTTCTCTTTACTTTTCCCAGTGAACCTTCTGACAAATCAGTGCTTTCCATGTACTTGTTGAGTGAATAGTTCTGAGACCCTGACATCATGTTTCTTGAACTGAGTTCTGTGGAACTTGTTGCCTTTACTTTATTCATTGTACCTCCTGTGGAAGACCATATCCTTAATGCTATTTAGAGAAGATTTGAGTCTTTTTGACTAGTTCTTAGAAGAGGCTAGAGAAGACCATTCTTTGGATGATACCCACCAGTTGGGTTACTATATGCAAAGCCAGCCAGCTCTGTATGCCTTTGCATATCCCTGCATATTAACCTTTTTGGGTCTGGCTAGTAGTATTGAGAAAAAAATTAAGATCTAGCTGGATGGTTCAGGGGATAAAGGTGCTTGCCCCCAAGTCGGAGGACTCCAGTTCAATCCTTGAGACCCACATGGAGGAAAGTGAGAAATAACTCCCGAAAGTTTTCCTCCGATTTCCACATGCATGCTGTGGTGGTGCAACTCACCTCCAAATAAATGCAATAAAGTCTAAAAAAAAAAAAGTAAAATTCAAACAATAAAGCCCCCCGGCCAACCTATAATCTAAAAGAATAGATATCAATATTTTAGAACCATCTGATTTTTTAATACTGTAATTGATATGGTACTTCATGTCAAGACAAAAATGTCTGCCACATTAAGGATAGAAGGGAAAGTTTCAAATGTTATCCCCTTTCCTAGTTTCCCCTCTGAAAGTCCCCTCTCTTCTTTCCCCTCCCTCTGCTCACCAACCCACTCACTCCTGATGTGAAAGGTTTGAAGGTGGTGGATGGGCAGGTGTCATTTTATTCTTTGCTCTACCTTTGTTTTAAAATTTTTATACTTAACCATAGAGCCATAGAAGCATTTTCATTAAAATCAAATATGAAGGAAAAAAAAAAAAAGAAGGGAAAGTTTCTGTCAATTATCTGCAATTTGAAACAAATGATCTGGAGAGCAATTATGAGTGCCAATTTATCTTAGAATTCTAAAACATTTGATTATAAAGGATGTGTGATTTAGTCTGCACACGCTACTCAGCAAAGCTCTACAATGAAAGCCTGGTACATAGTAAGTCCTCAGTAAGTGTGACGTGAAGTGAAGTTTGTTGTACGAACACCTACAAAGGGACAGGGGAGGAATGAGGGCCTCGCTACGACGTAATTCTTCCTCATGAAGCTCACTGACAGGAAGAAATAAGCTACAACAAAGTGTACAGATTTTGGAATTAGGTTGGATGGCACAAATCTGATTTCCAGACTTGTGGATTTTGGTTTAATTAAATGAACATCTTCCAACTTCAGGTTTTCAAATATAAAATGACTGTTGAGACTTACAGGGATATGGCTGTCGGGATAAACAATTTAGAACAAACTAAATAAATATGTACAGAACATGCCTATTAATATGGTATAAGAGACACACTCGCCAAATGAAAGCCTGTAGGGGTTTCTGGGGGTGTAGGGGGCTTGCTTGATTCAGAAGGTAATTTTGTGTGAAAAATCATGTTATAAGGGATTGATAGTTAAGTCTCCATGTGGTAGAAGTCTCTAAATGCAATTTAATCCACAACAGAATTGGCCCACAATGGAATACAAAATAAACCCAAGACTTTGAAGCTTGGTGACAAAGAGGGAGATGAGCGATTCGGGAAATTCTCTAAAGGCTTGGGGTAGGAGTATCAGACTAGTCAAAGCATTAAGAACAGAAGGAAAGCCTTTTTTTTTTTTTTTAAGACACTGGTCAGTATGACTGTGTCAAGGTCAAGACTTAACCCCACACTGAGGTCATCTGGAGGCTCAATCACAGGTGTTGCTGCCGTCCTAGGGACAGTCTTCTCAGGAAGACCACAGTCTCCCTCTGAAGGTCTTTCTAATGAACAGACGTGGCCACCATCACCCTGAGCAAAACCAAAGCCTGGGATCTCACCCAAGCGTGTTCCAAGGTACATTTTATTTATCATCAACCCTCAGACGTATTCTGCAGGAGGCTTTCAAGAAGGATTGGAGAGGCTGAAGGTGAGATTGCCAATAGGACATCGATAGGAGTTTGATGATATCATCTGGTCTCATAAACTTTTTTGTGTGACTGTTAAGTGTTCACACCAACCCGTGGTGAGTGTCAACCTCACCAATTACAAATGAAGACACTGACATGTAATTAAAGCTGACATGGCTAACATGCAGTAGGGTTTAGCCAGACCTCATATGTCCTTTGGGGCCAGTGCATTCTCCACTTAGCCATGCCACACACCTCAATGACTTATCTAATCATCGAACTCTATAAATGGGAAAAAAAATCAATTAATATATGTTAATACTTTCAACAATCTGGGAAATGACTTTGATCTCTCTACATAGTTATATAAGGGGCAAAATGTATTTAGAAGAAGAATTATGATGGAACACAATTTAAGGATCATAGATTTTGGATCAAGTCTTCATCAGTATCAGCATTTCTCAAGGTATTAGTGTAAAAGAAATGGAGCTATAGAGACAAGTAAGTATAATGGCTGACTGGTAAAAATAGGAATATGCCTTGCATTTGATTCCATAAGCCTTGAACATGTCAAGAGTTAAAAAAAAAAACTGTTGGCATGTATGTGTGTGTGCATGATACCTGCATGTGTTCATGTGTGTGTGTGTGTGTGTGTGTGTGTGTGTGTGTGTGTGTGTGTGTGTATGGAGGCTGGAGGTTGATGTCAGGTGGCTACTTTTTCTGCTCTCCAGCTTATTTTTTTTTTTTTTTTTTGAGATAGGGTCTTTCAGTGAGCCTGAAGTCTACCTATTCTGACTTGGTAAGTCTAGCTGACTAGCAAGTTCCAGTCATTCTCCTTTTTCTGTCTCCTCATTGCAAGGATGGTAAGTATGAGGGTGTTTGCTTGTTTTTATTTTTGTTTGCCCCTGTGGATGCTGGCAATCCAAACACAGCCTCTCACACTTGTTCCTCCAGGCATTTTACTCCAAGCAACCTTCCCAGCCCCAGGACAGCATTGTGATGTTGAAAATTATGATGGAAGAAGGGCCTACTTATGTTTAAAAATGATCATTTTTGGATGTAAAACCAAGCAGGACCTTTGCTAGTCATGCACACATGCTATTATTACTTCTCTCTTTAATGACACACACACACACACACACACACACACACACACACACACACACACACGAATCCACAGCATATTTTGTACAGAACAATGGTGTTTTTCCCACTATGGAAACGAGCTAGCCACAGAGAGCAATATTGCAGGTACACGTCACATGAGAAAGGCTTTGTCTTCTTCCTGTTATCTTTTGCTAATGAGTCACATTGGCTCTATGAAAGCTCTTCATGTAACTACACCACCTTCCAGTGGCAACTCTCCGGAGTCCTCATACTCCACTGCAGGGATGGGTGAGCACTTAACTTCCTACTCATGTTTGCAATGTTTTGCTTAGAGTAAATTAAAAGTCCATGGACTAACAGAAAGCATTAAGTTATATTCCATTTATGACAGTCTATAATATTCAAAGAAACCCTCTTTGGGTTAGAATTAGACAAGTACATGGGAAAATACCTTAGAGGGGCTGGGAACATGGCTGAATGGTAGAGCATGTACTTTGCCTGTCTGAGACCCTGGGTTTGATACCTGGACACATGTTTTCTCTTGAAATCTCCACAGGAAACATCATTTCTATGAAGGAGGTATTTTCTAAATAGCATACAAATAAGAGTCACATGATCTGCAAATTTCTGTAAATGCCAGACAGCTTTCTCAGCATGATTGTAAGAGCTCTGAAACAAAGTACACGATGGAGTGTGGGGGCTGCTGCCAGGAGCCGTGGGCAGGCAGTGGAGGTAGCTTCTTCCCAGAGGGACAGCAGGATCTCACAATTACAGCTGATTTTTCCTTAAAAAGAATTTTTATTGGATTTTTCTCATATGATATAAAAAAAGAAAATAACGAAACACACATAGAGACACACAGACGCAGGTGCATGGACGTGCGAGCATGCGCGTGTGCACACACACACACACACACACACGCACACGCACACGCACATGCACATGTGCAAACATTCCATAAAAACATAAATTAGAAAAAATAATGTACAAGTGAAAGGCCAGTAAGATAAAAAAAAAAGTGTCCAAACAAAATAATATGGGAGCAAAAGTCTACACAAACACCCTTGAGTTTGCCTGTGCTGGTCATCTACTACTGCTAGACACGGGCCTGCTCTTACGTGTGGTGTGTACACCCGGTGAGACCCCACTGGAGAAAACTGACTTCCTTTGCTGCAACTGATTTTTCTTGTCAACTATAATGGAGTGAGACTTTTCTGTGAATGAAGGGATTAAATTTGTCCTGTGTTTACAAAACTGCATTTTCTTTTGTTCTTACACAGACAGTCACCAAATGGAGAAATAAAAAAAACTTTGTGTGGGAGGAAGCTGAGTATCGAGAAGTATTTAAATGAAGAGATTCTAGCATCCGTGATGAGTTAGAGTTGTCGGAAACCGGGGCACCTGACCTGATTCTTGTGGGAAACATTATTAGAGGTTCATCCTGGAGGATTTAGTCAGGATATGACTGTAATATATTTCCTAATTTTAACAGAGATGTAGACCACACAAGATAGCATGCCTTAGTGCTAAAATTTAACTGTTGCATGAACCCAAGTAACAAGGTAAGACAAGACCGAGAGAAAGACTAGATATGTAAAAATGGCTTTGGCGATTGGTCTAGTTAAGGGATTAAAAGATTTATTTATAAGATGATCTGCCACAGCACTTCTTTTGTTTTCTAATTTAAAGGGTTTTTAAAAATTTAAAATACATTGTTAATTAAAATAAAATTATTGAAGTTTCTCCTTTCCCTTTCTCCCCTCAGCCCTTCCACGTGTGCCTTTCTTCCAACCTGCCAGGTCCACCCACTCTCAAATTCATAGCCTCTTTTTCCTTTATGTACATTTTACATATACATATATACATATTTATATATGTGCTATATATAAATATATACATATCTGTTGCTTATATTGCATATTTATTATATATTATAAATATGTACATGTTTGTATATATGTATACATAGCATAGATAAACATGGATGTAGAAAAACATAAATGTCTGTAGAATCAGACATACACTGTCTTCCATTTCAGTAAAATGGAATTATATATTAAACTCATCCAGTCTTTGGCCTTTCTCACTCAGTAGCATATATCAACCACTGTTGCACAATAGTGTGTCTCAATCTATGTTATTCTTTTTTCAAGTTATGAACTCTTCATTGTACAGTAGAGTTTGTTTCTTTAAACAAACGTTTAGTACCCATTTATGTGTGCTGAACATACATCCAGATAATGGGAATACAGAATCAGGCAAAAAAAAAAAAAAAAAAAAAAAGTCCTGGTCTCATGGAAAACCCCTGCCCCTGCCGTCTCACACTAAGGGAGGAGTCCAGAGTCACCACACAGCGCCACAACACAGCCACAGGTTTTTTTCCTGAAGGGAGAAAAATCTCACAGGGCTCCAGTCTTAGACAAAGAATTACAGGTAACTAATAACTATTGAGCAGGAGAACCAGCCTCTATCCGGGATGACCCCCTTCCATCCCCAACTGTTTACCCAACACAAAGTGGTCAGCCCTGAAGTCACACACATATCAAAAACTGGGCACAGCAGTCTCTATTTATATATCTGTACATATATATGTACTCCCATATCAATGAACCCAGCTGTACATATAGAGTATATCTAGAGGGAGCGCTACTGTTGGGATGGAGGAAGTAGCTCGGGTTGGGACGGTTTGCTTTTAACTCTGATTCTTTAGCATTTGATTTTTTTTTTCCACAGTAAGCATATACAACTTTTATTAAAGATTCAAATGATGTGGGAAACATCTTGTGATGGTTTCTTTATGCTTGGCCTAGGGAATGGCACTATTAGAAGGTATGGCCTTGTTGGGAGTAGGTGTGTTACTGTGGGTGTGAATTTAAGACCCTCACCCTAGCTGTCGGGAAGTCAGTATCCTGCCAGCAGCCTTCAGATGAAGATGTAGGATTCTCAGCTCCTCCTGTACCATGCCTGTCTGGACACTACCATGCATTCTGCCTTATCAATAATAGGCTGAACCTCTGAACCTCTAAGTCAACTCCGATTAACTGTTGTCCTTATAAGAGTTGCCTTGGTCATGGTGCCTGTTCACAACGGTAAAACCCTAACAAAAACACCATTCAACTCACAGTTCCTGTGAGTTCATTGATTGAGTTAGCATCCATGCTGTCTTGACATTGTCTCAACCCAAAGGTTAAACCATGAGGTTCAAAGACCCAGGGAAAGGCTGGGTTTTCACAGGAAACTGAGGGTCCTGCAGTGGAGAGCAAGAAATCAGACCTTTCTGAGAGTCAGCATTATAGAATATATGTTGCTTCCAATTTTTTTCAGCTTGAGTTTTATATCCAGAACTAAGGAACATTTGCATGTGGCTGAATTCAAGAACCCATATGCTCTGTGGCAGTCTGTACCACTTATTTTCAATGAGATAAGATAGCTTATTTAAACTTTGAATTTCCCCATTGGGTTCAGGTGATTCAGCTGTTTATCCAGCAGCACCCTGCTTAAAAATAGATGGCATGACATTTGTGGGTGCTTTAAAAAAATACCCATTGCAAAGGGGAGCAGAGCGCTCACGCCACGTTCATCCTTTCTATTATGTAAGAATGGTGAATTGTTATGAAATGAAGGCTTCAGAGGGAACAGTATTCCTCCCAGCACATAAAGGACAGCTCTACAGGAACCAATAGCATTCACTGGCTGACTGAGCATTACTACTTGGTGATTATAATTAATGCAATGGAAACCCACTAATAGCATATGGAGATGGTTTTATTCCATTATTGTCCTTGTTACAGGATTTTCACCCATCAATTTATCAGCCACTTACCTAGTGCCTGGCACACGGTAGGCACTGTCCGTATGAAACTGAATACAAAGGTGACTTTCAGAATATTTGAGTATATTTTATGGACCTGTGTCATTACATTTGATTCTATCTGATAACAGTATGATTGATATTGACCTTAAGTCTGTTGTCCCACATTGCCATAGACAACTCAAGGTATGTTGTTATCAGAAATCATCAAACTGATGGATATAGAGGGATCTGAAATATTGGAATCGCGGTTCCAATCTGGTGTGATGCAGACAGCAAAGGATAGGGCCCAGCAGGAAATGAAGCCCAAAGCCCCATACTCCCACTCAGCCTAACACATTTATCTCAGCATCTTACCAATTTTATTTATTAAAAAGATACACTTTATGAGGAAATTGCATCTATGGGGGCGATAGGAAGGTGGAAATCAGGTCCATGTGAGGAGCCCCACGTGCCTTCTTGGCTGGGACAACATTTTCATCTCCAGCTTTATCAGTGTTTTCTGAGTACTCGTCAAAGGGTACAGGGTTAGAGCCAGCTTCCTTCATCCTGTGTGCTCCTTACCCTGGGAGCTGTCACTCACAGGCAGGTGGATGGATGTCCCACTGAGGGGGAAGTGAATTATTCTTCCTTCCTGGTTTACTGCTTGAATACTTAGCTCCTTCCAAATCAGATTTGCCACCTGCTCCTTTGTGAGGGGGCCTGGTTACCAGAGCACATCTCAGCGAGTGGCCGGGTTAAGGGGACAAAGTCCTCAATGGCTTATTTTTTATGCCCCTCTAGGATGTACCTGGCAGGGGCAGCTTAAATGGCCTCCTGCCCTGCACATTGTTTTTTTTTTTTTAATTTTATTACACCCCAGTTCTCCTTTCCCCAGGTTCTGCAAATGCTTTTCATGGTCTGGGTGCCCCCCCAAGAGCAGGGATTTTTGTGTTTTCTTTTCAACAGCATGGTCTGCTTCTGAGCGCCCTGTGGCATTTGGTAAAAGTGATAAATACTAATGATGAACAACCTAGCAGGCTCTTGGGTTCCTGGGGCTACAGAAGTGAGGGGGGAAAAAAAACAAAACCCTTGTGGAACACAAAGGCAAGATGCAGCCAGGCTCTCATTAGATCCAGCTGTTAGACGTGAAAAAGTTTGCTAATAAAACAGGGATTTTTTTGTGCCATGGAGCCAAGGGTGGGGAACAGGCTTCCAAGATGTGCTTCTGTCTTCTTTCCAATTTGGGGGTGTTATGCTACCATGGGATTTTGAAATCCACGCGTATGTTATTTTCTTTCTTCCTCTCGAATGTTCAAACCCGCATTGTGGCGAACTAGATCTCCCCCTTCAATAACCTCGCCTGTTTGTTTCTTATAAACATACATTTATTTCACTTGCTTAAAATCCATCTTCACTCAGAGATGTAAAGATTCTTGGGTGTTTTATCTTTAGTACTGTGTCTAGTCCTACTTGTTCACGACTCAGGTGTGGATACGTTATTCTCAGCCGGTGAGGGATACAAATGTTACTATAATTAATACAAATCTACCCTCACTTTCATAAACAAGGATTTGAAAGTTCTTGACTTATAAAAACAATAGAAATATTGACAATTTTATTTTCACTTTGAGTATTTTTTAGGACCATACTCTAGACTATGAAAGACCGGGATAAAGGCAAACCCTATAACAGTGCTCTTACTGAGGAGGCATGTCATTTCCATATCGCCTATCTTTGTCATAAAGCCAGAATAGTTGCATCCACTTACAAATTTTGAATCGAACGTAACAGATTTATATTTTCTAAATAAATAAATAAACGTGAAACTCCTTTCCCCTTTGTTCTGTTCTCAGGTTGACAGTAGGATTCATTTTCTTTAGACCCTGATAGAGATACCATGAATGTTGCTATTTTCTTCATCATCAACTGTGACTACAGGATACACTTACTGAATCAGCTCATCCATATGTATAGAGTCCCTCCCATATGCTAAGGAGGGGAAGAACAGAAGACAGTATTCATGGTCTCATATTTGTTTTCAGGAATTTTTCTGTCCATTGAAAGAAGAGATGGTGGAATTACCGCAAAGGAGGAAACAACAGGATGCAATTGGACTGCAAATCGATAAAGATCAAAACATATTGACAGAATTGGCATAGAAGCGAGTTCAAGGCCTTCCTTGACTTGAGACTTGAAAGATGGGCAAGATGTCGCCAGCGAGGTAGAAGGAGAAGAAAGAGTACTCCAGGCAAGGAAAGCCTGTGTGGGGACAAGAACCTGCGTATTTTCCTAGTATACTATGCCAATTGTATATGATATATGTAGAACTCTCAGGAAACAAAGTCCGCTTCAGACCTTTGGGGCCTTGACAGTACTGCTAGATTACCTGAAAGCTATTCAGACTTGCGCTAGCAAGAGTTTTGACTTGGGTGAAAGGCCTAGAAGGTATTTTCATGGCTTTCCTTCCTTGACTGTCTTTGTATCACTAATGCACTGTGAACAACAGAAAATGTTTATTTTTTTTCTTGTTTGTTGTTTGGTTTGTGTATTTCTGGGACATAGGTCTGCTTTTCTAATACTGCTGCTTGTGGCCTAGAGAAATTTCCCGAAGCAAAACCTTTTCTTTTCCTGAATGGAACAGGACATTTCCCCATTTCCTAAGCGGTACTTGCTCTGACCCTACCCCATGCCCCCTTGTCTGCTATTCATGTTTCTTCTTCTCCATGACTTTACTTATGCTGATGTATAAGATCTCCACAAATGGCCTTGCCATCCAACGGGTTTTCTCTAGCTGAGGTGCAGGGATCCACCGTTTGCACACTCTGACATGCCCACACTCTGACAGGCAGTGTCAACCTACAGGACCATACACCCCAAGCCTCCACTTACGTAGTATCATCTGTCTTATACTAATGTCTCATTTCCCTTTATCAGCTCATTTGGAGGGTCATCTTCTATTTCTCAAAGTGGCACCAGCCAGATCAGCTTTCTCTGCTGCTGAGGCAAGTCATCATAAGCTCATCAACTAGCAAAAGTTCTGTAGGTCAGACGTCCGTATGGGTTTATGAGCTGAAAAGCCAGTACCAGCATGGCTGAATGGGC
Organism: Mus minutoides; assembly: GCA_902729485.2. Taxonomy (NCBI): domain Eukaryota; kingdom Metazoa; phylum Chordata; class Mammalia; order Rodentia; family Muridae; genus Mus; species Mus minutoides. The sequence continues at coordinate 1,979,058 of LR749665.1, read as the reverse complement.
TTCCTTACTTTTTAAACTCTCTAGACTTGAATTTCTTGGCTCGTAGCCTCTCTATCTTCAGAATCAGGAGTACAGAATCTTTAAAGCTCTATGTGTTTCTTTAGCCAAATGAACTTCTGTGGTCAAAAGTCTCTCTACAGGACATTTGTGCATATGTATCTATATGTGTGTATGTGTATACCTGGGTTCAGTGTGTGTGTGTGTGTGTGTGTGTGTGTGTATAATATATATATATATATATATATATATATATATATATATATATAATATTTATACATATATATTATACATACAAATATATATGTATACATATACATATATAATATATCCATATATTATATTTATACATATATATTATACATACAAATGCATATACACAGATACACACACACACACACACACACATACACATACATAAAATCTGGGTTCACCCAGATAGTTTAGGATAATCTCTTCATGAGGATATCTAAAGCAATCCCATTTGCAAAACCCTATTTTACCATGTAAGATAACAAACTCCGCTCCTAAGATCATGATACACCTACACTGATTATCATCACTATAGCCACTCAGTTCACTGACCCGTGTTTGCCACCACTTATGATGTTGACATCAGTATCATCTCCATTGCACAGATGAGGAAAACGGAGCACAGAAATGTCAAATAGCTCACTCAGCTCCTATAGAGGATTTCAGGATAGCCCTGCCCCTAGATCTCTTGCTCACATACTCTGCCCTGTCTCTCAGTCTCTGACCAGCTACATATGTGAGTTGACTTGCCCTGCCAGGACTCCAACGATTATCATGGCTGACACAGAATGGAACATTTCTTAGAAGCTGCACATTCCACTCCCCCAGCTGTACTCATAGGTGTTTCTTCCATAGAGAACATTGCCAATTAGATGCCTTGGTTGTAACAAGCACCCTTTGCTTCTCCAATAACAGTGGGAGCTCCCTAGGTAGGCTAACATCAGGCTGAGGCTGAAAAACACTGGGGGACCGATCGAGTCTGGGAAAAAGTGCTATGGAAAGTGTAATCACAGGGCAAGACCTGGAAAATGATCCCTGAACAAGAGGACAATGGAAATGAAGCAGAAACACAAGAGCTCAGCCACTTCCTCTGTACAGAGTGTGAGGAAGGTGGAAAGTTCCTGGAGATGTAGGGGCTGGAGGAGAAAGGGTGAGCACAAAGAGTACCACAGTACAAAGAGAAGCACTTCCCAGCCAACAATAAGGGAGAAATACACCCAAGGCAGGGCAGACCGTTGGATGTAAGAAAGCAAAGGCACACTGGTAGCTATGGAAAATTAAGGCTTTTCTATGACTACAATACATTAAGAAATAAGCTCCCTTCTCTCGTTCTAAGAAGGCAGGAAGAATAGAAGATCTGGCCCTTGGAGTCAAACACACTGAAGGGCAAACTTTTTTTTTAAATAATAATGTCATAAATGGCAATCCCCTCATTGAAAGAATGGACAGAAGAACAATCTTGGCTTAGTACTTCCATGAATGAATAACATCCCATTTCTGTAGCCCTAGGAAGACCACAGTTATGCTTGCTTGGCGCTGCAGCTAAATGCTATATATTTCAGTAGATGTTACTATGTGTGGGGCAGTGTGCTTGATTACAGGGTATGGCTACAAATGAGACCAGCCTTCATGGAACTGTTAGGCTAGAGACAGAGCTAGAGATGAAGTGAGCGATTCCACAGATGATAGAAAGACCGTGGGAAAGAAGTGGTGGAGACTATGAGGACACAGTGGAGGAGAGCACCTGTGATGTTCATCTTCATTGTCAACAAGACTGCAGTCACCTGGTGTGCCTATGAGGGTGCTACTAGTGAGTGGCACCTACATGTGGGCAGTATCATTCTACAGGCCAGGATCTTGGACTGAATAAGAAGAAAGTGAGCTGGGGTACTGGCATTTATCACTCTGCTTCCTGATGGTGGATACAATGTAACCAGCTGATCAGTGTTCTATGAATACAATGTAACCAGCTGATTTGAGTTCTATGGATACAATGTAACCAGCTGATTTCCATTCTATGGGTACAATGTAACTAGCTGATTTGGGTTCTTTGGATACAATGTGACCAGTTGATTCACTCATGGAAGCCATCCCTTCCCTGCCAAATACAAAACCAAGATATAGCTTTCTGTTACGTGGGTTTCTGACAGAGCTATGCCACAGCAACAAGAAAAGTAATGCATAAGCCACCTGCCTGCAGTCTGTCTGATCAGGGAAGGCTTTGCAGTAGTAATGGCATCTCAGATGAGACTAGAAGGGGGAGAAAAGGGTTAAGTATGAAACAGGGACTGGGGGAGATGGGGAAAAGATCCAAGAGGAGGAAGCAGCTTGTTCAAAGGTCCTGGGGTAGAGTACATGGTAGCGGTAAGTGAGGGGAACAGACAGAAATAGTTGGGGGCACTGAGAACACACACGGAGAAATGGACTGTAGAAGGAAGAATGTCCTCAGTTATGTCGTAAGTCATGTTAAGGAATCTCAGTTTTAATGTAGGGGTAGAGAGACCAGTCAATAATTGTGTGTATGTGTGTGTGTGTGTGTGTGTGTGTGTGTGTGTTTGGTTATGATCATTCAATGATTGTGTGTTAGATTATTTAGTGATTGTATGTGTGTGATCAATGATTGTGTGTGTGTGTCTGTGACAGATAGAGAATGTGTGTACACATGTACATGTGTGAAAGCCTCACTACATTGCTGAAGAAGGCTCAAGCCTGCTGTGTGATGAAGGTGGCCTTGGCCTTGTGCCCATCTCGTCATACCTTCTTAGTGTTGGGATTTTGGGTATTTGCCACCATGTTTGACTCACTGAGTGATTTTTAAGCAGAATGCTTAATGATTCTGCTTATATTTCAGAAAAATCACTTGATTCGAGTTTTCAGAGTAGAGTGGATTGAGGAAAACTAACAGGAAGATCTTTCCCCCTCCAGGAACCGAGGCATAGCAGAGATTTAACTAGGATGCTTTTGGCAGAAGAATGGAGAGAAGTAGGTAAGTTTGGTGCTTTTTCTTCATTCATTCATTCATTCATTCATTCATTCAAACTCATTCAACTCCTATAAGGGCCAGGAATACATGGCCTGAGAGTAAGTTAAAGGAGGGGGTATCAGACATGTTTCATAATCTGGACTGAAATAGAGGGGTGTGGAGAGGAAAGGAACCAGCAAGATGGAGAAGGTCAAGCAGGGGGGTTAAGAGTGAGTATGGATGATACATGAAGATGTCTCTGCATAAAATATCTCACACTGGGATCCATTATTTCCCAAACTATAAAGCAATAAAAAAGAGAAGTAGGGTTCAGAGGGTAACAAAGGGTTTGGGAGGATATCATTGTAGTTGTGGATATGATATGCTTTAGTTTTGTATTCTGGTGTCCTTGGGTTCCAGAGTCTGTGAAAAATAAATGATACAATAACAACCAAGCCCAGTGATATTTTAGTCTCTCTCATCTTTGTCCTCCCTCTTGTTGAATCTGACTGTGTTCAAGAATGGGCTGCACGTATATTTGGAACAAATCTGTTTACTGCCTTCTGTCAGGCTGCCTGGCCACAGTGCCAAGAACTTTTTATGATAGACCATCTGTACCCATGTGGTACCTCACCGCTGTCTTCAGCTGGAAGATGCTTCTGGTCTTTCTGTGTATGTGTCAGGGATGTGGGGGGTTCTGCTTTCCCTCACTCTCTCCGTTAGACCAATGAAAGAGATAATGTTCAACGGTGTAGATAACACATGGCTTACACGTGGTGGGGCCCAAACAAACAAAACCAAACCCTTTCAAAGGATGGAGATTTTGATTTCTTACAGCCACGATAGTGAAAGGATCCCGAGAGGTGTGGACTGGTCTGCCTCATGTTGATCACTGAGTTGGTTTCGGAAAACAACAGTGGGTAGGAAGCCATGGGCCATATGAGCCTTGCTTCACCAGGGGCAGGGGACTGAATGCAATAATTCACTGGTGACAGATGCTGTCTTCTGTCTCCCAGCACTTTCGGATGGACACCACGGGCTCTGAATTAGAGGCAGTGGGGAGAAGGGATGAATGAGAGGGAGTACTAGGACCAAGAAGTAAAGACCATAGCCAAGCTATGAAAGCTTTGGCTTTCCTCGGGATAGCCAAGAAACGTTTCTAGGGATAAGATGTGAGCAAGATGTAGGAAAAGAAGAAAGCGAATACTTTTCAAATCCTAGAACAGTGTTCTTGTGCTTTTGACAAGGCTCTACACACTGGGTATCCGTGAAGCTGAACATATTTAAAAACTTAAATATGAATAGGTCTCATGTGTGGTTGTGTTGTTTTAAAAAGACTGACAGTGAGAGACTAAACTTCCACACTCAACTAAATTAGTAAGGAGACACTTCAAAAGAAGTGTGTAAAATTTGTAGGTTGGCCTGGATGATATTTTAGGTAGTATTAAGTTACTACTGGTAGGTAAATACTTCTGTTACACTCTTTTTTTAAATTTATATATTTTTATTAGATATTTTCTTTATTTACATTTTAAATGTTATCCCCTTTCCTAGTTTTCCCTCTGAAAATCCCCTATCCCCTCCCACCTCCCCCTGCTCCCCAACCCACCCACTCCCATTCCCAGTCCTGGCATTCCCCTTTACTGGGGCATAGAACCTTCACAGGACCTAGGGCCTTTCCTCCCATTGATGACCGACTAGGCCATCCTCTGCTACATATACAGCTAGAGCCGCAAGTTCTACCAGGTGTTTTTTTTTTTTTTTTTTTGATTGGTGGTTTAGTTCCAAGGAGCTCTGGGGGTACTGGTTAGTTCATATAGACGTTCCTCCTATAGGGCTTCAGATCCCTTCAGCTTCCGTTCCACTCTTAGGGTCGTATTTGTACTTCCAGAGCCAACAGAGTCCAGAGTCCACAGGAAGGAAATGAGAGAGCTTGGTGTGTAAAGTCATTGTGATGCTTAGAGTCCCAATGAACAAAACCTGGGATTCCCCAGTTCATGTCCCATGCAGAAAATCAGGGTGGGAAGAAGAGGCAAGGAGGGATGGGAAGGCAGTTCCTCTATTTCTCCAAAATTCCCCAGACTCTGGCTGTTTATGAGTAGACCTTCTAATACCATTTGAGGTCACCTACTTTGGGAGACTCGAGTCTGATTTTTCAGATGACACAGCAAGGCGAGCCCAGAATGACTACAAGCACAAACCCCGGTTCTATTTTATACCCTCGTCGTCATCCCCATAGACTTGGTCACAGTTTCTCTCCATCCTGATAAACCCCTGCTGATTTCGGGGGTTTCTGGGAAGATGCAAACAGAGTCAGATCCCCTGTATTAAACACCTAAAGCAGAATCGCCGAGTGAGGTCAGCCTGGTGACTGTTTCTCCACTTCTTTTTATGAGATATCCTAGCCAAGGCGGTGAGAAAGGTCTCAGTTGTGATGGCTTCTACTCCTGAGAGCTTGGGAACCGCCACATTGTCCATATGCACTAAAACCATCACAGCCTTGGGCAATCAAGAAAGTTGCAGGAAAATTCACATTACCACGAAGCCGCTATTTTTAAAAGCCTACTCTCACAAAATAAAATCCACCTAAACCAAAGCTGTGCAGTAATTTTTGGCAGCTGAAAATTATTACCTCTTCTAGACTAACACATACTTAGAAATGAAATGATTCGGAGAACAATGAGATGTAAATAGCCTGCTTCCCTGAGAACAAATCTCACCATCAATTTATGTTACATCATGATAAACATCAACAGTTAGTGCTTAAATAATTTAGTCAATCATGGCTGAATCTAGATATCTCCTCGTATAACTAAACTCACTCGTAGCACAGATGATTAAAAAAAAAAAAACCGGTATCATTCTTATTAAAAGCTGCGTTCCTCTCCTGCCCCTCTGGAATCATAAGCAATCATCTCAAGAGAGCATGGTGGGAAAATTTGTTATAAATTTTTTTGTCCCCAATTCAGAGGCATCATAAAATGTGAGATTAGCTATAGAATGTTAAAAGAAAAACTACAGATCAACACAGAAACCAAGCATCAAGAGACCATTTCCAATTCTAACCCAGAATTCCTATTAGCTTACCTTATTAGCTGAAACACCAAACAGAATGTCCTTATGGAAAATTAAGTTCATTATTCATGTCAGCTTTGATTTGGTGTGTGCAGCTGAAAGCACCCAGCTTCTCCTATAATTTGCTGAGGCAAAGTGTGCCGAGCCAGGCGGTAAACACAGGACTTGGGGGTGGAGGGAGAGTGAGCTGCGATCCGCTCACAACTCTCCACTTGAAACTTTCCTGCTTCATTCACGTGAAGCCGAAATCAGATCTCCCTCCCCTCGGGCAATCATTACTTAGGGGAACTCCCAGTCCAGGTGGTTAACTGTAGTTGTTCAGTACAGAGCAGGATCTTGCTTTCTGGGGCACTGACCTAGCAAACCGACCCTGCTCTCTTTCATGATCTTTTTTGAAGTCTTGGGTTCTGGTTCACCTTATAGCACATATGGGGTGTGATTATATCCTGTCACGGAGAAGTCCACAAGGGAGTACTAGTCCCTGCAGTTTGCGAACCACAGAATGCTTGGTTGTCTCTGTGGCACTGAAAGCATAGATGCAGGTCCCGATTTTGAAGACAAGTGTGTACTAAGTGGATACAACAGTCACATGACAAATGCGCAGAGACCCAGGGGAACCTGGCAGTAAAATGACAACAGCGACACATTCTCTGCCCATCAGTCCCCTTTCCACTCTCACTTAGAAAAGTGGAAATAATATTGCGCAATTCGTGGATTTTTCTCTAGAACAAACACGGAGTGAAGTTAAGCTTTCTCAATTAAAATCTCCAGTCACAACAGGAAGAGGGCTTCTGCGTTGTCAATGGACAAGGTTAACAGGAGTGAGCAAAGTGAGCGTTCTCATCTGTACCCCGGGGGCTGTGTGGACCACAAAATACCCACATGACTGTGGCTCAAGATAAAATCACCAACTTACTTAAAGCGTGAGGTTTGGAGATTTATTTATTTATTTATTTATTTTTTTTTTGGTGACTTGGTTATTTGGTTCTGGAGTAGGAACTTCATATATAAACAATCATGCCATTCTGTAATGTCTGCACCGGCCTGGAACTTTAGAGCACAGACTCTTTTTACAGCTTTCTTGTTCTTGTCAATAAATAAGGTCAAATCTGAGAGTTTTCTTCTGAATGAATGCTGCAGCCTTTAATGAGAATGACTTATTTACCTTTAAACGCCTAGCCAGTGTTAGTACGTGATATCGTTGTTATACTCTTGGAGCTAGTCCAGGATAGAAGTTGTGTACAAAGGCTCTTACAGAGGTAGGTATATTTATAACAACAGCCAAAAGGAAAAACAACCCTAACATCCACCTAATGAATGGGTCACACATATGCAATATACAAGAAATATAGGAAACGAAGTATTGACGCACATTGCAATTGGGTAATCTGTAGTAATCCCAATACAGAGGATATGTTTTATACGGTTCCATTTATAGTGAAATGTCCAGAGAGTAGATTCCATGGGCCCGGCCCACAGATTATTCATGGCTGTGCCAGGCTTGAGGTCGGACATATTGGGAAGTAATTGCTTCCAGGACTGGTAGGATAAAATTGCTTTTCTCTTAAGAGTCTGTGAAGGCTGCTTGACTTGGGGACTGCGTGACTTTATGTAAGTGATGTCATGCTTTATGAGTGGAGACTCCGTGAGAATGAAAATGGGACCAGTATCATCTAATGCGTACGGTCACATGGATTATCTATATGTATTTAATCCTGCAACAGGTAGAGGAAGAAGCCAACAAGAGAAAAGCTGGCTCCAATGAGGAAGGTCTTGAGGGCTAGAGAGATGTGGATAGAGCTGAAGAAACACCTATTTAGTGTTTAACTGGGCCCTCCTTCCCTCCTTTCCTCCCTCTTTTGAGATATAGTCTCACTATGTAGCTCGAGCTGGTTTTGAAATCCATTCTTCTTGTCCCAGTCTCATTAATACCAAGATTATAGGCAAATACCCTGTTCCTACCTTACAGCTAACTCTCTTCTCATCTCCCCTCCCCTCCTCCCCCTCCTCCCCCTCCTCCCCCTTTTCCTCTCCTCTACCTTTTTCTCTACTCTTCTCCCCTCCCCCTTACTGCCCTCCCCTTTTCTTTCCTCCTTACCCCTCTCCTCTCCTCCCCTCTCCTCTTCTCTCCTCTTCTCCCCTTCCCTCTCATATACTCCCCTCTTTGTGATCCTCCTGCCTCAGCCTTCCTAGCACCCGAAGTTCTAAGCATGAAGCATAAGGCTTCAGTAGTGACTAATTTTTCAATAAGAAAAATTTAAAATTAACAGCTTGAGAGAATGAGAGCAAGATGAAGAAGATGATAAAGAGAAGTTAGAAGGGATGAGGGTAAAAAGAAGATGGAAGAAGAAAAAAACAAACAGAAGAATAAGATGGCGGAGACTCTCTCTCCCTTATCCCTCCCTCCCTTCCTTCTTCCCTCCCTTCCATCCTTCCTTCCTTCTAGTATTAGGGACTGAATATAGGGTCCTCAGGATTCTACCAGTGGCTACAGACTCATACCATGAAACTGCAAATGATTCAAGGAGGAAAAGAGGACCATACATTTGATCATGATGACATCAGTGGTCTAGCTGAAGACAAAGGCAGAGATGCTGCTGGAACAAGACTGTTTACTGTTTACGGGTATGTGTCCTAAACAGAGCCCGTGGAGCCAGAATCAAGGGAGAGCAGAGGCTCTCGGCCTGTAGATCGTGACCCCTCTGGCAAACCTCTATCTCCAAAACATTCACATTACAATTCATAATATTAGCAAAATTACAGTTATGGAATAGCAAGGAAAATAATTTTGTGGTTGGGGGTCACCACAACACGAGGAATTGTATTATTGTGGCGGTATTAGGAAGGTTGAGAACCAGGTCTAGATTCTAGGAGAGCTGAAAGAGAATGACTTAGATTTAGAATGAAATGAAGCCTTTATATATTTTTTAAAAAGGTCTTTTAAAACATACAACTTGAAATAAGTAGAAGGAGAGGGCAAGTGCAAAGCTTTGGTCCAGATGGTTTAATTTGAACAGAAGACCAAAAAGGAGAAGGGGGAGGAGGAGCAATGGGGAGGAAGGAGGAGGAGGAGGAGCAGTGGGGAGGAAGAGGATGAGGAGAAGTGCAGAGAAGGGGAAGAGGATGAGGAGGAACAGTGGGAAGGAAGGAGGAGGAGGAACAGTGGGGAGGAAGGAGGAGGAGGAACAGTGGGGAGGAAGGAGGAGGAGGAACAGTGGGGAGGAAGGAGGAGGAGGAACAGTGGGGAGGAAGGAGGAGGAGGAACAGTGGGGAGGAAGGAGGAGGAGGAGGAACAGTGGGGAGGAAGGAGGAACAGTGGGGAGGAAGGAGAAGGAAGAAGAGGAGCAATGGGAAGAAGGAGGAGGAAGAGAAGGAGGAACAATGGGGAAGAAGGAGGAGGAAGAGAAGGAGGAAGAACGTGAAGGACAAAGTAGCAAGCTATCCAACTTTAATCTTTCTGCTTTTTTTTTTTTCTGTCAGAGGGTACAAACTTTACACTGGCAGAATAGATGAAGGAGCAAGGTAAAGAGAAAATTGAACTTGAGGAAAATATCTTCTGTTGGGTAAATTGTAAGTGTATCCTTCCTCTCCATGATGCCCGTGAACTTAAGTACTGGATCACTTCACTTAAGTACTTAAAAATCAGACTCTTTCTGCCTCCAACTCCAGCCTTAGAGTAAACACTGTGGGGCTCCACAGTATCCGGTTTCAGGGAATGCAGGCACCCTCTTTTAAATGAGTTGAGAACACAAGTGCCCCTGTGTCTACTTCCAGGAAAACCAAGATCCCCAAATCACGAATTTGGAATGTCTGGAAACACTCCTCGATCCTCATGAATCACCCCCACCATCCTTGTCTTGGCTACCATGTTTCTGCTTGTGTTTTTATCTTTCTGAGAGAGAGTCTCACTCGGTAGACTGCGCTGTCACTAAGTAGCTTAGGTCCTGAACCTTCTACTCACCCACCTTGCCTCCCAGATGCTGGGTGTTCATAGATTAGTAAGGTGGTGGTAGTGGTGGTGGCGGCATCATCATCATCATCATCATCATCATCATCATCATCAACAACAACAAAACTCCTGAAGAAGCTAATACGTCTGAATCTTCAGAAAGCAATGTCTAGTATGTAACATCTGGGCGGACTGTTCAGTAGGAGGTTTCCAGGCACTTAGGCAGAAAAGTACGCTCCCTAAGAAGTGAACTAACCCACCTATGCTCAGCTTTATCTTTTCCTTTGTAAGAGAGACTTGCTTGATCGTAACAAAAACTGCATGGTACTGGTACAACAACAGACAGGTAGATCAATGGAATAGGATCGAAGACCCAGAAATGAATCCACACACCTATGGTCACCTGATCTTTGACAAGGGAGCTAAAACTATCCAGTGGAAAAAAGACAGCCTTTTCAACAAATGGTGCTGGCACAACTGGCAGCTATCATGTAGAAGACTGGNGTTCCCAAGGAAGAAGGAGCTAGAGAAAGTACCCAAGGAGCTGAAGGGGTCTTCAACCCTATAGGTGGAAGAATAACCATGAACTAACTAGTACCCCCTGGGCTCGTGTCTCTAGCTGCATATATAGAAGAGGATGGCCTAGTTGGCCATTAGTGGGAAGAGAGGCCCCTTGGTTATGCAGACTTTATATGCCCCAATATAGGGGAACGCCGGGGCCAAGGGGTGGGAGCGGATGGGTAGGGGAGCAGGGCCGGGAGGGGGGAGGGTATAGGGAACTTTCTGGATAACACTTGAAATGTAAATGAAGAAAATATCTAATAAAAGTTGAAAAAAAATTAAATTAAAAAAAAAAGAGAGACTTGCTTGATCAATACATGAATGTACCAAGCTTCCGAGTGCTAAACCATCTTCAGTATAAAACACTAAGGAGGGTTTTTTTTTTTTTCTGGACCCAGTAGCTTCTCCCTTGCTGGTTGGTTGGCTTCAATAGTATCAAGCAGTGCTGTGGAGGCTTCTGTGGGAGGAAAGTCATTGGCAGACTTACCTTGCTGTGAATCAGATGAGGTACAGTAACGACTGTCCTGGGAGAGACACCCATTGAACACGCAAAAGTGGTGTGAATGCTATGTGTGTGTGGGGTAACCAATAGCACTCTGATTAGATTTTAAAACTACTCTGCAGGAGAAAACTCACGTCTGGCGCCATAAATGTGGCCAAGAGCATGTCGCTGGAGAGCACAAAGGTCCTAGGAGAGAGCTTATTACTTTAATTTTGCTAAATGGACAGAGAGTTAAAATACTAACGCATATCTCTGTACCAATAGATTAGTGAAGATCTGTCCCCATGAGAGGAGTAACTTTGTGCAGTGGCTAGACATTCATAGAGACACTCAAAAATAGTCTAAGTGCAGACCACCAGCGGTCGGTCACTCCTTCTCCCTAAAGGGGACATCTGTATGACCCTCAAGGGTCAGGGATCATTGCAGAAGGTGAAGGAGAAAGAATATAAGAGCCAAGACATCTGAGACGACTGGGTTAAAACAGTGTCTTCGGGACATGACTGGGCTGTTACACTCATAAACTCAGGGCAACTATGGCTGTGTGCAAGGCACCTGCACAAAGCCAAGCCAGCTAGTATCCTAGAATGAACAGGGAAGAGGCTTATGAACAGCTATGTGTAGGTGGGAAGCTATTGACAACTGATAGGAGAATCAGTCTGCTCCAGAACCCTGCATAGGTTGACTGTGTTCTAGTGGGTGGTCCCACATCCACACATAGCACCAATTGAACTCAGTGGAATATAAAAAAAAAAATAAAAAATGAGTTCATAAAGTTTGGAGGAGCCTCAGAAGAGGTGACCTGGGAGGAACTGGAAGGGGTGTAGGTGAATATGACCAAAAAGAGGCTTAAATGTGCCTTAGAAAATATTTTTTAAGAGTTCATGAAAAAGTATGAAATCAGTTAAAGAGCAGAAAATGAATCTGGTCCCAGACGTAGTCATAGGAACGTTTATCCTCAGCACAGAGCACAACAATATCTAAGAGATAAGAATGAAAGATAGGAGTCAAAGATTTTTCTACCTAGCCTGGTTGTTATTTCATGGATAAAAACTCAAGTAAAAAGTTAATATTCCTCTTTTGAGGGACATCTGGGTTCTATGTGCTACATTTACACAATGGAGTACTACTCAGCTATTTAAAACAATGAATTTATGAAATTCTTAGGCAAATGGATGGGTCTGTAGGGTATCATCCTGAGTGAGGTAACCCAATCACAAAAGAACACATATGATATACACTCACTGATAAGTGGATATTAGCCCAGAAACTTAGAATACCCAAGATACAATTTGCAAAACACATGAAACTCAAGAAGAAGGAAGACCAAAGTGGATACTTTGTCCTTAGAATGGGGAATAAAATACCCATGGAAGGAGTTACAGAGACAAAGTTTGGAGCTAAGACGAAAGGATGGACCATCCAGAGACTGCCCCATCCGGGAATCCATCCCATAATCAGCCACCAAATGCAGACACTATTGCATATGCCAGCAAGATTTTGCTGAAAGGACCCTGATATAGCTGTCTCGAGTGAGGCTATGCCAGTGCCTGGCCAATACAGAAGTGGATGCTCATAGACATCTATTGGATGGAACACAGGGCCCCCAGTGGAGGAGTTAGAGAAAGAACCCAAGGAGATTAAGGGGTCTGCAACCCTATTAGAGGAACAACAATATGAACTAACCAGTTTCTCCAGAGCTCGTGTCCCTAGCTGCATATGTAGCAGAAGATGGCCTAGTCGGCCGTCATTGGGAAGAGAGGCCCCTTGGTCTTGCAAACTTTATATGCCCCAGTACAGGGGAATGCCAGGGCCAAGAAATGGGAGTGGGTGGGTAGGTGAGCAGGACAGGGGGAGGGTATAGGGGACTTTTGGGATAGCATTTGAAATGTAAATGAAGAAAATATCTAATAAAAATTGAAAAAAAAGTGAACATGGACGATAATTATCAAATGAGCTCTTGTAATAATTACTTTATGGGGTTTGTTTGAGCTCATGGATGGAGGTAATGCTGTTCGTTATGACAGGAGTATATAATGGAGAGGGAGTCTGGGGTAGCTGGTCATAGCATGTGCACAGTTAAGAAGCTGGAATTCTGCTTGCTTCTTCCTATCTTCCCATTTATCCATGGTAGGAACCTAACTTGAATCATGATACTTACATTTAAGGTGAGTGTGATGGCTAGTTTTTATATCAGCTTGATATAAGTTACAGACATCTGAGAAATAGTAACTCCACATTAGAAAAAAAAAAACACCTTATAAGATCTGGTTATAGGCAGTCAAGCCTGTAGGGCATTTTTTTTTTTTATTCCTCCTCCTCCTCTGCCTCCTCCTCCTCTTCCTTTTCCTCTTCCTTCTTGTTCTTTACCATTAAAGATGGTTTTCTTTTCCTTTTTCTTTTTATTATTATTCTTTAATCCCTTTTTACAGTCCAGTTGTTACCCTGCTCCCAGTCTGCCCACTGACTGAAAAAATGTGTAGCCCAGGCTGGCCTCGAACTCATGGTCCTCCTGACTGCCTCCTTCAGCAAATCCTACCGGTGTGTGTCACCACACCTGGCAGGCATTTTCTTAGTTCATGATTGATGAGGAGGGTCCTAGCCCATTGTGAGTGGCTCCACAAATGGGCTGGGGTCTTGGGTTCTGTAAGAAAGCAGGCTAAGAAAGCCACAGAGATAAAGCCATTAAGCAGCACCTCTCCATGACCTGCCCTTCAGCTCCCACATCCAGGAACCTGCCTTGTTTTCCCTCAGTGGAATATGATTCAGGAAGTGTAGGCCAAATGAACTCTTTCCTCCCTGAGTTGCTTTTGGTTATGGTGTTTAATCACAGTGATAGTAACACACACTAAGACAGTGGGTCTTTTCCCATTAGTTAAACTTCTCTGAAAACTTTAAGTGACTACAAATCTAGTCACATTGACAAAGGAGACTAGCAACCACAGCTCCACACCTGTCGGCTTGACAACAAAATATATCACCCTTTTAATCCTAATATTCCACTCTCATCCTGAATGGTTCATGGCTATCCCATAATTCAAAACTCAGTTTCCAAGGAACATCTAAGCATCAACAGTCCCAAACATTGTTCAAAAGTTCAGCCTCTATTCTGAGGCTCAGTGAACCGATCCAATTAAAACTATCATGTCACAAATTCTAATATTACAGTGACACAAAGTAACTACTTCCCTTTCAAATGGGAGGCAAGGAAAGATAGCAAGGAATGACTGGACTAAAGCCAGCCTCAATGCCAGGGGACATGGCGGCTCCGTGTTGGGATCATCTGAGCTCTAGCCGCCTTGTGTGGCCCCATTTCTCCATTCCACTGCCTGCAGCATATAAAGACTCTCTCTGGAGCTGGCCCACTCTATGCCTGAAGCTTTTCTCACAGTCTTGGCACCTCAGACATTTTAGGCTTTTCATTGCAAGGTAGGCATAACACTCGGGTTTACAAACAGCCTCTATGATTGTCTTTGCAGACAACCCAAACATGCTCCATAGTGTCTGTCCTTAGCAGATTTCTGAAACCTTGGATGAAACCTCCATGACCTGCTAAGTCTTGACTTCTTCATGCCTATAAAACCAGTGTCACGTGGATGTTGTTGTCAAGCTGAGATACAGTATGATTCCCTTTCACCACAGTTCTTTACCAGAACTGTGGCAGTTTCTGTATACCCTGGTGTCAAATAGGGAGGTCTCTAGGGTTATGCCTAAGCTTTGGTTTTGCTCCTATTCTGAATATTTATTAAAAATCATAAAGTTCAGGATGCTGACATTGTCAGAGCCACTGTTTGAACCAATACTGTTTGTTGACTAGTCATATACCTTGTTTACTCCGGTATATGACATGCAGTGGTGGCCATCCTTTAGCCCGATTCAGAACCAACCAACAATAGCTTCTATGTATGTAAATATATATGCTTCCCGTTGATATCCATAGGTTTTACTCACAGGGAAGAGACAAATTATTGATACTATTCTTGTCTCAATACTAGGTCTCAAACGGTGTGAGCATCAGAAATTCGTTGGCTGTTACTGTTATGATTTGTGCTGGTTGCTACATAGTAGATAAATAACATCTGGTAGATAAATGCAATATTATGCATATAGTGATCATTACAGTGATCTGAGGACCTCTGTGTGCTCGAAGACAATGGCAATGTCCTTTTCAGAAGTCTATATAGATAGCACTGCAGACTTCCAGCCTGGTAGGGATATGCAGTTTTTGATGACTGCTATTAAATGTTGAGCGGACTCTAGTCTCTTTCTATTGATTTATGTATAGGCAAACAAATTAAAATTCAAAATGATTTAAAAAGTCATCTGGTTCAATGTAGACACAATAATGAGATTTATGGCATAACATATCTTGGGAAGATGTTAATTAGACTTCACATTTAATAATCTCTCAGTGAAAGCATGCTTTTGGGTAATCCAATCTGTACTTTTAGGTGCATGAATTATAAGCAATCTATCTCTCGCTCATTGCTGGAAATATATAGAAACACGTAATTATTATTGCATGACCACAAATACAGGTGATGACTCTCAGAGGCAAAGGGTGCACATGCACTCACATGTGCCCAGTAACACTTACTAAAGCCCAGAACAACACTAGCATTGCGTTAAGCCACTCAACTGTGCAAAGCGGAGTACAGGAACATGTCAGCACATTGAGGTGAGAGACAAAGGGCCTTAGACATCTTAACTGAACACAGAACAAGTTGACACAATTGCCAGACTTATTAGCAAATGGATAGAAAAGTAGGTCAGAGCCAGAGATGTTTCACTGAATGCAGTGAAGGTTTGAGTGTAACTGAAATGTTGCCACCATTGCAACATAAGCTCAAGGGATGTTAGTTCCCCCAGGATGAGACAAAGTTTATCAGGGAGATGCTGACAGAAACTCAAGACCCACTCTTAAAACACTGCTGCAGGAAGTCTATTCTTTGAAGCTGAAATACAACAAGATTTTCAAGGCAAATAGAGTTTTTTTATAATTTATTGAACATCTGAAGGACTGCCATTCAGAAGGTGTATTTAGATACATTTCACAATAGTTTCTGAGATGGAGAGATTTGAGTGCAAAACAGAGAAGAATCTTTACCAGCTTCTTTGCATCAGCTCTACAAAGTACGACAGGCACTTACTTATTACACTTATACATGAGTGAAACACAGAAATGTGAGACATACAGACAACACTCCCAACCAAACCCAGAACGAGAGAAGAGAGAGTCGGGGAAAGTGATCACACTATAGGGAACCAAAAAAATACTATACGGAGTACAGAAGTGGGGAGATAATTCAGCGGTTTTACAAAATTGCCAGTCAAAATAAGGCTGAATGCAGGCCACTGAGGCAGTGACCCATTTTCTTTGTTAATTAGACGAGAGAATTGTGATTGCTAAAATTAAGATGAGCTGGAGGAGCCTGAGTAGGGTGAGGCCATCAAAAATAGCGAACGGGTACGGTGTCAGTCATTTGAAATGGAAGACACCTGTGCATGATGGAGTTAAACTGTTCATAACATAAGAAAGGGAACCGATTTCTGTATCAAATTATATGTTACCATGCTGCTCGATAGAGGCATTTGATATACAGAAAGAGGCGAAGTCTCACTTTAGAAGTGTGTGCTCAGCGTTAGACAATAGCTGAGACACTTGTGTGGTCTCTGTCAATAAAAAACAAGAAGTATTAAAGAAGTCTCCACATAATAACTGTGCAAAGTTAGAATGCTTAAATTATTTAGGGATACTAAGATTAATTTGTGTTTCTTCTGTAAGACTGAATTATACTTCGTATTTGGGAATAACAAAAACAGAACAAACCGTTGTCTTCTACTGAAAATGACAGTTAAGTATATTGGTGATGGTTGAAAGCCATAAAAATTATTTTGAATTTCAAATGACTTATCAGTAAATATTTTCGTCACAGTGTAGTTGCATAGTTTAGTAGTTATATGATGTATTCACTAAAATGGAAAAAAAGTCTCTAAAAATAAGCTTTTGCTAAGACAGCTTGAAATGACTCTCACTCACATCTAATAGTTATTTCCTGAGAGTCATGTTCACGGACAGGTTCTCCTGCCTGGTATCACCAGAGCTCTGGTATCTGACTTTGCTGAGTTCCTCCTGTCCACTCTGGCACTGTGTTGCCCTAATTTCCTCCTGGGTCAACTGACTCTTGTCCCCTGTGACCAAGAACTTGACAGGCAGCCTTGTTTATTTTGTTCAGTTTCAGATGGAGGAGACGCTCATATCCTCACAGCAAAGCTTGAATCGTGGCAGCAAGAGGTGCAGCCAAGGGGGCTGTTTACTCTTTGACCAATTCAAGAACATAGACTTGAATGGCAGCATTCAGAGATAGGATATGCCTAAGGACTGACCCACTGACCTACTTCCTTCTACTCATTTTACCTTAAGTTTCAAGAACCTTCCAAAATGGTGTTGCCGTCTGGGGTCTAAATCTCTAAAGCTTAGGCACGTGGAGATATTACATATTCCAACCACTTCCCCTCCCATCCTCATGCCCTTTGAATTATTTTCCACTTATTTGTTGTTTGTGTAGCATAGGAACCTAGCTACATGTTTTCTGACTTACTACTCTTGCCTGCAAGAGCTCCTTCAACTGTAGACTCTCATGTATTTTTCCCCAACTGTTACATCCTCCTGAACTCTGGAATCCCAGCCTCACTGCCTGTTTGTCTATTTCTTTCTTACCAGTCCCCTTTCAGTCCTTGATGAACTTGACATCTTCAGGATACTGTGCTTAGCTCAGTTCTTTACAATTCTCTTCGTCTTTATGGCTTCCTAAGCTCATCTGAACTTTGAATTCTTGCCTGGCATTCAGGGATGTCTTTTGGCACATTTTTTTTCCTTCCATCGTTGGGGAAAGCCAAGTCTACAGAAGTGCAGAGTAGAAACTGTTCACAACATGGCAGATCAGGAGGCAGAGAGAAATGGGGCAGGGAGGAAGCTAGAGGTGAGTATAACCTTCTAAAACCCATCGCCAGTAACTCCATTAGCTTCTGCCAGGTAGTTTCTATCCCCAAAGGTTCCACAGCCCCCTAAAAGAGCACCACCAGTTAGAGAGCTAGCATGGCAAGCATGGGCCTTTGAGATTGACTGACTAGAGATACAGATCACTGCTGCTGCCCCGCGTCTACGGAGAAGACTGCACACATATCTCTGTAGCCTGGGAAAAGATCCAAATTCAGTCCTTGAATACCAGATGATTATTGCTTTCATAGGATCATATAGCAAGAAAATTGTAAGAGAGACCATCATAATTCAGAGCTTCTGTGTATTTAAATCCATAGACAGTGGGGAAAAAAAAAGATTTCAAGCAACATGAAGAATTAAGAGTTTCACAATAAAGAAAAATGAATAATAGATTTTCAAGTAAAAAGAAGGTATAAATATATTAACTTATAGTCAAAGAGGGATGTGGACATAGCCAAGTCAACACTGTCTTATAAAGCACCCAGGTACTCTGAGAAGCCTGCTGGGGGTCAGTGGCCAGTGTTACTGTGGGTGTAAGAAGAAAAGTAGGTGATGTTATCTCATGCTTATAGTTCAAGGGGAGAGACCAACAAAACTTAGACACATTAAAGATTTACCCACGTGTTGAAGAATATTGTAAGGTAGGAGCATACATGGTAGGTGGCAATATTTAACAGAAACTGACAAGTTAATTGTGAGTCAAAATCAGTGCTAGGCAATAATGAATGGTTGCAGTACGTGGATACCTATTCTATAAGAGCTTTGGATTGAAACTGTGAAATTTCTGAACGGAGATGCTGCTAAACTCTGTTTGCGTTGTGCTGTTTCAAAATCATCCAACAGACACAGACATTGTTGGCCTTTCCATGTGCCATCTATAGACAAGTATCAGGATTTCAGTCACCATATTAGCTCCTGTGTGCTAGATGCGTGATTTGTGACCCCACAGTTCAAAAAGGGTGGCCTGAGAGTATCGCTCAGCAGAGCATGTGATTAGCATACACAAGGCACTGGATTTGTCTCTAGGTCCAATAGAATTGCTTGAGGTTAAAAATGTACTATGTACTCAGGGGTGTATTCTGTAGCAGGCAAAATAGCAGCTCCCAAAAGTTACCCACATATTAACCTAGTATCTAACATTACATGGCAGAAGGGACTTTGAAGATGTGATAAGGTTAGTGATCTTCTGATGAGATCTTATTTCTGGATTATGTGAACAGGTCCAATATAATCATGATGACCTCTGCAGGTGAAGGAGGAAAGAGAGTCTGAAGAGGTCAGGAGACCACAGATGCAGAGACCAAGGTGGAGTGACAGCTTTTGAGATGGAAGGGCCAGGAGATAACAGGTAGCTTTAAATGCTTTAAATGCTTTAAAAAGAAAGAAAATAAATTCTACCCCACAACACTGAGAGGGAGCAGAGTCCTACATGTTTAAATCTATTTACTTGTTTTGTGTGTGTGTGCACACATGCACATGTGTGTATATCACTGTGTGCATAAAAATTCATAAATTTACATCTTTACATCTTTAATCTAAAATTCTTAATTTGTCTATGTCTGTGAGTCTGTCTATATTACATGTGTGTGAGTGCCCGTGGTGGTAAGAAAAGGGCATCAGACAGATCCTGCAGAGCTGGAGTTACAAGCAGGTGTGAGCCACCTGATAGGGTATTAAAACCAGACTTGGGTCCTCTGACCCAACCACGTGAACTCTTAACCACTGAGCCATCTCTCCAGCCCTGAGTTTGTGTTGTTTTAACATGCCCCTGCCCTACCCCACCCCCACTGGCTTGTAGTAATCAGCAGCCTAAGAAGACAATGCAAATGGAGCAGGATTTCATTTTATCAAACCCCAGACTAAATGAAATGGTGATCTCTCACAGCGACGGCAATGTTTTGAAGACTGTTCTCTTTTTAAAATTTAAAAAAAAATTTATGCCTATATGTATCAATGTGTACCATGTACATGCAGGGCCTGTGGGTGTCAGAAGAAGATGTGGGATGCCTTAGGACTGAAATTACAGACAGTTGTGAGCTGCCATGTGGGTACTGGACATGAACTAGGGTCCTCTGGAAGAGCAGCCACCTCTCCAGCCCCTGACATTTGTTCTTCTGTTTCTGTGTGCACTCCTACCTCCATGTTTTCAGCTCAGTAGTCAGAGCATTATTCAGGCACTGTGGAATATTCTTGTTCTAGGTTCTGTTCTATGTTTTACCCACGTCCATCCATTTAATGTTTTAAACACTGACAGGTGATCAGTGCTTTCTTTGTTCCCGAGTTACAGAGGAGAATACCGCAGATGAGAGAAACTAAGCGATTCTCTCATATAATTAGTAAATACAGGATTTGAACACAACTTCCTAGAACCAAACAGTTTTTCCCAGAACTAACATCACGGCCTTCTACTGCGCAGCTTTCAAAGACGGTTCCATTGAGTTATGTGCTTGAGCAAAAGGGACTTTATACAAATAATTAATATAAATTAGTGACCTCAAATAGGCAAGTTAATGGGTTAAGCTGGGTAGGCCCATCAACATCACAGGTACCCTTAAAATAACTGGTTAAATGTTTTGCATATTTTCTACTATGAAATAAAATAAAAAAGAAGTTTCTTTGGCCGAGGGCAAAGAGTTAGTGGCAGAAGTTAGATTTAAATCAAGGTAAAGATCCCATATGCTGATGTCAGACTGAAGATAGAGACCCTTGTTGTATACTCACAGGAGCAAATATGGAGATTAAAGTATAGAGCAGAGACTGAAGGAAAGGCCATCCAGAGACTGTCCCATCTGGGGATTCATCCCATATACAGTCACCAAACCCAGACACTATTGTGGATGCCAAGAAGTGTTTGCTGATATAGCTGTCCCCTGAGAGGCCCTGCCAGAGCCTTACAAATACAGAGGCGGATGTTTGTAGCCAACCATTGGACTGAGTGGTCCCCAATAGAGCAGTTAGAGAAAGGACTGAAGGAGTTGAAGGGGTTTGCAACCCCATAGGAAGAACAATATCAACCAACCAGATCCCCTAGAGCTCCCAGGGACTAAACCATCAAGCAAGGAGTACACACGGCTCCAGCCAGCTACATATGTAGCAAAGGATGGCCTTGTTAGGCATCAATGGGAGGAGAGGTTCTTGATCCTATGAAGGCTCGATAGATGCCCCAGTATAGGGGAATTGAGGGCAGGGAGGTGGGAGTGGCTGGGTGGGTGGAGGAACAGCCTCATAGAAGCATGGGGGGGGGGATGATGGGATGGGGGGTTTCCAGGAAGGGGGGGGACTGGGAAAGGGGATAACATTTGAAATGTAAATAGAGAAAATATCCAACAAAAAGTGAAAAAAAGAAATCATAATATATTGAATATACATACGAAAATGTCAAAGAATACATGTAATTTTAAAAATTGAGCAATAGAGCTGGATAAACATCTTATAAAAGAAGATATAGAAAACAGCCAGAGTTACATGAAAAATGAATCTCTGTCACCATGCCAACATCTCTGTCACCATGGAAATCAAGTAAGAAACAGTGAGATATCCCTACAGTCCAGAAACCATGAGCATCCCTAAAATGACAGAAGTTAACAGGCTCTAGCAAGGATGTGAAGGGAGAGGCACCTCTTACACACTATTGGTGGGATTGAAACTAGTATACTCAATACAGCAAACAAGAATCTAAAGATTGAACTATTCCATGAGCCAGCAATCCCACTCCTGTGAACATATCCAAAGGACGATAAATCAGTATAAAGAGACATCAACACTCCCATGTTGACCACAGTACTATTTATAGTAGCTAAGAGATGGGAATGATCTCAGTGTTTTTTAACTGATGGTGGATGGATAAAAGGAGTCTGGTGTGTATACACAATGGAATACTATTTAGCCAAAGATAATGTCCAATGGATTTCAAGTAAATATTTTGAATGTTTCTACTGCAAAGGCATGTATGAGGAGAAAAATGCTTTAAAAATACACAATACATGTATCAAAGTATTATATGATTCCTCATAAATATGTGTAGCTTTTTTGTTTGTCCTACTAGCTAAGAATAAATTCATCTGGAAATGAGGGGAGAAAAAAAGAGAGACCCTTGTTGTATAATTTACCCAACTTCTGACCAGAGGAGTCTCAACCTTTTTGATCTCCACAGCTGATTGCTTTCTTTTCAAAACAAGATTTCTCTTCTCTTCTCTTCTCTTCTCTTCTCTTCTCTTCTCTTCTCTTCTCTTCTCTTCTCTTCTCTTCTCTTCTCTTCTCTTTTCTCTTTTTTCTTTTCTCTTCTTTCTTCTTTCTTTTTTCTTTTTTCTTTTCTTTCTGTTTTTAATTAGATATTTTCTTTATTTACATTTCAAATGTTATCCCCTTTCCTAGTTTCCCCTCCAAAAATCCCCTATCCTCTCCCCCCCCTGCTCCCCAACTAACCCACTCCCACTTCCTGGCCCAGGCATTCCCCTACACTAGGGCATAGAATCTTTTTTTCTTATTTATTTATTTATTTATTTATTTATTTATTTATTTATTTATAGAAAATTTCTTCATTTACATTTTAAGTGTTATCCCATAAGTTCCCTATACCCTCCCCCTGCCCTGCTCCCCTACCCACCCACTCCCACTACTTGGCCCTGGCATTCCCCTGTACTGGGGCATATAAACATTGCTAGACCAAGGGCCTTTCTTCTCCAATAATGGCCAACTAGGCCATCTTCTAATACAGCTAGAGACATGAGCTCTGGGAGTTCTGATTAGTTCATATTGTTGTTCCATCTATAGGGTTGCAGACCCCTATAGCTCTTGGGTACTCTCTCTAGCTCCTACATTGGGGACCCTGTATTCTGTAGGGCATAGAATCTTCACAGGACCTAGGGCCTCTCCTCCCACTGATGACTAACAAGGCCATCCTCAGCTACATATGTAGCTAGAGACACAAGTTCCCTTCATTGGGGACCCTGTGCTCCATCTAATGGATGACTGTGAGCATCCACTCCTGTATTAGTCAGGCACTGGCAAAGCCTCTCAGGAGACAGCTATATCAGTCTCCTGTTCGCAAGCTCTTGTTGGCATCTGCCATAGTGTCTGGGTTTGGTGGTTGTTTATGGGATGGATCCCCAGGTGGGGCAGTTTCTGGATGGTCCATCCTTTCGTCTTAGCTCCAAACTTTGTCTCTGTAACTCCTTCCATGGATATTTTATCCCCCCTCCTAAGAAGGATTGAAGTGTCCACACTTTGGTCTTCCTTCTTGAATTTCATGTGTTTTGCAAATTGTATCTTGGGTATTTTGAGCTTCTGGGCTATTATCCACTAATCAGTGAGTGCATATAATGTGTGTTCTTTTGTGATTGGGTTACCTCACTCAGGATGATATCATCCAGATCCATCCATTTGTCTAAGAATTTCATGAATTCATTGTTTTTAATAGCTGAGTAGTACTCCATTGTGTAAATGTACCACGTTTTCTGTATCCATTCCTCTGCTGAGGGATATCTGGATTCTTTCCAGCTTTTGACTATTATAAATAAGGCTGCTATGAACATAGTGGAGCACGTGTTCTTATTATAAGTCGGAGCATCTTCTGGGTATATGCCCAGGAGTGGTATTGCTGGATCTTCCGGTAGAACTATGTCTAATTTTCTGAGAAACTGCCAAACTGATTTCCAGAGTGGCTGTACCAGCTTGCAGTCCTCTTGTGTTCCTCTTCCTCCATATCCTCACCAGCATCTGCTGTCACCTGAGTTTTTTATCTTAGCCATTCTGACTGGTGTGAGGTAGAATCTCAGGATTGTTCAAAGCAAGATTTATTTTAAAGCACATGTCTCTGTCTTCTCTGTCTGTCTCTGTCTCTATCTCTCTGTCTCTCTGTCTCTCTGTTTCTCTGTCTCTGCCTCTGTCTCTCTGTCTGTCTCTGTCTTTCTCTGTCTCTCTCTGTCTCTCTCTGTCTCTCTCTGTCTGTCTGTCTCTGTTTGTGCATGTGTGCTTCTGGGTGCTCTGAATCAAGAAGATGGCATCAGGTGCCCTAGAGTTAGATTTACAAGCCTTGTGGCCATCTGAGTAGTGAGGAAGCAAAATCAGGCCCTCTGCAACAGTAGCTCTTAACTGCTAAGCCATCTTTCCAGCCCTATACGATTGCTTTCTTATGAGAATCTTGATCTGGGCTGGCTCCTGAAACAGCTTGCTGTGATGTTGTGCAGGCCATTTCTTCTTATACTTCTCCTTTCTCTGTCTCTCTCTCTCTCATCTATTTTTCACATCTTCCTTGCTGTTTGCCTTTCTCCTCGCTCCTACATCCACTCATGTACACACACACCTACTCACACCTACATAGCATTTGCTAGGTGTGGGTTGTACAAGGGCCTATTTAGTAAGGGTTGAATGAATAATGGGAAGGGAGTAAGGGCAGTTTCTCTCAATATGGTCCTAAGGAAATGCTTCCAAATTCTCAGAGATAGCTCTCTAGTGGGTTAGTTAATTTCCTTTGCTATGGTAAAGTACCCTTAACAAAAGCAATTTAGAAGGAAGGAATTTAGTTTAGTTTGTAATTCCAAGTTATGGTCCATCATTGAGAGGAGGTCAAGGGAACAGGGACTTAAGCCACCTAGTCATATCCACAGTAGCCAGCAGAGAGAAATGAATGTGTTTATGTCGTGCCTGTTGCATGTGTGGCTTTCTCTGTTCACATACAGTCAGGATCCCTGCGTAAGGAATGGTGCCACACACAGTGGGCCAATCTTTCCTTCTTAACTGTGGTCAAGATAATTTTCTATACACATGTGCACAAGCCAACCTGCTAGATAATCACTTGCTGAGACCTTCTTCTCAGGTGAGTCTATTTACATCATGTTGACAACGAAACTAACCTTGACAGAAGAGTTCTTTTCCTTTGCCCTTCCCTTCGTAAAACTCAGATTTCCTAAAACTGTCATCCTTTAAATCTCCAAATACTTTGTCCAGAAATCATCCTTGTATTATACTGATATGCTTAATATACCACTAGACCTTAAGGTCTTTGAATATATTGTTTTACAGAATTTTACATTTCCATCTCCTCTTAGAACTCACACTTGCATATGTACAGATCTTCATGTGTTTGTTACTTGAACTGAACTGATCACTTAAGTAAAGTTCCTTTATGATACACCTCTAATTTCCAGAAGAGTATCTACTTACTTCAGGAACTATTCACCATCAACGAGAGGTTTAAAAACCACTCACACACATATTATATATACACATAAACATGCATTTACTCATCACAAACATTTTCAAAACCTACATATACTTCATATGTTCTTCAGTCACAGCTTAAATTTCTTTTCTTGTGAATTCATTCCATGAAGAAGAACGGAAGTCATCAATACTATGATTTTAAGGAATGGCATTTTTATTAAACTTTTAGACTGTTTTTCATTATACCCTTGAGGACCAGTTAATGTAAAAAGACTGTGCACTATGATACCTAAGCATTTTTACCACTGGAAGAGGCTAGAAAATGTGCTATAATCTTGTTAATCTAATAACATAAATGAGATTGATTTGACATGATTTAATTCTGGCAATCCTTTCATTCTTTATAAGCCCCTGTTAGGCAAATAATTAACATTTCATTCTTACATGTGAAAATATTTTATTATAAAACAATGAGCTCAGAGGAAGTTGAAGCTGCAGAATGTATGATGACAGTACTCATTTCAAATTAACTTTATCTGAGCTTAAACAAAAAGAGACAAGCGTTAAATAGGGGATTGGCAGAACACTCAATTATTTGCAAGGTGAGTCATATATACAAGGAAAACTCCAAACAAGGTAGGAAGCAGAGCCATAAAGATTATGTTGACTTCAAGGTCATTAGTGAACATGACTCCTGTACCCTGATATATTTCAAAGGCTTTATTTCTATTATTGCTTAGTCTAAGGATTTAGCACAAACTCTACCTCACTTGGGTATTATATGACTCACAGTTATACTTCTCTGGGCAGTTAGCTGATATTCTATGAGTAGACCTTTGACAGAAATACAATTTCCCGCAGACCTGGTATAGTAATTTAATGTGTTACAAAGTTGGTACACTCTTTAAATATTTAGTCAACCTTGTAGACAACATGGAGCTCATGCTAGGCAGAGTTCTGACTCATAATGCATCCGAAAGGCTATCAGCAAGTTCCACAAAGATAAGGGCAGACAAAGTATAAAGTCTTATTGATCTATAGAGGAATCTGGTTTGGGATTCCAAACTTGCTTCTGTAAATCTGCTGCTGCTTATAGACATGAACATTGCTAAGTACAGGGAACCACCAGGCAGAGCTGATTTGGGCACAAGAATCTTCAAGAACTAAGGTAAGTACAGTTTGATTGGCTCAATCGTAATGTTTCTTTTTGAAACAAATAGATGAATAAACAACTCAGTTACAAGAGCTGCGGGCAATGGTCCTTTTATGAGCTGAGATCTGGTTTTCCAGCTGCATGAAATGATGCCATACTGTTGCGAGTAAACCTTTGTAGATAGGACTTTCTAAGTGAATCTCACACAGCCTTTGCTTTCAAACACGGCCATTTCCCAAACCTGACTGAGCATTGTATCTCGCCATACAGGTAGAACCTAGTTCTAAAATTCATAGTTGATCATTTCTATTGGGAAAATAAATTCTCTCAAAGGAATATGATCTTGGAAAATACTGAAGTAAATGGTTACAATACAGCTGGGTGGCATAGACAGTGAAGACACTTTGGAAATACAACAGCCTGGGGCACGAATTTCAATTCTATCACTTCATAGCAATATAATCTTGAGCAAATATATTTCTTCCTTCTTAATAAAATAACGGTAAGAATTATTACTCCAGAAACTTCAGAAATTCAAACACCGTGATGGCAAAAGAGGTCTACAGAGCCACCCCAGCAAGTGATAGTTCTTTGTTCTATTCCATCCTTCTGTCTTCCTCTCCTTCCCTTTCTTCTTCTTATTGTTACCACTATTCACTAAGATGGTAAGCTTTAATTGTTAACTTGATATAGCCTGGAACCACACAGGAAGAGTTTCTACAGGGTCTGCCCGTATTGAGTTGGTCTATGGAGGAGTGTCTTAATTTGATCGATGTAGGAAAACCCAGTTCATTGATATGGTTGGTGCCATTCCCTAGGCAGGGACTCCTGAATGATACAAGAAAGAAGAAATTGATCTGAGCACAAGCATGCAGGCAGTGAGCACTGCTTTCTTTTTACTCTGAGCTGTTGGTGTGACTGGAATAGCTGTTTGAAGTTTCTGCCTTGTTTTTCCCACAGTAATGGACCATAATCTGGAATTGGGGCGAAACAAATTCCTTTTTTTTTGTGAAGGATATGGTTAAAGGACAAAACCCAGCCTTCTCAAGTACAAAGATATTAAAGTAATCCTTGTATCTTATCAGACCACAGTAGGAAAAAAACTAGAAACCAGCAGCCAAAAACTCAACCCAACCCCCAAATCAAAACCAACTGAGAAACTATTCAGGTAGCCATGGAGACTGAGCAATATACATTTGAATGAACAGTGGCTGGCTGAGAAACTTGGAGGGAAAATGAAAAATTTCCAGGATTAAGCGAAAACAATAACATTACGTATGAGCATATAGCCAGGGCTGTCAGAAGAGGGAATCTTATAAGCACCTCTGTCAAAGAATGATGCACTTGACAGTCATCCAAAGACACCAAAACCAAACCCAGTAACAGTAAAGAA
Organism: Mus minutoides; assembly: GCA_902729485.2. Classification (NCBI taxonomy): domain Eukaryota; kingdom Metazoa; phylum Chordata; class Mammalia; order Rodentia; family Muridae; genus Mus; species Mus minutoides. The sequence goes on along the minus strand of LR749665.1, from coordinate 1,951,269 downwards.
TAGCAAAGACAAGGACAGAAAATAATAGAGCACAGATAAAAGAATACTACAGAATCAATAAGAAAGAGAGTTGGAAAGTGAACGAGAAAACCCTTAGCTAAACTAGCACAAAGAAAGAGTAGAAACAAATGAACAAAACTAGAGAAAAATGGAGTTGTTACAACAGACTCCAATGAAATCCAAACAATCAGGAAATATTTAGAAAGCCTATATTTTTAAAGAACTAGCAAACCCATAAAACAGATAAATTTCTATAAAGATGGTTAAAACTCGTATGTTTTACTAAAATTAAATCTACAGGATAAAAACAATTTAAACGGATTTGTAATAATCAGTGAGATTGAAGAGAAGGCAAGGACCACACAGATTAAGGACAATTTAATACAAATTGTTCTCAAATTGTTCCATGAAAAAGGGAGAAAAAGAACAGTACCAAATTCAGTCTATGAAACCAGCATTGGGTTGACACCCAAGCTAGAAAAAGACAGAAACTAAAATTTACAAAGACACAAGAGTTCTCAACAAAATATCTGTGAACTGGATTCAAGAACACGTTAAGATCACATATGACAGTCAGGTCGATTTCATCCCATGGATGCAAAGTAGGTTCAATATGAATTTATCAATCAATGTTACACACCATATAAATGCCCTTAAGGACAAAGTCAGATGGTTATTTCAATAAATGTGCAAAAGTTATTTGACAGAATTTAATATGCTTCCCCCATGATAAATTCCTGGAGAAATGAGGAATATGTAGAACATATTTCAACAGAATAAAGAGTACATTAAACAAACCTATAGCCAATGTCATTCTAAGTGAATGGAACTGAGATATTTTCTTTATAATCTGGAACATAACAGGGGTGTCTATTGTTCCCTTTCTTAGTATAGTACACATTGTCTTACACTGAGCAATAAGACAAAAGAAAGATATGAAAAGAATACAAGAAGCAAAGAAAGACATCAAATTATCCCTATTTCTAGACAATATATATATATATATATATATATATATATATATATATTGCTATTAGAACCCTTTTTTTCAATTTTTTAATTAGATATTTTCTTCATTTACATTTCAAATGCTATCCTGAAAGTCCCCTATACCCTCCCCCTGCCCTGGTCCCCTAACTACCCACTCCCACTTCTTGGCCCTGGCATTCCCCTATACTGGGGCATATAAAGTTTGCAAGACCAAGGGGCCTCTCTTCCCAATGATGGCCGACTAGGCCATCTTCTGCTACATATGCATCTAGAGACATGAGCTATGGGGATACTCGTTAGTTCATATTGTTGTCCCACCTATAGGGCTGCAGACCCCTTCAGCTCCTTGGACACTTTCTCTAGATCCTCTATTGGGGGGCCTGGACAATATAATTTTGTAATTTAAACTTTCCATAGACCCTACCAAAAACAACTACAACTAACAAACATACCCAGGAAAATTGTAGGATACCAAATCAACATGTAAAACTCAGTTGTTTTTTTTTTATATACCAAAAGAAAAGTTGCTGAAAAAGAAAATAGGGAAATATTACATTTATGATAACTTCAAAGAAAGCATTTAGGAATAAGTATAATTAAAGAGGGGTAAAAGACCACAATGAAAATTTAAAGCAACAACAACAAGAACAACAATAACAACAACAACAAAAACAAAAGAAACTGAAGAAGACACTGGACAACGTAATGCCTTCCATGTTGCCAGATTGACAGAATTAATATTGGGAAAATGACTGTTTACAAAAACAATCTGCAGGTGCAGTCTCCATAAAAACCCCAACGACATGATTAAAACGACTAGCAAAGACAGTGAAGTTCATACGGCAGCACAAATCACCAAGAGCATTGTTGGAGGTACCGTAATATCCGAATACATACACCTAAATATATATAATGAGTTCCAGCCTGTTTCAAAAACCAAACAAAACAGATCTAAGACTTGAATTAAAAAAAAAAAAAATCTACTAGAAGAAAAAAAAAACTACTAGAAGAAAACACTTGACAGCACATGCAGAGATAGGAACTTTCTATAGAGGTCTCCAACAGCACAGAGAGTAAACCCAAGAATTAACAAACGGGATTTCATGGCAATTAGAAAACTTTGTATAGCAAAGGTAACCAGAACAGACAGTTTGTAAAATGTGAGAAAAATTTCCCTAGCTGCATGCCAGAGATGACATTAATACCTGAGGACTCCAAAAATTAAACAAAACTCCACCAGCCCAAACAAACAAACAAACAAACATGGGCTAATGAACTGAGGAGGTAGTTCTCAAAAGAAGCCATGCAAGTGGCTAATAAACATTTTTAAAATATTTGGGAGCTGGGGCGATGACTGGGTTAGCTGGCTGTGTAAAGCATAGATACCTGAGTTCAGATTCCATGTGCCTATGAAAATACCTGGCAGTGAGCATCTTAATGACAAAGTTTGAGGCAGCTGTTGTGGAGACAGGGGATTCCAGAAGCTTGTTGGACATTTTACCCAAATCAAGAGCCATATGTGCAATGAGAAATTGTGACAGATAACATTGATGGTCACCTTGCAGAATTGAGAGACACCTGGAGGANATTAACTAGATTATCTTAACTAAAGTGAGACGACCCACCCTGACTGTGGTGACATTATCCCTTGGGTTGGGGTTCTGGACAGGTATAAAGAAAGAGAGCCAGCAGAACAGGCCATTTGTCTCTGTAAACCCAATGGAGCCTGGTGTTGCAAGCTCCTGCCACTGAGAGTCTCCATCACGTACCTCTGAACTGTGAGCCAGAGTAAAGGCTTCCTCCCTCAAGGGGCTTTGTCAGGTGTGTTGTCATAGCAACCAGACCACTAACTAACTAAGAAACCCTGACTCAAGATATAGGAATGATTGAATAAAAGGATACCTGACATTGACCTCTGACCTCTGGACACATAGAAATACATGTGTGTACCCATAAAACAAGTGCAACATTGTCTCTCTCTCTCTCTTTCAGTATCTTTAGCCATCAGGAAAAGTCAAATTAAAACAATTACAACTACTTCTACAGTTCCTCTTCTCCAATCATAATGGCTACATAAAAACAAATGAGGATGGGAAATGTGTGGCAAGAGGAATCTTTGACCCTTTGTTAGAGGGAGTAGAAACTAGTACAGTGCCATGGGAATAAATATGGAGGTCTTGCAATAAACAAAACAATAGAATTATCAGATGACCCAGTCACACCACTCCTGAATATATACCCTAAGCAGTCTATATAGTACTATATCCTACAACTATATTTGTTCTATTTATAATAGCAAGTAAGCAGAATCATTCTTTGTGTCTATCAATAAATTTATGACTAATAAAATGTAACACATACACATAATATGAGGGGATTTTTATTCATCCATAAAGCAAAATGAAATTCTGAAACATGCAAGGAAATGGATGGATATAAAAATTATTACATTAAGTGAGGTGGCTTTTAAAGACTATACTATTCTATGCTGATCCTAACTTCAAATTTTTAAAAAAGTCTTATTTATTTATTTACTATATGTAAATACCCTGTAGCTATCTTCAGACACCCCAGTGGAGGGCGTCAGATCTTATTATGGATGGTTGTGATCCACCATGTGGTTGCTGGGATTTGAACTCAGGACCTTTGGAAGAGCAGTCAGTGGTCTTAACCACTAAGCCATCTCTCCAGCCCCCTAACTCCAAATTTTTATGTGTGTATATTTGTGTAAATGAGTGTGGGTACAGATGGAAAAGAGGACTACAAGAAAGGAACAAAGAATACTTAAAAAAAAAAAAAACTACGTTAATATGCATGTGCACATGTGACCGAATGTGTTTGCATGTATGTGCACACAAATATCCATGTCTGTTGAGGCTTGAGGTTGGTATCAAGTGTCGTCTTTGACTGTTCATCACCTAATGCATTAGACAAGGGCTTTCACGAACCTGAGTTTACTCTCTTGATTAGTCTGGCTAGTCAACTTGCTCTGGGGTAGATTCTGGTGTGCTGTGATTACAGCTGGGTCATCATGCCCACCTGGATTTTTATTCAGGCTGTGGGGAGGGGCAAGCTCGTAATCATAAAGGATGCTAGAGTATGGTGATTATAAATACTGATTGCAAATTTGACAGGATCTATGATCTTTGATGAGGCAAGCCTGTGTATCACCTGTGAGGGATGTTCTACCCTGGGTTCATCTATATGAAAAGACTCACTCACTATGGCCTGGCTAGGGCATACACTGCATCCAGTAGAGAAATGAGGCAGAACAGGAGTGTTCTCTTCCTTCTACTGGTCTATGGATGCGGGATGAACAGATATAGGTTTCTTACCACGACTGTATGCTGGAACTGCCTGGAACCAAATAAAGCCCCTTTCCTCTTCGGTTATAGGAAAAGTAACCGAGATAATCTATGAACAATTTGATGAATTCCTGGAGACATCATCTTCCAAGAAAAATTATAAAAAAATTTTAAAAGTCGTGTAGTCCAATTACTAGTTGAGTAAATTACTCATAAAAATCTTCCATAAGTAATTGCTTTAAGAGATAATGACCTGATGATACATACCATTGTTGAATTATATTCAACATATAAAGTACAACTAGTTCTTCTCAAATTATTCAATTGAAGAGGATGGGGTTATTTACAAAGTCATCTTATAAGGTCCCCAAATCAAACATAATAAATAAAATTAGAAATCACTGACCACTAAGAAACATGATTAGAAATTTTCTTAAAATTCTTAGACATGAGAAACAACAGCACATTAAAAAGACTGTTCATCATGAAAACCGGTGATTCCTTTCAGACATGCAAGGACGCTTCAATACATGCAGATTCATGACTCTCATACCCTCCTAGCATTAGCAAAATTAGACACAAAACATGGCACCATTTCAGTAGGTGAAAATAAAAAAGCAGTCAAAAGTCAGCATCCTCTCATAATAAAACCTTCTAAAATCATTACCACAACAGAGACTATCCATGACAAAGCAGGGCTAATACACTGGACACCAGGACCTGGAAGCACTTCCTGGACACCTGAACAAGACAGGGATGCTCAGTTTTATTACTTTTTATTCACCACAGGATGACAATACCTGGCCAGAGCCCCTAGGTGAAAGAAAAAAAATGGTATCCAAACTGGAAAGGAAATAAATTAAATTGTCCCCCTTTGAAGCTGACATAGTACTATATAGAAAGTCTTAGAGACTCCACTAAAAGCTGTTGAATCTAACAAACGAATTCAGTAAGATTTCAGGAAAACAAAACCAAAAACCAAAAACCAACCAAACTAAAAAAAAAAAAAATTAGTATTGCACATAGCCAGTAAACCATTTAAAAAAGAATTTAAGAAAAACAGCCCACTTCCAACAGTTGAAGCAACATGTAGGCATAAATTTATGCTAAAAGGCAAAATATCCCTTCTCTGAAAATTATAAAGCATCGATGAAAGAAACTGGAAAAGAGACAGATTAACAGAAAAATCTGATGCTCAATGAGACATAAATTTTGCTTAATGCTCTTGCAGATTCTCTGTAACTCCCATCAAAACACCAGTAATACTTCTCATGGAAAAAGGATATAGCAATTCTGAAGCTTGTTTGGGACCAGAAAAATCTGAATGCACAAAGAAATATTGAGGAAAAACAAAACAAAACAAAACAAAGATGGCGGCACCACATTAACTCTCCTTAAAATATATGCACACACTGAGGTTCAGTAAATACTGCCAAATAACAAATGGGTCAATGAAGAAATTAAAAAGACAATTTTAAATTTTCTACGGCTGGGTGATAATGTGTCCCCAGTGGTCTCAATTCATATGACACGGTGAAAGCTGGGTCACCAAACAGTCCAGCAGTAGCTGAAAACCCACCCTAAAACAGCCAGTCAGAAATAAGCTCAAGAACTTGGACATCGCTTGTTTTGACAGATATTCTAGCAATGGGGACCAGGAAAAATGCTTCAAGAAATGATCTTGAGAAACTGAATGTTCACAGGTAAACCCTTATCTAGAATTAACTCAAAATGGACTGAAGACCCTAAATGTTATTTGGAAAACTATAAAAAAGACTTGAACAACACAGGTGGAGGGGGTGGCTTTTCCTTGACCTGGGCAATGACCTTCGTGATTTAATTTCAGAAGCACAGATGACAATGGCAAAAAGAAATGTGATGATCTCTATCTAAACACTTTTCTCTGCATAGCAGAGAAAACATTCAGAAAGTTCCTAGACAACTACCAACTGGGAGCAAGTATATGCAAACCAGCTACCAGACCAGCAGGTGCTTTCTAGAATTTACAAAGAACTGAAACACTCAGGAGGAGACAGACCCAGCAAGTTTGGAAGTGAGCAAAAGAGAAACATTCTCAAAAGAAGACAAGAAAGTGGCAAAATGCATCTCAAACAGGTTCAGACTGGGGGTTATCAGCTAAGTGGAAGTTGCACCTCACACCTGCTAGGATAGTCACAACCATAAAAAAAAAAAAAAAAAAAAAAAGAGCAACAAGTAAGTGCCAGGAAGTACCAGAGACAGACAGGGAACACTATATATTTTGGTAAGGATGTCAATTTGGATATTTGGATAGGTATCATAAAGAAGTATAGGATCTCTTCAAAATATTAAATGTGGGACTGCCATAGTAGTACACTCACATGGCCACTAAACTATTCAGGGCTTCAACATACAAATCTGCATGTTAAAAAGGCATCCTTGTTAGTCAAAATAAGACATACAGCAACATACAAATCTGAACGTTAAAAAGACATTCTGATCATTAAAGTAATAGTCACAACATCCAAGATGTCCATTGACATATAAACCAATAAAGGAAATTATATGGTAGGCAAACAATGGCCATAAAAAGAATAAAATCCTGCCATCTGCAACAACAACAATAACAACACAAACACACACACACACACACACACACACACACACACACACACACCAGTGAGAAGGAAGGAATGGATAATGACTAAATAGTCCTGTAATTCCTTCTATGTATGGTAGGATGCTCAGAAATTGTTTTGATGGTTGACAATTCGGTGAACACAGTTAAAATCATCAGCTTATAGACGTTAGGCTGGAGAACTGTGGGGTGACACATGGGTTATATTTTGTTCACATCTCTGTTTCTGGTGTCCGTGTGTTCTCTGGTAAGCACCCAAAGTTTAAGTGGCAATGAGGCAGATGATCTGCAGACCCTATTCCTTACTGAGGAGCCCACTGGCAGTTGATGGCTGCTAGAGGAAGGAGAGTCACTCTCTTTTGAGGTATGGACACTATTAGGATTCTCATTCTCTAGTGGATGGCTCCATGCACCGATTAGATTAAGTCATTCATTATTAAGTCATCAATTATTATAAACATTAAAAAAGGAAGGTTTACAATCAAATTCCACAGAATCTGTGAGTGGAGTAAGCAGGACACAGGTCCAGAGCAGCCATTCCTGAGCACACAGATCACCACGGTGATTGGGATTCTTTTCATGTGACCAAGGAAAGAGTGTTGCCACATAGGAGGAACCAAGGATGACTTTGAAGTTGTTACTGCTCCATCCGTTTTTTTAAAGATGAAGTCTTTTCAGAACTCAGTCTGCAAACGGATGACTTTGGACGAGTTTTGGATCTCACAAAGTGAGATACAAATAGATACATCATAAATAATAAGAAATAAAAAGTGAGATACGAGAGAGAAGCTGAAGCAACAGGAAGAGGGACCGTTGCTCCATTTTCTTCTGCTTAGCAGTGTGCGTTGGAAGCAAAGGCAGAAGGAGCAGGGGGTATAATTAACCCTGAAGGTTGGACTGATTGGCCAGGTTTGTTTTTAGTAGGATCAGTGAAGGAAGATATTAAGATCTCATACAACACAGGCTCAGTCTTCCAAGCATTCTGAGTCCTATGTCCGTGAGCCTGGTGATGGGGATGGCTGCTGGGATATGGACTACAGGAGTCTAGGCTGGCCAGCCATCCAAAGTTCTGTCATTGGAGGATACAGGAGATCACAGTTTCAAATTCCCCACTCAGGATAAACTGCAGGGATCAGTTGTTCAGACTTACAAATCGAATCTAATGACGAATAGTTAATTGGCTTTAGGATTACTTTTTAAAAGTAGCATGAAAGTCCAAGCACATATTTTCAAAGCATTAAAGTTGATAGGTGACTTTAAAAAAATTTTTTTTAAATTGATTTTGGTTCACCTGGCACAAAATACAATCTTTCTTTCTTTCTTTCTTTCTTTCTTTCTTTCTTTCTTTCTTTCTTTCTTTCTTTCTTTCTTTCTTTTTTTCTCCTTCCTTCCTTCCTTCCTTCCTTCCTTCCTTCCTTCCTTCCTTCCTTCCTTCCTTCCTTCCTTCCTTTGTGCAGTGAGTGTATACAGTCAAGTAAGGAAGATCAACCTCCAGGACAATTGTCAGCCTATGGATTTGAGTTTTCGTCAGCCTCAGCTCAGTTCCCTCACAAAGAGCTCTTGCTTCTGCTGGATGGTTTGCCTGCTTCGTGAATGCCTCAGAGAGAGGGCAGGGCGAAGGGAAAATCAGCTATTTATAGGTGGTTTTTCTGACTAAAAGTGTCTGCTCAGCGTGCTATGGAATATTTCCAAGAGGTGGGAGAACAGGAAACTATCTAAAATCAACTGGAAGGCTGGAGGAGTGTTATGGGGGACGGATTCTGCAGGGGAGTCCTTTGCAGAAAGCTCAGGTTTCATTTGCAAACAAATGAGAGTTACTTTTTCTGACACTCAAGAGAAGCCAACTAAACTTCTGCTACTTAATGAGAGAAGAAGAGAATGAGAAAGAAAAGCCCATGAATTCAAGTGTTGCAAGACACTGGAACCCTTAACGGAATTTAAAATTCTCTCTATACCTAATCCTTGACGGGACAGTTGCCAGCCAAATGATGCCCGTGGAAAAGGCAGCAAGCAGGTGGGTTTCTAAGAATAGAATGCAGGTCCCTGTGACTTAACAGGGTCCTCCTGAAATGAGAGGACATTTCACCCTCTACTCATCTTCACTTTTATAATGACAATAAAGAAAGATGACTGAGCTCATATGCATTTATAGGCAGTACACAATTCCATGAAATTCTGAGAGCATCTTATGGATTTTACTCTCACTGTTTGGGTGGTCACGGGAAGCCAGTGTGGTAGAAAGACTTAGGACTGTGTGCCAAGAGACAGCTGGCTGAGGAGAAAAGCCTGGGCTGGCGATGGTTCTGTGGGGAGGAGGTCCTGAGAGGGACATTTTGTTCTTTGGGATTCTACAGACTTGAAAGAATGACGCACCTGGCTTCAGAGTATGGGAAGGTTGGCTGAGGACCTTGTGCGGGAACAATGGAGGACAATGCCCAAGGCCTGTTACCACCACCATCTTTCAACTGTTGTAACACTCCTGCCTGTCTGGTTGTCATGGAGGAGACATTCCTCAAGAGAGCTAGTGAAGCCCGTCAAGGATGCAATGGACGGGTGTCTCAGTGACCTTGTAGACATAGTCCACAGTGGCTGCCGTTCATTAAACTCATCCTGCTGATTTGCAAGGCTGCCTGGGAGAATGGAGTAGGGTTCGGGGGAGGGTTGGCAGACTAAAGCTATAAAGGTGAAAGCGAGGCTCATGTGAACAGACACTTGAACAGCTAGAATTGTTGTCTACCAGCAAACACTGGACTGCATGGAGCTCTGCTCCACTGAGGTGAAGATATCTGGACAGGCTCTTTGTGACCCTTTCACTTACATAGTCACAAACTTTACACTGTCCATGATGTGATTAAGAGCTACCATCATCAGACATGGGATAGGGAGAAACGGGTAGGGTGGGCAGGAGGTTTCCTTGTCCGTGGAATCAGACTTGCCTCTTCTGACCTTGTTTTGAAGGAACAAACTAGAAGGGAAAGAAGAGGTGTCATGACACACGAAACAAAGAGAACATACAAAGCACGTCAGTAGCTAGATATTTATACCTTGAAAACCTTCCACATGATAATTTTAATTGATTTCCTAAATTTAGAGATTGGCTCTCTTCCCTAACACCTAAAACAAATGCAGCCATCATGCCCATTATACGGATTAAGAAACGAAAGCATCAGTAATGTAGAAATCCAGCAATAACTTCAAAGCTTGGCTGAGCATGTGAAGCCCACGTTTCGATCAGTTAGACTCTACTGCCCCCTACAGGAAAGTACATGGGACAATAAGCCTACAGCTCTGTAGAAGCTGTGGTTCTTGATGGATTCTATTGAGTCACTCTAGACTTATGTCATCAGAATCTCTTGGGTTGGTGCCAGAAATCCTCAGGTTTTCAGACTCCTTCAATGTCACTCTTGTGCACAAATGTACGGGAGCTATCTCTCAACTGCAATGATGGAGAGACACTCAGTGATATAGGACTATTAAAGTGCTTCTATACAGGCTTACATGTGATATGGTTGTAGTCACTTGTACCCACGTAGATACCATGTTGTCTCATGTCAGGTAGTGTTGTGCTGTGCACAGTTTTCAGCTTCTGTGCAGTTGTTCTTATTTTCCTAATGTATATTACCCCATATATCATTTATATGTGTGTGTCATTTACATATGCCATATATATGTGTCACATCACATATCCCTTGGCAACTGTAGATAATGGTGTCAGTTGTTGTCCTGGTAAAGTGTGGTGAGAGATTCTGAGTGACAAGATGTGAATGCTTTGGGAGAAGCAAGTGGTCTTCAGATTCCAGACCCTGAGCTCTCAAAGCTCTAAGTGTTGGATCTAAAGATCACATACCCCAAAATGGATCTACTCTGCTGGGTTTGTCTTCTTCTGGACAATAATTCACCTCCAGTGAGCCATCAGAATGCAGAAAGGATCAGTCTCTAACAGGAGGAACACATCCACTTCTTTTCTGGGCCCCAAAAGAAGAGTTCAAAATCTTCTCATGGGGCTAGGGAGATGGCTCAGCAGATAGAGACACTCGCTGTGCGAGCAGAGAATCTGAGTTCCATCCCTAGAGCCCAGAGACGAAAGAGAGAACACATTCCTGAAAGTTGGCCTCTGATCTCCACCTACATGTGTGGCACATGTGAACATGCATCTCTACACAGGCACTACATACACACACACACACACACACACACACACACACACACNTTACCTCTGGAGAAGGTAGTGCACATGAATAAGCAGGGATCTGAAAAGAGCCTTCAGGCTTTAGCAGAACGTGAGACACAGTGGGGAACAAAAAGCCCAGGCTGACAGGCAGAGTGTCCGTCCACTTGTATCATGTCTTCTGAGATGACAATTGTTGCCAAGCTATTTCCTTTTGTTGTTTGAAGAAAGAGTAAGTAGAGGTAAATACTTTCAGAAGTTCCTTTTATAGGATGGTCACTACAGACCATCTATCTATGGAAGCTACGGTGTCCAGACTGCCCAGAGGAGACCGTAAATGGGAGGTTTACAAGGAGGAGTTCAGAAAATGACAATTTAGAAGGAAATAAAAACAAGATGTTAAGTCCCTAGACAGTTAGATCAGGGGATTGGACAATCCTGAAGGTTGATAATAAATTGTGGGGTTTCAAAGGCTGCAGAAAGTAGAAGTTTTCTTTCATGGTTGTTGAATAGGTCTTTGAATTAAAAGAACTAACACTAGGTCATCACACTGAGGAGTCAGGCCATTCCTAGATTAATGATCTAGAACAAGACTGAAAAGGTAAGGTAATGATTTCTTTTACTTGGATCAATGAAAAGAAGTGGGGGGTGTTTCCTTACCTTGTAGCTATTCTTCTGTGGCTTTTGTGAAATGGTCCAATTTAAAAAAGATCTGATTTCATAAATCAGAGATCAGAGACCTCAAAAGCATGCATGTGTTATGTAGGAGTGTGGGCGGGCAGGTGCCTAAGCGGAGGTGAGGTAGATCCACACACCCGTATACAGAATAAGCTTTACTATGCTTCAAAGGTAGTTTTTCCATTTCATAAGCATGGGTTCAGCTTTTCAATTCATGGAGAACAATGATTATAAACTCTGACAGAACTGGAACAGTGGTCTAATATATATGAAATAAACATTGTGTATCTAGAAAACTCAGTATAGAAGTCTCCTTGGCTCAGACACAAGTATGGCATAGTATTAAACTTGAAGAAATGAAGAAAAGCATCTTTAAAGGTAAACCCTGTATTTTCTTACATTTGTAGGATCAGAGTTTCAAAAAAGTTCTCTGTATATGAAGGTGATACCTCAAAGAATTCAAATACTAGAAATAAGAAATTGGTCCAAAGAAGCATGAGGAATATATGATGCCTTCCTGTGCACTGTTCTCCCCGTTACCTCTTGTGATTGTGTTAACATTAATCAAATAACTCCTATGTCATCCTCTTTTAGTTACAAAGAGAGGGTTTAAGTGTTGAAGAATCAACTAACTTGGAAATTATTCCAACTGGGAATTGTTCACTGACAGAAACCAAAGCTCATTCCCACTGTCCTTCTAGTCTAAGAACATAGATGAACGTGTGTGTGTGTGTGTGTGTGTGTGTGAGAGAGAGAGAGAGAGAGAGAGAGAGAGAGAGAGAGAGAGAGAGAATGTGAGTGAGTGTATTTGTGAGTGTGTGTGAGTGTATGAGTGTGTATATGTATGTATGTATGTATGTATGTATGTGCATGTGTATGAATGTGAATGAGTGGGTTTGTGCATGTGTGTGTGTGTGTGTGTGTGTGTGTGTGTAGAAGAAAAATGCCCTCTGTGATATGATGCCATTCATGTGGCATGTTATGGTCTGCTGGTGGGGGTGAGGGTCTTGAGAACTAGGTCAGTGGGTCCTACAAGCAGAGCTAAAACTGCATCTGCTTTTGTCCCTTTAGACAAAAGTATGGGTTTAACTCTTCAGATGAATAAGTACGCTCTACAGCAATGTCATATAACTCAATGCAAATTATGAACATTAACTTAGTTATGCCTGCAAAGGGAAGATTTTTCCCTCTCCACCGAACTTCCCTGGCTAAGGACAGAAAATGTGTTAAGTGGTATTGTGATTTTTAAAACATATGGAATTTGAGATTCCTGTGTCTTAGAGCCATATTACATGGCAACTCCACATGCGTCAACCCTGCCTGTGTTCTCTGGCCATGGACCCTAGCAACACCTGCTCTTCCAACGTGAGAAAAATAAATGAAACTGAGCTTAATTAATCGAAAGGTTGATTTCACTAAACTCTAAGTCACAATGATCCACTAAAAGACACTGAACTCCAAAATGGAGAAAAATAAAACCTAATTCCAATCCAAAAATCAGTGTGTCAGTGCTACATAGACCACTTACATAAACACACACACACACAGACACACAGACACACTCACACACACACATGCACAAACCCACTCACTTACACTCATATACACATACATATACATTCACACATATGTATACACACACTCATACACAGTAATACACATGCACACACATCTACACACACTCTCACACAGGCATGCACACACATTCACAAACCCACTCACACTCATATACGCTCACACACATGTGCACACATTCACACACACCTGGAACAAGAAACTGGCATATTCTGCTAGTCACATGCCACCCTGTCAGGTCCTATATGCTATAATCTCAAATGCACTAGAGTTTAAAGATGAGTCTTTGTCCAAAAGACTGGTAAGCCCTTAGCTGTCATCTTTAACTGTCATCAACTAAGCGGAGCTCCAGGGAGAGCAGAAAAGGAGAAGCCAAGTATATGGCTGCTGAGTGGCCCAGGGCTGGATTTTTGCAAAATGTTTACAGAAACCTCTGGCTGTGGCTCGCCAGGTGCTTTTACTGCCCACGAGCAGTGATATCAGAACATCAAGCTGTTGACCAAGAATAATGAAGTTTCCTTTAAGAGGGCTTTTGTGTTATCTCATAATGTCCCTCTCCCTCTGCTGAGCCTTTCTGGACTCTTGATTTCTTAGAGTGTTTTTGCCAATTGTTCTTCTCTCCCTGTTAATAGAACAGAGGCAACTCTAAGAAGCATGGAGAATCAGAGTAGAGGGCGCAGAGCGGCAGAATTGCCAGGGTTCTGTAGGTGGACAGGACTCCCATGTTCCAAGTTACCACCTGACCAGAGTAACCTTGCCCTTGTGTCTCTGTGGAGAAGCATCTCTTCTAAGATCAGTGAAAAATAGGGAGGGGACTGTATAAGCCATAGATAAGATATACTCAAGTTCCTTAGCAATACAAATTAAAAAAAATTATTAATGTGGTTGACAAGGTTTTTAGACAAGGCAGCCAGCAAATCAACTACTCACATCATAAGCAGAATTGCAGTTTTATAAAATTGATATAAAATAGTTAAAACTGAAGCAGTATAATTTAAGTTTTTAGACAAGAGAAAGAAAAGAAAAGAAAAGAAAAGGAAAGAAAAAAGAAAAGGAAAGGAAAGGAAAGGAAAGAAAAGGAAAGGAAAGAAAAGAAAAGACAAGACAAGACAAGACTCAGCCACAAAAAGAAAACTCCCACCGGGCAAAGATGGAAACAGTCTTGAGACAGATTTGAAAAAAATAAACGTACCTGCATTTTAAAATAAAATCCTAAGCTCACATTTGCTGGGAATGTTTCTTTAGGGATCTTTGTGGGATATCACAAAACAACTGAGGAGACAAAGGCAAAAACTGCTCCAAAACAACAACAACAACAACAACAACAACAACAACAACAACAACAACAACAACATATCCCATCATCCAGAAATTGAAATTCTGAAAAGGAAGAGAAAGCGCCGAGGATTCTTGGTCAGAAAAATGACCGATTCCATTCCAATCACCAGACATCGAACATCCTCTGGTCCCTCATCAGACTCTCCAAGACCACAGGAAGCAGGATTTCAAGAAGCCCCAAGGCAGACTGACTTGGCACCTGATGTCCCCACCTGATTCACAATACATTAGTTTAGCTCTTTCCGACGCACTAAGCATTGCTTAATAGAGAGGAAAGAAAAGAACAACACAGTCAAACTCTCCTTACAGCAAAAACCACTTCCAAACCAGCTGCTCTCATCCGTCAGATACAAAGTAACAAAAGAGTTGTTTATACCCAAACCTGGTCAGTCCTTCCATTTCGTGAAACTTGCACGCAAACTGAAGAAACCCACTCAGCCTTAAAAAGGTCGATCATTTTGTTGCCTACAGCTTCATCTCCGAGAGCTCTGGCTTCCTCGGTCCTGTCTGCGCTCTCTCGCTCGCTCCCTCTGTGTGTCTCTCTACTTCCACGGAGAGGGAGAGGTTTCCCTTCCCCTTTCCTGTTTCTGCCGCTGGATGAAGGATGAATGCTAAAAACAAGATTCGAAGGGATTTTTTTTTTTTCCTTCTCCTTAGGTGAACAGTAGGAAATCTAAAATCTTTCTCTTCCGAATGGCTTCATATGCCACTCCTCTGCACAGAACATTTATATAAAGAGGCATAAACACAACCAAGAATTCTACTTAAAAAAAAAAAAAGAAAGAAAGAAAGAAAGGAAAGAAAAAGAAAACAACCCTCCCCCGAGCCTATTCTGTTTACTTAACTATTAGCACTTACCCTGAGGTGTGCCATAAATGCTCTATTCCAAATGTACAAAAGCCAACCACATCTCAGCTGAGAATTAAACAGTTTAAATGTCTTCAAATCCATGCTCCTGCTCCAAGCCCTGATACAGGCAGTCACTGGCAGCCGTACAACAGTTCTCAACAGCAGACATCTGATTCTTGACATTTAAAAATAACAATATTGGGGGAATGGGGAGCTTTTTTTTTTAATTAATTAAAACAGCTTGTGAGTGAGCACATATCACCCATTGAGTATATTGATTACAGCGTACAGCGATTGCAAGCCAGTCATTGCCAGTCCCAGGTTAGACACATACAGACCCCTCAGCTCTCAACACAGTCAGGACAAGAAGCTGCCTTAACTTCAGTCTGTGTGAAACCCTCCAAAGACAGAAGATGCACTTTAATATTTAAATTCCCTCATTTGGTGACTATGTATTAATTAATAGTCTTCAGTAATTCACTGGCTACTCATTTAGTTTGGAATCAAATGAGGGATTTTGCTTTCCTTTCTGCTGGCAGGCGAATTCCACGTTGGCATTCTTTTCTTGGCATGGGCATGTTGCAGGTCGAATGCACCCGAGTTTGATTTAGAGGAAGACAGATAATAAAATAAACCATACATTAACATCTACATCTGAAACATATTAGAGACCTGGGGTCAGCTGTTGGCTGTCCTGTCTACTCTGCATTCTTTGTGTCTCTGTCAGCTTTGTCTATAAACCCAAAGCAAAGGAAGACTTCTGGGAAGAAGTAACAGTGGGAGGGAAACAGGATGAATCCAATATGAATTTGTTAGGCAAATAGTTAAAAATATCAATGACCAGTGAACATGAAGATCAGAATGGAACTCCATTTTTGTTTGAGAAAAAGTTGTGAAAATATTCGAAGCAAATGTAATTTTTTTCAAGTTGTTCTGAGTATTAAAGGAGATCTAGATGGTTTCTAGCACATAAATGGCATGCGATATAGGTCTTCTTTCTGTATGTGGAGAGGGTAGGGATTGACCCTGGTGAATAAAAAGAAATCAGACTTTAAAGGGAAAATAATTAGTAGTTGGTTTGCCATCTTGCTATGTGCAACTAGGTCGAGTTATTTGATATAGTTTCCTAAATTTTTTTTTCCTTGTGAAATGCTTTTTAAAATTTCAAAGAACAAATGATGTAGCATCTGAGAGGCATCTGCCTGCAGCAGGCGTCTGTGAACCCAGAACCACTGTCCTTCCAAGTTCTTAGAGATTTCTCTAATTTGTACACTGAGATACTCAAATTAAAAAAAGATGCGCACAGAGGTTAGAGCTTTCTAGAGTCAAGGGCCTTGTTTTTCAGTAGATGAAGTAGGCTTAAAAATCTAAAGGATGGTTCCAGTTAGCAGCAGATAGGAACTAAAAGCCTGGTGTTCCCTGTGGAACTAAGCTTTGTGTGTTAACTAAACTTTGTGATATGATGCTCCAGATGACAGCAGATCCAGCTTTAAATCAGCAAGCCCTACAGTAATATTACTAGAAAACAAAACAACTCTTTGTTTCTCCAAATTTGCTTCAAGGAATGACTTGATAATGAAACTGTCCCACAAGAACAGATAGGGGGCCAGATAATTCTATTTTCTGAGAAGAAAATATGATACCACCAGGATATCATATTCTTTCTCTCTTTTTCTAGAACTCAGTGGGCATCTCCTACTCTCTTTCTCTTCACAGTCATTGAGTATTTGCCTTCCTTTCTGTGCAAGAACACCCTAGCCTCAGCACAGGAGGCAGGAAGAAATTGTGACTCTCCATGCTCACTGCTTACTGACATGGTGGTGCCCCCTCCCGAGACACAGAATCATCTTTATGCTTTCACACTGAAGGCCTTCTACAGAACAGGAGCTCAGGAAATGCCAACATTTATTAAATAAGTTGCAACATAGATTTCAGTGCATATTTAAAAGGATAAATAAACACAGATCAGGATTAATTCTTGCTCAAGCTATGAAAGAAAATATTAACTTTTTAACAGTTTCAAGAATAAAAAACAAATGGTGCCAAATAAAGGTTCCATTGTTCTAGGTATCAAGAGGAGAACGGGGCAGAGGGAATCGAGAGATATATTGGCTTCCGTGTGCCTAAGCGAGTGACAGATACATGAGTGGATGATTCACTCCAGTTTTTCTTATAGGTTTCTTAAATATTTTATTTAAAAGAACTAGCCTAAAGAAGGTAATTAATTTGAAAGTAGAGGTTTCTGGTCATGACAGTGTGAGAGCCACTGACATGCCCTGAAGTAAGTCCCACATTTGATACTTAAAGATTCATTCTGAAGTTACTGCACAATGTTTAAAGTTACTCTACTTTCTCCTCCCCTACCTTTCAACTCAGTTTCTGCATGAAGTACGGGATAAGCCCAAGTTTCCACCCTATAACCTCCAGGCCATAAGTCAAAATGCCTCAGTATTTTATTATTATTATCATTATTATTATTATTATTATTATTATTTTTGAGACAGGGTTTCTGTGTATCCCTGGCTGTCCTGAAACTCACTATGTAGACCAGGCTAGCCTCAAACTCAGAAATCCACCTGCCTCTGCCTCCCAAGTTCTGGGATTAAAGGTATGAGCCACCACTGCCCGGGACCTCAGTATTTTAAAGCTTCTGTTTCTCCTTCTGGAGATAGTCTTATCAACCCAGCTCTTGGAACAGTTATGAGAATGGAACACATTCACCACAGCGTCCGGTACGCAGTGACGTTGTGGGTCACATCCATTTTCTTTGTCTTTTGTCTGTCTTTCTATACTTTACTGCTTTTTGAGATTTTTGAATTTAAAAGGCATAAATAAAAAAGAAAGGAAACTAAATTTCAGGATGGAGAATGTAAACTTTTCTACAAGTACATGTGAGCATAGGGAACAATGGCTGACGTCGGACCCACGGACCGCAATCTTCTTAAGTCAAATTCTCATTTTTGCCTACCCCACTGCAACAAGGGGCTTTGACAGTCTTACTATCGGAGTCTTCTCATAGAAAACATGCCAGTTTCTAACATATCTATATCCCCTTTCCCACCCTTTCTTCAAGACAATTATTTTCTTTTTATGAAAGTACTCTCGATAGAGCATGAAATGTATATGCTTAAGTCATTTCTAAATCCTTAATTTATAGTCCTTAACTTGGAATGGTCATTTTGTGAAGAGACTTGGGTTTAGTCCTACTTCTGTCACACGCTAACAGTATAACCCACTAAGCTTGTATTTGAGTTCACTTTTTTTTTTTACAAGTGGCTTTGATGAACCTTTTTAGCTTGAAAGTTACCAATAGTTCTTTTCCTGCATGTATGTATGTATGTATGTATGTATGTATGTATGCCATGTGCGTGCTTGGTGCCTGCAGAGGTCAGAAGAGGGTGTTGGGCTTCCTAGAACTGGAGTTGCAAATGGTTGCCAACCACTGTGTGGATGTTGGGAACTGAACCTGGATCCTCTGAAAGAACAGCTGGTGCTCTTAACCACGGAGAAATCTCTCCAGCTTTTCTTGATGATCTATTTATACACAGAACAATCATGCAGCAAACAGTGCAGTTCTACATCCAGTGAGACACACTAACATGCATTGTGACATGGTAGCTTCTGCTAAACTTTGGGCTTGGGTCCTGTCCCTGTCCCTTGCCCAGCAGTGACAGCCTAGTCTGTTCTCAGGACTCAGGACAGGCATTCCCAAGAAAACTATATTTATCAGAAAGGATTTAATGAGGGAGATGTGACCGTCTTCTCCCTCGAAGAGTTTTTCCTGGCATTTTTGTGAAGGAGAGAACAGAGATGATTATGTTAATGCTTTTATGGTCTTGTAAAAACTTTCACTGAAAGATAGGGACAGCAGGAAAGAAAGAGAAATGGATGCTCTGAAAGGGGGCGGGGCCGGGAGCCCACGAGGGTCATTATGCGGAGTCTTGCGTGTCCTGGTGGTGGGGGTGGGGGAATCCTGGAGGCAGGAAAAGAGGGAAGACAGCTCTGCCTACGCTGATATTTTTATCCAGGTGAATCTCATTTAAGTGAGCTGGAGGCAGAAGGGGAAACAGAAGTGGAAAGGGATGAGCCGCCTGCTCGGTGGCTGTGTGTGGGATTTACATGATAACACTAATTGTACTTTACTGCACTGATGCTGTCCCGGCACACCCTCTCCTCTGTTGTCCTGGGCTTCTGCAGCTGTGCTAGCTGATCCCCAAACTAGCTCCGTCTCCACCTCTGCAGGGCATCACCCTGCTATTGCAGGCTGGAGATCATTACCGCCACAAAGAAGACGCGTGCGCCATATCTAACAGCTAAATAGAAATGAATGAAGTTGGTAGAATATGTCTCCTTGAGTTTTCCTGGTAGCTTCAATTAATCACTGAAATGGCAAATAATCTGGCCGAGTTGATATAGACCGTTCAGAATAGAGGCAAGACTAGAACCCAGGAGCAAAGCCCACACAACCGAGTCATGAACCATTTTACAGCATCTACCATTTAACATAGATAGTACCTGTAAGTACTGGCAGGACCGCTCTTGTTGACAAGCTTCGGACTTCACCATGGCCTGATCCATGTTCACCGAGGCTTTCTGATAAACCTCTCGGGCTCTGCTCACGGTGAGAGTGGAGGACCAGGCACTCTTCTTCAGAAGCGGGGCATCCAGCGTGACTGGCAGGTTAGCACAGGTGGAGCACTTGATGTCATTGTTACTCCGGGAAGCCTTCACTGCCTGCTCGCTGATGGTGTTGTAGGCTTCCATGAAGTACTGCGAAGCGGAGCGGTCGGGACACCTGCCCATGGTCATCACACCCGATGGTGTGTGGTAGAGGCACATGTCACCATCCAGGTTGTCATCTGAACTCCACCAACTGGGAGAGGTGGGGGAGGCATTAGAAGCATTGGATCTAGCCTTGGACTCTGATCGCCTCTCCTTGCTCTTGCTGCGCTTGCCATATCTCAGAGTTTGCGACTCGTCCGGGCTAGCCTTGCCCCCGTTGACGCTGCCTTTGGATGGCCCCTCCAGGGAATGAGACTTAGTGAAGAGCTTCTGGACCGAGTGGACCAGGTGCCGGATGCGGCCGGGGCTGTCGCTGCGATGCTCCACAGCGGTGCGCTTGTACTGTAGCGTGTGATAGCCATCCCGGCTGAGGGGCAGCTGCCTCTCAAACTGATCCAGCAGGTTGGTGGGGAGGCGATTTGCCTTGGTGGCCAGTGTGCGTGGTACCAGGGCACTCTCGTCCTTCAGCTCCTGCTGCGAGGTGTAGTGCCTGCGTGGGAAGGTGCTGCTGGCCAGCGGGTCGCTGAAGGGCCCCACGCACTCGGCCTGGAAAGAATTCCGCTGGGTGTAGTAGGGATGGTCCGCAGGGTGGTGGTCTACGGGGCTCAACAGGTACGGCTTGTGGTCTGAGTGGTGTGACAAGGAGTCACAGGCCGACTCGCAGGTGATCCCATGGTGGTGGCTGCGGCTTCCCGATAACCCTTTCATTGCTGACTGGAAGCAATCGCAGGGGTCATGGGAACCCCGTTAAGTTCCAGACCCGTCTTGGGCAAAGACCTACGGAATGAAGAACAAAGATAAGGAGTTAGTGTTTTCCTTGGCACTGCTATATACTGCACTTTCCTGTGACTACACATTCCTGATGGGTTTCTGGGGGAACTTCAGGCTGTCCCTAAAAGCAGCGTTCATGCTTTACTGGAAAGGTCTCTCTCACCTTTGTAAGGGTGTAAGGTCCCCGCCCTGGGTCAAGGAAACTGTGAAATATAATCTTATGGCTATTTGATTTTCTGAGACAGATTCTTGCTACACAGCCCAGGATAGAGCACTCAGTTCTGCCTCAGTCTCTGTGGGATGGGATTACATTAAAGTACCACCACACTGGGCTGAAATCACTGAGTACTACCACTCTAGGCTGAGATCATTGAGTATCACCACACTGGGTAGAAATCATTTCCAAGTTCTTTGACACAGTAACTTTTTTTCCTTTTTGATCCAGTCGCTGACTGTATCTTTCCTTGGCTTTTCTTCCATCCTTCTTTACATGATTTTTAAAAAAATGTTTAATTATTATTTTTTATTATATGTAGGTGTGGGGGTATGAGCTGGAGTGACAGGTGGTTGTGAGCTGTCCAGATTCAAATGCTGGGAATTGAACCAAGAGTCATCTTCAGCCTCTGGCCCCAATTTACATGGTAATCACAAATTTAGCATATCTAAAGGGCTAGGTTTCTGAGGAAAATATTTCCTGTTATGATCTTGTGATTTTGTGGCATCTCATGTCCACTCCCTAGAACCCACAGGATTGTTTGTTTCTGTCTTTCCCAGTTAAAGTTCCTGGCAGCCTGGCTTAGTGTTCCTCTTATATCTTCCTGTCGATGCACAAGCTATTACTACAGGCACACAGAAAGCATTCTGTAAGTGAAGATTAAAAACAAAAACAAAGCAAAACACCACAAAAACCAAAAACCAAAAACCAAAACAAACCACAAAAAACAAAAGAAGCCAGTGGCCCATTAAGTCTTTAGGATGTAACTTTGTATCTTTTGTCTGTCACAGCTTTCTGTTTGAAATTCTGAAGGAATAATTATAGCACCCAAACAAGCCTGCCTATTGATCCGCTGCAGATCAAATAGATCAGAGATGCAGGGAAGCTTGCCCATGGATTTCTGTCCTCAGAGAGCCAAGTGTCCCATAAAGAAAGAGGAAGGAAGGAAGGCTGGAGAGATGGCTCAGAGGTTAAGAGCACTGGCTGCTGCTTCCAGGGGTCCTGAGTTCAATTCCTAGCAACCACATGGTGGCTCACAACCGTCTGTAATGGGATCTGATGCCCTCTTCTGATGTGTCTAGAGACAGTGATAGTATACTAACAGACATACAATTGCTAAATCTTAAAAAACACAACAAAAAGAACCAGTAACTAAGAAAGTGCATTGGCTGAGCCTCATGCCATCTTTTCTTCTGGTTGCCATGGTTTCGATCCCTAAAGGTCAGTGTGTTGAGGACATGGTTTATAGCCTTCAGTGTTACTGGCAGGATACTAGATGGAGTCTACTTAGAGGAAGTTATGTCATTAGGGATACTGTGATCTAGGATCACAGTTTTGTTTTTAAAGATTTATTTATTTATGTATTTATTTATTATATGTGAGTGCACTGTAGCTATTTTCAGACACACCAGAAGAGGGCATCTGATCTCATTACAGATGGGTTGTGAGCCACCATGTGGTTGCTGGGATTTGAACTCAGGACCTTCAGAAGAACAGTCAGTGCTCTTAACTGTTGCGCCATCTCTCCAGCCTGGATCATAGTTCTTGCTCATCTTAATTCCTGGCAGCTGTGGGATTAAACAGTCTTCCTCCACCTCGTATATCTGCTATAATGTGATGGTCCACCACATGTCAAAACCCACAGGGCTAAGTGATCTAGCGTGTTATTTCTCCAAGACCGTGAGACAAAATGAATCTTTTCTTTTATTAAGTTGATTTTCTTGGTTATTTTACTTCAGCAAAGAAGAGCTCACACACTGTTTAAGGTTTTTGGATAAGTGAAAGCAGAACAAACAGAGGAGAGTCTCCCGGCCCTAAAGATGTGAATGGAAGTCTCTGCTCATGCTCAGCTTCTTCTGTAGGAGAGGTCAGCCCTGCAGATCCCGCAGTGGGAGCTCACACTGACTTCAAATCTGAGCTCAGGTTGTCCCCAGCTCTGGAAACAGGCTGTGGTTCCAGCAGGGGACTTCATTTTTCTTTTGACTTTAAAACATTGTGCACTCTTCAGGAGCTGACTGAGGTCATCCTGACAGCGTGTTTAAACTTCTTTCTTTCAAAGCTTCCCACAGTACAAAAGTTGTCATTTTAAGCATTGTTCTGGAAAGCCAATTCAAAAATGTCATTTCAGATTCTCAAAAGGGAAAAAGATAAATGGCCAGTGAGCACACAGGGTCGGATAAAACGCACACACTTTAGCCTCATGAAGAAAGACACGGGCTTTAGAGAGGCTAGAGCTTGGCTTTTCCAGAGGACACATGGCATTGTGAGCGCATTGACAACACTCTCTCTCTCTCTCTCTCTCTCTCTCTCTCTCTCTCTCTCTCTGTCTATGCCCTGTGAAGCTCCTCACTCTTTCATCCATGTTTTTGTTTTCTCATTGTTTTTTTGTTTGCTTGCTTGTTTTTCTGTCTGTTGACATTTAGGGTTGAACCCAGTCTCCAATTTCATGACTGAATAGTTCAAAACTACTGATGGGAAATTTTTAACCACTGGTCGGTTGAAATCAGTTAGTCTACTACTAAATGATGAATCGAGACACTCTATCTATTCAATCTCAAGGACATTGTAAAGACTTAATCATTGATAATGCATGCATGCAGAATTTCCCTGAGTGGTCCATACTGTGATCCAAGTAGCATCTGTTCAGTGCAAACGTGGCAGTGCAGTCATACAGGGAGGGGACAATCCCCAGGCATCTAGGAATCAGTGAGGCTGAAGATGGCAGGTGACTTGCTCCTGCACCTCTTATATTTCTACTTCTGCCTTGTCATGGCCCCTGAGTTCTATCTGCCTGAAAGTTATAGTCTAGGAACTTTTTCTGGCCCAATGACCAAAGGATGTCTATACAAAGATGGTTTGTCTGGAGGTGGGGGAGCGCTAAAGACACGAAAAGGAATTCATGATAGATGCTAAGGCTATGGTGCAGGCTAACTTATATATATAAAAAAAAACCCTCTCTATTATTCATGTATCATTGAAGGCAGTTTTTTTTTTTTCCCCAAATATGGACCTAGCAGTAAAGGTAGAGTTGAAGAAACAGCTGGGAGAGAGTTGAAGAAACAGCTGGGAGAGAGTTGAAGAAACAGCTGGGAGAGAGTTGAAGAAACAGCTGGGAGAGAGTTGAAGAAACAGCTGGGAGAGAGTTGAAGAAACAGCTGGGAGAGAGTTGAAGAAACAGCTGGGAGAGAGTTGAAGAAACAGCTGGGAGAGAGTTGAAGAAACAGCTGGGAGAGAGTTGAAGAAATAGCTGGGTGGTAGAGGGCTTGCCTAGCATGGGAGACACCTTACGTTCAGTCCCTAGCACCTTAGAGAAGTCAAAGCTTGCCTTTTCCAGGGGACACATGGTATCTGTGAGCTCATGTTAAATAAATAAATAAATAAATAAATAAATAAATGTAAACAAATGAACTACAGAGGGGGATGGTCCCTGGGGGTCATACCCCCAGGATACATTCTGGACTCTACGGCACTGGTTCCCAACATACAAAGTAACCAGGAGAGGAGGCTTCGAGCTTGCCTTCTGCAGGAGCTGTGTCTTGGGTAGCTATTCTGTGCTAAATGAAATGTAAAATTGGTACAAGTTAAAGACACGGATCGATTAAAAAAACAAAGCAAAACAAAACAAACGTGTGATGTTGTGTCAATTAAGTGTTCACTAGCCATCTCAATACACGGACAGCATTTCTCGGAATGTGATAGAGTCTGAAGATAGGCCCAGGAAATGAAGAGTCTTTACAACTGTGAAGGATGAGTTACGCTAAACGATGTAACTAATGATGATGTATGCCAATTAAACATACTCAGTGTGCTAATTACCAAACTTTAAATGTGCCATTTTCATCATAGTGAGATGCACCCAAACCTCCTAAGAGGCTAACAGACCTCATCAGGGCTGAATACAGGAATTCACTTCCGTCTCCCTGCTTGCGAAAGGAAACTGAGTTTTTACTAACTTGCCTCTATGTTACTGGTTCTCGGGTCTCATATCAGCTATCCTGCATAGCAATCAGATATTTACATCCTGGCTCATAACAGTAGCAAAATTACAGTTATGAAGTAGCAGGGAAATAATTTTGTGATGGGGCCACCACAACGTGAGGGACCGTGTTAAAGTGTCGTGGGGCATTAGGAAAGTTGAGAGCCACCCGCTCTGTATCATGGTACATAAAGTCAAAACAACGGCACCGTGCTCTCGTAAACGTTAAAGAGTGTTAAATCTCTTTTCTCTGGACAAGAAACGGTCGCTTGTCTCTTTCTGTAGAAGATCTAATGCCGTCTTTTACCCTCTTGTCATTTTAAAAATGAAACAGATCAATATGTGGTTAGAAATTACAGCAGCATACTTGGCGGCTTCCTATTGAGCAAGGCAGATGATGTAACATCCTAATGTCATTGACCATGCATAGATCACTGTAACTGTGGCCTACACCTACTCTGGAGATCCTGAGTTCTCTTCCTGCAATCTTCATACCTTCCCTTTTCTAGCACACTTCTCTCTGGGACTCCTGTTTATTGCCCTGCGAATTGATGTTTCTAAGTGGCTCCTGCATACACCACTGTGTCCCACCTGTGATGTGACCCACAGCATCAGTAAAAAGCATTAACTGAGCCTTGCTCATGTGCAAAATTTAGGGCCTGCTACTGCAAACATGATCAAATGTATACAGAGAATCCTTACTGGCTGAAGGGGTTATGATCTCTTCAGAAAGAGATGATCTAGCCATGAGAAAAATATAACTCATGGTTCTCCTTATTTAATGCATTCTTGGGGAAGAGAACAGCTAGTGGTTGAATTAGCTTTCAATTGGCTGTAACAATTTCCGAAAATAGAAAGGGAAATTGCCTCCTTTGCCTTCTCTCTGAGCGAGGCTGCCGTGTGTGGTCAACATGTCTTCGTGAGGGTTTCTATGGCTACCGTGATTACCTCTAATTCTTTCTTGTTCACTACGACTTCAAAATTATTCTTTGTTGTTCCGGAGGCTCAATTTTGCCATCAGATCTTACGTCCTCATGCTTGTCTTGGAGAATATGTTGCTTTACCGGTGACCATGAGGTAAGCTTACTGAGACAGGCACCTTGTTTTTTGCATGAGTCTCTGTGAACCTGGAGCAGAAGTCTTACTGCACAGATTGATAGCCGACGCATGTACGTACTGCAAAGGAAAATCTCTAGGTGATGGCTGAGACCCAAGGAAACAAACAAGCCAACTACTACATATTAGAAGGTGCTGACAGGGGAAAATACCCCACTGCAAAGCGGGTGATTCTTTGTTACATTTGGTTTCCGTGCACATCTTTATTCAGAGCTGCTTGTCTTGATTTTTCTTTTACATGTGGAGAACAGTCACCCAGAGGTCTTGTGCCATCTAACTCATCGAGGGTTGGCAGGCAAATGATCACAAACTGCGTGACAAACAATGTGGGGGCCCCTGCCTGAGAGAACAGAGAGCATCATGCTCTGGTTGAAGAACGTAGTGGGAAGAGGAAACCTTTACAAATTCTTACAGGGTCAAACTACCTTTTTGGCATTCCTCAGTCTGCCTGTGACTTTTATACCAGATTGTCATATTCAACTAAGAAGAAATAAAAGACCCTCATATCAGAAAGAACAACCTAGTCCTCGAATAATGACCATGCTTCCCGGTGTCCTTTGATGTGCATAGGTGACTAATTCTGACTAATGGGATCTATTTGGAAATGGCATATGCTATTTCTAGAAAAGACCTCAGAAGTGAAGGTTATTCTCTTTCACCCTTACTCTGACTAGAAGGCAGATCTGAGGGCAGGTCAAGCAGTGATCTTGTGTCAGGGCGTGAATACTATGTATGAATGAACATGGACAGAATACAGAATAGAGGCTCTCTTCACCACAGAGTACCTTATTAATAGCCTGCCATCTTTCTTTCTTTCTTTCTTTCTTTCTTTCTTTCTTTCTTTCTTTCTTTCTTTTTTTTTTTTTTTTTTTTTTTTGTGAGAGGAAACAGACTTCTGTTTGATTTTTACCACTGCTCCACTTCCTTGAGAACTGCTTTCTGAATGAGACTGAGTGGCTGAAGCCCTGTCACAGAAGCCATGGAAGCCATGTCATGATGCAAAAGCATACCTTGCAGTTGGGGAGAGCGACATGATCTTCTGTCCGAAAGATTTCTGTGCTTGTCCTTGGAGAATAAATTTAAGGTAGGGGGTACCAGAAGGTTGAAAGGAGCAATTATTTCACGAGAAAAGAAAGAAGGGGAGGCAGGGACACCCTAGAGGAGTATCGTGATGTCCCGGCTGTCGGGGTAGTCCCCCAATTCCTGGTCTCTCAGCCAAATAAGGGTGTTCCTACCAGTTTGAACACATCCCTTACTTTTTCTAGAAACAACGACATATTCTGTTGAGGATCCAGCTTTCCCTAGCACCTTTTTCACAGTAATATAAGTACATAGTAATAAGTACATAGTAGATGTGCTTACAATAGAACCCAGTTCTACGAGCAGCCTTCAGACCTCTCTTTATCAGCACCCAGCCTAACATGTTTCATTAAAGTTAAAAAAAAAATGGATCTGTATACCTGAAGGCATCAGATGTTACTGAAGCACCTTTGAGTACATACTGTATAAAATACTCCAATTATATTATTCCCAGCACAATGCTGAGCCATTTTATACATGCAGAATGTACTTTGGCTTTTCATTAACGTTAATTGCTATCCTAGTCACCCGCGGTTTGATTTTATTTGTGAATGCCACTTTGAATGGGGGGGGGCATTTCTCGCACAAAAAGATTTGGTATTGTACCGAGAACCAAACAAACAACCGAAGCCTCTCCAATTTAGCCGCAGTAGGCAGCAAATCATGGCCACCTCCCAAAGCTTGCCGAACGGCAGTTTTGGAACAGCGCTGGAGAGTCACATGATGAGCCCTCGAGAAAGACTGGTGGGCCGCTGCTAGGATTACTATGGACTAACCGCTGTGTGAGCAAAACACCACAGAGCTCAGTAGAAGATTTTATGTGGAGATGACTGAGGTGGGAAATTGTATTGCCTGCACACTGTCTTAGTTAAAGGGTTTACTGCTGAGAACAGACACCATGACCAAGGCAACTCTTATAAGGACAACATTTCACTGGAGCCGGCTTACAGGCTCAGAGGTTCAGTCCATTATCGTCAAGGCAGGAGCATGGCAGCATCCAGGCAGGCATGGTGCAGGAGTAGCTGAGAGTTCTACAACCTCATCTGAAGGCTGCTTAGCAGAATACTGACTTCCAGGCAGCTAGGACTAGGTTCTTAAAGCCCACACCCAGTGGCATGCCTACTTCAACAAGGCCACACCTACTCCAACAGGGCCACACCTAATAGTGCCACTCCATGGGCCAATCATATACAGAACATCACATACCTTTATTTGGGCTAGACAAGAGGCAGCTGTCTTTACTCTGAGGGAACCAGTGGGGCGCACTCCTTGTGGGCTTGCTTCCACTGGCTTTTCCAGGGTAGGCTCAATTGTCTCAGCTAAGCTTATAAATGGATGCCCTAGGAATGAGCCAGAAGAATATGATCACCTTGATCAGCAGTGGTCAGTAAGTGTTCTTTCCGGGGGTACTGTAGAGAAGGGAATATCTTAGCTTTTGGGGGTACAGCTGCTTTCAGAATATTGACAAGGGAAGAGGAAGAGGCATCAGAACCTGCCCCCAAAAGTTGAGGAAAACAACTTGCAAGCCACTGCTTAATCAGGAACACACAAAGACTGATGATGGGATAGAGCTGCTTAGTGGAGTGATAAGCAGCCGTGGTAGAAGGTGGGAAAAATGGGAAATAAAGGCATCTCAAACAAGGCAACTTGGAAAAGAGACAAGTAAAAAACCCGAGTGTGCTCTGTCTGCATTTCTTTTTCTGCAAAGAGTCTGGTGAGCATGCACTAGAGAAGCTAGTACACAGAACACACACACACACACACACACACACACACACACACCCTCTGAATAATGCCTTTTTATAATCCCCTTTAAAATTCAATTGCCTGTTCTCATCGAGTTTGTAATACAATTCTAATTTCCTGAGTTCTGCAGTCCCAGTGTGCCTGTAGTGAGGTCCCTTTGTGATAGGCGTTCAGTCAGCAGCTGCACTTGGGAAGTTTTCTCCCACCCACAGCATCTGCTGAGGACACCCTGGCTGGGTTTGTTGAGGCAATCACCATGTTTCCTGATCTGACTGAGCAGATTTTGAAAACTAAACTCTGGTGGTGGAGGAGGGGGAGAGGAGGGCGGTATTTGTGCAGGGGCTTACTTGAGCGAGCCAGATGTTCCCTCTAGAGAGTCAAGTGGAAATATCTCCAGTCAGTGGGTTTTGTGAGCTTAGGCAAGGTCAAGGCAAGGAGCATCTACAGGGGTGCTATAGGAAGGAAGAGCTGTGTACTATTTCAGCTACAGGACAGTGAGGCCACTGGCTCTGCAGAAGGAGAAAGCGTGAAGAGAGGAATCAGTCCAGAATCCATGACGCTCTGGGAATAAATAAAAGAAAAAAAAAGTCTCCTAAATCTTTTTGGTCTAGACAGTCAGTTCCCTGCCTGGTGTGGCTGAGATCTAGTAGCAGTTTGCAACAGAAACACGGTAGCCCAGAAAAGCTTATATACATACATAAAGGGAACCCCTGGTCAAAGCTGGGGTTGCCACAAGCTGACTTGAAGCTACTATAAGTGGTTTGTGTTTATGTAGGCATAGTGTGAGTTTTCAGCATTTAACCCCATTGGAATTGGCTGAGGTATCTTCCTATGGCCTCACATAGACTACGCATTGAGTGTGTGATCCCTTATGCACACGCATTGAGATTTTTTTTTCATTGTCTGAATAATTTATTATAATTATAAACACAGCATAGTGGCTAAGTACAGCAGATCAGTGACCAGGCTATTTAGAATTTAAACCTGGTTCTATTTGTACCTGTGTAAACAAATTACCTATCTTTGACTGTGTCCCAGTATTTTTAACCCTACAAACAAAAGAGCAGAACAATGGACCCTTAAGGGTTGCCACAAAAAATGAGTACATTAACCAATGGAAAGAGGCCAAAATAGTATTTGACATACATAAATAGCCCAGGGTATGTTACATATTATTATAACCTACTAGATTTACTTCAGAAATGTTTTTCTCACAGATCTAGAAAAATGTTGTACTGAAGAATTAACTTAATGCGCATTCTTTGACTCTACCTACTGCTGCTCATTTGCTTCTCTGCTTCGATTCTTGTCATTTCCCAGCGCCCTTCATCCTCTTCCCATAGTCCTCATCCCAAGGCTTCCAGTCTGCTACTTGAGAGCTTGTAAAGCACCTCTAACGGTTTAACGCATTGAGATTTTATATGTTCGTTGGTGCCTCTTTCCGTGACGAGGAGACGGCCAGACACTTGGAGGAGGTGAGAGGAGCAGCCATTCTGTGTCTGAAAGACTCACTTTCCTCTGCTGACTTAGGCTCCCTGGCTTCACCCATTGTTAGCGTTAGTGGGACTCAGACTTTTGGCTCCTCAGCCTCTTCCTTTTGCTTCCCTCAGAGTACAGTTCCCCCCCACCCCTTTGGTTTTTCGAGACAGGGTTTCTCTGTATAGCCCTGGCTGTCCTGGAACTCACTTTGTAGACCAGGCTGGCCTCGAACTCAGAAATCTGCCTGCCTCTGCCTCCCGAGTGCTGGGATTAAAGGCGTGCGCCACCACGTCCGGCTTTATGACAATTATTCTTATCTCCTTTAAACACACACATTCACAGAGACACTCACACAAATACTTACCCACACACACATACACATATGCACACAGAGACACACACACACACATACACATAACACACTCACATAGAGACACAAATTTACACTCCTAAACACACACACTCACATAGAGACACTCAGACAAACACATAGACACATATACACACTCATATAGAGATACACAATCACACATTCATACAGATATGCACATGCACACACGCACACTTACACAGAGACACACATGCACACACAGACACACAGACACACATAAAAAGACATGCATACACATGGACACACAAAGACACATACCCACATAGATACACACACACACAGACACACACATTTACTTAGCCACACATACACTCACACAGACACACACACTCACACAGACCCCCACACACATACACATAGTCTTTGGTAATTCTAACAGCAGGCTTATCATATTATTCATTATTTGATTGTACCATTCTTAAACTTTCAATTGTTCCTCTACATCCATAGAATACAATGTCAATCTTTCAATCTGGCCCACGGTAGGCAGCTCCACCTTTGCCATGTGCCTTGTAGACAGCCTTGTCTCCTGACCCCTCAGCTCTTCTTAGGCTCAGGCAAGGCTACAAGACACTTCTTGCTCCATCCTCAGATGCTCTGTGCTCAGTGCTACCTGCCTCTGCACAACTCGCTTCTGTTCCTCAAGGAAATTCTCATTCCTTCTTCTGAGTGGGTACAAACATAGCCTCCCCTGGAACATTACGTGGCTGAAGGAAACATGGAGTTGATAAGCCTTAATCATATAGTTGAATAAGTATGAAATTAATCATTTAGTTGAAAAAAAAAAGAATCACATAGATATGGCATTCACAGGAAGATGCAAGTCAGAATCTCATCGGGCACTGAATAATTGCTCTCAGTCCGTGCCACACATGCAATGTGGCAAGTACAAAGCTTTTTCGAAGAGCAATCCTGGAAGATGCAAAAGCAAAGGGGTTCCAAGACATCTCAATCTAGAAGTTTCAGTAGCGCACACTTCGGACCACAGGTTCTTAGGGCGGTGTGAACACAGGTCCGTATTTTCAAACATCAGTACTTCATCTTTCCTCTGATTTTGCTGTTTTTGTTTTTAGAGACAAGTTCTCATTACGTAGTCATAACCCTGACTGGTTGGAACCTGCTGTATGGACCAGATGGGCAATTTGAAGTGATCCTCTGTCTCTGTTTCCTAGTGCAGGGATGATGGACATGCACCGCCATGCTTGGTTCCTCTGAAGTTTTGATTGCTTCCATCTCTGCCTTTAATGAGGCCTTTGATACAACTACCAGTGCATTGGCCAGAGCCTGAGACCTACAAGTCTGACATCATTTAGTGCTTCCGCTGAGTTCCTTGCATGGAACTGCTCTTGGACCTTCCCTAAATAGGTCCACTGTCCCTCCCTGTAGGGACATGGAGTGCCACAGCGAGGACGGACTTGGATGAGGTATATGGGGAATCCCCCTCAGGTTTTAGTATTAGCCAATCTGCGTTCTCAGAATCTGCCTTTCATCTTGGAGATCCAGTGCTCCTGTAGGACAAGGGTGTTTCCAGATCAAAAACTTTCCTTAAGCTCTTCTGAATGATACATACAACCTTGTAAGCCATGCAAGCCTTCATGGGAACACATCACACTAGAACAGCAAGTCAACCTCTGGCTTCCGTGTCTTTTGTGTCTTCCTCCCACTCAGGATACCACTGGTTGAACATCTCAGAGATTCTCAAACAGGAGTATGCATTGGAATTAGATAGAAGACCTGTTAAGACCTTGCTGACACCTGGATCCACTCTTACAGTTTGTGAGTGTGAGGTGCTTCCCAAGTACTAACAAATGTTCTTCTCAGGGGTTCCACAGGGAAGCCCCCAAATACATGCACTCGGCAAGAGTTAGCCAAAGAAACACACGATTAGGAGTCCCTCGAATGTGAAACACTTTTCTTTCCCCTTCTAACTTGTACTAATTTATACATAAAACAAGATTCATTATTCTAGAAATGGCGTGCTCTCCGTACAGGTGCTACGCACACCTGAGCTGTGTGCTGAGCGCTGAGCAAGGGCTAATGAAGATACCCAGAGCCTACTCTGTTGTCTCATCGGTTTCTATGCACTGGCTGCAGCTGCCTGAAGGAGGCCATTCAACCTTTTTTCCTCTCCTCAGCAGTTAGGCTCTTGGGCTACAATAGCAATAATTGAAGGAAACCATTGGGGACATATTTCTGTATCTCTGAAGGCAATGGCCTTTACTTCAAACCCTGCTGCAAGTTCCAGTTCTAGGGGATTCAATTCCTCTTCTGACCTCTACAGACTCCTACGCAGACCCAGTGCACATACACACAGCTCAGGCACATGCGTACAAAATAAATATGTATTTTTTTTTTAAAGAGAGCATTTTCTCTCCCTACATAAGTGTCAGGGTGATTACCTTTCCAAAGAGGCTTCATTTCCCCACCACAGAAATGAGTAGCCTGTGATTGCAGCAGAGCTCTCAGCATGGGTTATCCTAGCGCCAGGAGTGACTGTGGTCAGGATGAGCCCTGGGCATGTAAGTCAGCCGAGAAGCAGCTTCCAAGGGCGTTGGAGGAGGTCGGGGAGAGTGTGGACATTGTTTCTTAGTAGGAATCAGTGCATGTCTGTGTTGACAAAACCTCTGCCTGATTAGAGCCAGAGTCTGGGTGGCTCTTGCCCTACGTCTTACTGCTGACGTGCAAAATGGCTCCATCACCTGTTTTAAACACAACCAGCTTTCT
This sequence comes from Mus minutoides, assembly GCA_902729485.2. Lineage (NCBI taxonomy): Eukaryota > Metazoa > Chordata > Mammalia > Rodentia > Muridae > Mus > Mus minutoides. The sequence goes on along the minus strand of LR749665.1, from coordinate 1,917,470 downwards.
ACACCTTTCAGTTGAGGCAATCAGTTTAGACTTATTTAACATGAGTTTTCTCTCAAAGGTTTACTTTTGTTTTGAACTTGAGAATTAAGTCCTGGTCACTACCAAACTACACCCTACTGTGATGCTTTGTATATATATGTTCAGCCCAGGGAATGGCACTATTTGGAGGTGTGGCCCTGTTAGAGTAGATGTGTCACTGTGGGTGTGGGCTATAAGACCCTCATCCTAGCTGCCTGGAAGCCAGTGTTCTGCTAGCAGCCTTCAGATGAAGATGTAGAACTCTCAGCTCCTCCTGCCCCATGCCTGTCTGGATGCTGCCATGTTCCCACCTCGATGATAATGGACTGAACCTCTGAACCTGTAAGTCAGGCCCAATTAAATGTTGTCCTTATAGAGTTGCCTTGGTCATGGTATCTGTTCACAGCAGTAAAACCCTAACTAAGACATCTATTGTCATCAGTAATGCTCTGGAGACAGCTGCTTCTGATGCTGCGTTTATCAGAGACTTGAGGTCTAACTAGCAACATGGCTTGTCTTTGCCATGCACCGCTGGACACTGGAGGGAACTCATTGGGGCATTTACCAGGGCCTGATACTGGTCATTTTTTACATCAGATTCCACCCTTGCTCTTTCTCTTTTCTGTCCTGTTTCCTGTACTTTTAGGGACCAGTCTCCCAGAACTAGCATTTTAGCATCTTCTAAAGATTATATTAACAGAGAGCCATTATTTTTACATTGTTCTGTCTTTCTTCAACAGGACAATCTAGCCACTTCTCCAGTGCTAGGTACAGAGCAAGTACTCAACTAACAATGGATACACCAGACAGGGACACACCCACCAGCCAGCCTATTGACTCACTTTCAGGTCCCAGACATGAGTTAGATGTATTCTCCAAGACTTGTAAGAGACAAAAATTAAATCTTTGGGATATAGGAGGCTTCGTACATGACTGGATTGGCCAGGAGACAAAGGAATCCAGTCTCAGAAAGCCTTCTTCTAAAGTGAGTGGTCGTAGTTCCTGCCTGAGAACATCCTTTTTAATGTGAAAACCGGCAGTAACAAAAAGGCTAAAGAGAAAGTCACGTGGTACAAAGGTTCTCATGGCACTTTCTTTGTTCCTACTCCTGGACAATCTTTCTTTCTTTCTTTCTTTCTTTCTTTCTTTCTCTTTCTCTTTCTTTTTCTTTTTCTTTTTCTTTTTCTTTTCTTTTTCTTTTCTTTCTTTTTTTTTTTTTTTTGAGACAGGGTTTCTCTGTGTAACCCTGGCTGTCCTGGAACTCACTCTGTAGACCAGGCTGGCCTTGAACTCAGAAATCCGCCTGCCTCTGCCTCCTGACTGCTGGCTGGGATTAAAGGCGTGCGCCACCACCGCCCAGCTGGGACAATCTTTCTAACCTTCTAAACTCATGCAGTTTGCTCTCTGTGCAAAATGGTGTGTATTTCAATAACCACTACCTCCACCACCGTCCTCTAGGCACCTTGAGTGGTCAAGCTTCATCCCTACAGGCCCTTACTGACCCATTATTTCCCTGGTTACAATCACTACGTGACTTATAATTTTCTCTAGCATTCCCGTCTGCCCTCCGTTTATGATGCTGTGGGTAGCATTCATTTCTTCTGTATGGGAAATGCTCTTTCCTGCCTCAGTCATGATTGTTCATCTTACACCGTTACTGTCATTGTATGTAGTCTTTAGGTTCAGCCTAGAAACATTGTCCTTGGTTTTCTTAGACATTAACAGTGGGCCTCTAGGATTTGGCAATATGAAGAAAGCACCCTTGCTACAAAGGGGTGTGAATTAAATTAAAATCCAGAAGTAAGATTTAACACTAAACTATATTGAGCGGTGTCAGAAGTCTTATAAGATTGCCCTTAACCTCTCTGGTGGCCAGCAGGACCCTTGAGCCAGTCCTGACACAGCGGCATTTCACCTTGAGCTACTAGGGCTACTACATCATCTCCTTGCTGTGCGTGCTTCTCTTCCCGCTTGGGCTCATGGTGAAGTGAACGCAGCTATGGTTGCAGTCTCAGTTGCCAGAGCTAAAGCTGTCTTAGAGCCAAGAGTTTGAGGATCAGCAACTGGGTGAAGTGAGCATGATGTCTCCCCCTGCAGCGAGCACACTGTATCCACTGCAGCGAGCACACTGTATCCACTGCAGTGAGCACACTGCATCCACTGCAGTTTTGTCTTCACCACAATGAGCATGCAGTCTCTGTTGTTGTGAGCCGGCTGTCTGCATTGCAGATCTTTCTCAGTCAAACCAGTCCAGTCAAGGCACAAAGTCCAGTCCCTGTTTGTGGATGAATGATCTGTTTTGCATATTTCTTTAAGTAGATGTACTATCTTTTAGAAGTAAATAACATTTTTTTTTTTGGTCCGTTGTTCTTATTCTCACGGTTAGCCTTTATCTCAACTGGCAAGGCTAATAGAAGCGACATTCAATTTCTTTGTAAACAACAAATATATTGAAATGAATTAAAATGAGTAGACAAACAGTGAGGGAGTACCGAAAGCAATGCCAGCCAGAGCTGTGGGAAGCTGGTGAAATGTAGATGATGCCTGTCTTGGGGACATTGGCTCAGGGCAGGTGCACAGCACATGTGTGTTTAATGGATTAGTGGATCTCTCCATAACTGCTCTCTTCTTTCGAGTTTCTATAAGGTCTACAGTAGGACCCCACGTTTGTTCTACTACAACTAGATTTGGAGCTTCATCCCTACCCTACTGCCCCATGCACTGGTATCACCTACTTGGAAATACGCTGGGATTTCCTCCCACCACTTGGCAATAGAGAGGAGCCCTCAGACATTCTAAATGCTGGCTTAGGGAATGTTAGACCCAATGTATCACCCCAAGATCTACTGCAGAAATCATGTGGACAGCTGTGGTTACTGGGCTATCTCTGGATAGCTGTGATTCTTGGGCTATCTCTGGCCTCTGGCTCTCATTCTCTCTCTAAGTGGAAAAGCAGAATTCTTGACAACTTTGAAAGCCCATACCGGTCCTCCTGCATCCATAGGCCTTTCTAGCTGAGTCCTAGGAAGTTTTCTGTCTGTGCTTTAAGCTTTGGCAGTATTTTGCCTGTGAGGGAGCACCCATATGTATCTTAGATTTAGCAGAACCCTTCAAGTTTTCCTTAGGTACCCTATTTCTTCTTTTTAGAATGTAGAATTCCAATCTCAATTCTCTGTTGGTCATGAAACACCTTGGGGATTGAGCTAGTAGGTGAGTGGAGATAACCATGGATATTAAGAAGGATGGGAGGTTGGTGAGTCAATGTAATGCTTATGAATGTCACCTAAGCCAAAGGCACACATGGCACACACCCTACCAAACAGAGTCTTCACTAAGAATGTGAACGTGATGATTGACCCATTCTGGCCATGGGCACACATTTCTCTTTTAGAGATAAATGTAATAGTATTTAAAATTATAAAATACAAAACAGTTAATGCATTATGGTCTAGCATAGATCTCTTTATGTTAGAGGGAAGAAAACTGAGATGGCACTACAAGTATTATAACATATTAAAAAAAAATACATAGACGAACAAACAGAAGCAGAGAGAGGAGCCTGTAGCACTTGCCAAACCTCAGATGAGTCACGCTGCGTGCATGATGCGTTCTTAGCCTTCCACATGAAGGCAAACATTAAGCTCTGTCTTCACTACAGGTTGATCCTAATGGCTTTGGAATTTGTTGGATGATTCCTGGCAAAGGCCGAGGTTGGAATGTCTGTTGTCTTCTTGGGCTGACGCTTCCTTTCAGAATAGTGGGATGTGAGCGTGAAAGCACTTCCAAGAAAACTCTTTCACAAGAGCTACTTCTAACAGTGTGTGTGTCCTTGCTTCATATTAGATATCCTGGGCAGCTCTGAATGAGAATGGCATCCTTAGGCTTATACGTTTGACTACTTTGTCCCTTGTTGGTGGCCCTACCTGAGAAGGATTAGAGAGTGAGGCCTTGTTGGAGGAGGTGGATCACTAAGCGGTGGGCTTTGAGATCTCAAGACATTCCCAGCCTCTTTCTTTCTGCCTTCAGCTCATGGATCAGGATGTAAGTTCTTAGATGTTCCTGCCACTGAGCCTTTGCTCTGCCCTCATGGATTCTAACACTCTGAAACCATACGCTCCAAATTAAAGGTTGACTTTTCTAAGTTGCCTTGGTCATGGTGTTTTTTTACGGGAATGTAGTGTGTCGTTTTTACTACACAGCTTTGTGCTCCTGGTCAGTTGCATGTGTGCACCCCCCGGGAGTTATCTTGGTCCACAAATGGAAACACACACACACACACACACACACACACACCAATTAATTTTAAAATGCTTTGACTAACTCAAAGGCTGGGCACTTCTAAACCTACCACAGCTAGCATGCATAGCTCAACACCTTCTAAATTTACCCTTAACTTTGCTGCCCTGTTACCTTCTGTGGAGCCCACTGGTCTCTGTTGCCCAAGATATTGGATGATATTCCTTCTACAGCTCTAATTCTGTTCATCTCCCCCCCCCCCACCCCAAGTCATGGTGGTCTCCTCCCATTCCTCTCTGCATCTTACTGGAACAACTCTAAGGGTCCCACCCCATGCCCAGCCATTAACTGTTGGCATCTTTATTGAAAGATCAAAAAACCAATTGGGGACAATGACCTTCAGTGTCTGGACACACAGATTCTCGATCAAATAAAAGCATCATAACCACTCCCCTACTCAGAATAGAAAACACATATTTCATCAGAGCTACAGTGATACTGAAATGCCCCAGGCGATGATTTCAGGAACACTGTCATGCTTAGAACCTTTGGCAAATAACACAACGGCAAAACCAAGTCATATCTAGAGACTTCATCCTACAGATGAGTGTTGACCTCAGGGAACCTCTATTTGTCTGATTTCCAATCAAGACTTTGTCTTGTCTCCCCAGAACCTCATTCTATAGACCTGGACTCTAGTCGTCATAGTCATAACTGCTCTTAGGTTATGCCATTCAGTGGGTCTGCAGTTATGATCATTAGAGCTCTTCAAATCAGGAGTATTTGACTTCACATAATTCAACCATTTAATGAATTCTTGTTATAAAACAGATAGATGTCACAATGAAGCAGAGCTGTGAAGCACCCTTACTTAGCTTTCTACAAAGGAAGATAATTTATACAATTGCTAGGTGAGAGACCTCAAGTCTTTGCTTGTTTTTTAACATCATCACAAGGTATGTATCCTTCATTGTTTTTCAAAATACCTTTTTGTTTACTGACATCTTGTAGATAAAACATAAAATGAACAAAACCCTCCCCTGTATGCATTTTATATGAACGGTATGCTCCTCTGGACTCCTGATTATGTGTAAGTGTGTAAGGTTTCTCAGCAATCCTGTTTTTTTTTTATTGATTATTAACATTATTATGTTAATCTATTTACTTCTATGTGTAGATATTTAAGCAACCTTTAAATTTGTGTAAAAAAGTATACAGAAATATACTTGTATAGCGTGAGGAACCCAAGAAATTATGAAAATAATTTGAATGTTATTAATACATATATTATACACATTTTTTTTTTATAATTACAACATTGAGGCATGTCTACCACTTAGTACAAAGTGAGATATCAGTAGAAGGCTCTGGTAGATCTCCATCCTCTGATATAATTCCAGCTTTGAATTTTTAAAAAATGACCCATTCTTCTGACAAATTCTCTCTCTGTGTATAGGTGTGTGCATGCACGTGCATGTGTGTGCATGTGTGATATGTATTCCTGTGTGTGAGTGCACATGTGTCAGGGTCCATGCATGTGTGTGCATGTGTGATGTGTATTCCTGTGTGTGAGGGCACATGTGACAGGGTCCATGCATGTGTGTGCATGTGTGGTGTGTATTCCTGTGTGTGAATGCACATGTGACAGGGTCCATGCATGTGGAGGTGATGGTAAACTCTGGGCATTGTTCTTCATTTGGTGTCTACCTTCTATTTTTATATCTAATTAGTGTGTGTCTATGTGTCTGTGTGTGTGTGTGTGTGTGTAACTTGCTGGACTCAGCTCTCTCCTCCACCATGTGGGATCTGGGAACCAGACTTAGGCTTTGTGGCAGGTGGCTTTACATACCAATGCATCTTGCTCATGCTTACCTAGTTTTTTGAGTTATGATCTATCACCAGCCTGGTGTTTGCCTAGTAGGCTGGCTGATCAAGTGAGCCCTAGGTATCTTCCCATCTGTGCCCGTATCAGCACTGGGGTACTCGTCATCATGATGATGTGCCCCATCTAGAGTACCTCACCATGACTGGATTTTGTTACTCTTAAAAACTGAACACCAGTCTTCAGGCTTCTGTGGAAAGCTCCTTATCAATGGTGCGCTATCTCCCCACTCTCTGGCAATTTCTAACAATTAGCTCATTAAAGTCTCAGTGAAGCAGGGCTGTGGCCTGAGCTCAAAGTCACTTTTGAATGAGAAAGGATCCTAAAATACTGAGGCAGAATTTCCCCCACATGTTCTGTTGCTCTTAGATCTCTAGGAACACTCCCTAGGAGAAAAAAAGAGACCAGTGCAAGTTTTGGTGGTTTAACATGTGCCAGCCTATTCATAGACTGCATTCTGTGCTAAAGAGACCTTTAACATTTTCATTCTGCTACTTTGCAAAATTATCAGATTTGTTGAACTTTCTTTCCCCACGGTGCTTGGAATCACACCTCACTCACGTGAATGCAATTTTTCAAAGATTCCTTTTCACTTTTTCAGAATGATGGCTCTTGAATACATCCAGGGGACTCATGTGTCCCTGCTGAGTCTTCATCTTACAAATGAGGGAGGGGACAGACTCTTTCTCTTTTCACCTCAGCCATAGATTCCCCATAATCGTTTTGGGCCACTATGGATAAGAGGCTCTGAGCTAAGTTTATTTAACCTGGGGTTAGAACTATCCAGTTTAATTAAATATTTGAAACAGATGAGGTATGAGCACAGAAGATTAATTTCCCTACAAATTATCTGGAAAATATTGCAAAGACAGCTAGATGTGAGCTGTTAAATTTTTCTGCACACCATGATGAAGGGCAACAGGCACTCAGTGGTTGCTGAGAGAGGAAGAACCATTTTTCTTCGGGGATGGGACCCCAATCCTAAGAGGTTAGTCCAAAACAGACACATATAGTTGGAGTGAGTAGGGTGTTTGTTTGTGTGTGGTGTGTGAGTGTGTATGTGTAGTGTATTCATGGTGTGTATATGTGTATGTGATGTGTGTATATGTGTGGTGTGTGTTTATGTGTGGTGTATATATGTATATGTGGTATATATGTGTATGTATGGTGTGTGTGTGTGTGAGTATGCATATGTATGTGTAGTGTGTGATGTGTGAATGTTTGCATTTATGTGTAGTGTGTGTGTGTATGTATATTTATCTCTGCGTGGTGTGTGGTATGTGTGTATGTGTTGTGTGTGTATGTGCGGTATATGCTAATATGTGGTGTGTATATGTCTATGTGTGGTGCACATGTATGTGTGTGTTTGATAACAATTACAGAAGAAGAGGTCATAAATTTGAGAGAGGGATAAGGATTGGGAGAAGTTGGAGTGGAGAGGGGCAGAGGTGGAAACGATGCAGATAGAGAAGACTCTTGTGTGAAAACGAAACGTAAGTTTTTAAGAATTGCTTCAGAAGCAGTTGTGGATAACATGGATGTACATAATAGACTGCATTCAAACCGTGTTGAATGCCCAACATAGAGAAATGAAGACGTCAGTTTCTAGATACACAAAGTGAATGTGGATAATATAAGAGAGGTGACTCTGATATCCAAGCAATAGATTTCTTCTTTTTAAGAAGACTTGCTCTTCAACGAGAGAGTTATACAGTTATGCTTTAAGTTAACACTAAACATTTAAAGAAAGCATCTTTAAAGGGCTTTTCTTTTAACTTTTATGAATAACTGACTAGTTAAATAAATCAGTTTAGGGGAATTGTCAGCCTATGTCTAACTTAACTTAAAGATATTCAGGGTCCACATGACAAGTATGTTTTAGATCGTTCTGTGTGTGTGTGTGTGTGTGTGTGTGTGTGTGTGTGTGTGTGTATTCTTTCTTAGCTTCCTTTACTATTTGAGCTAGATTGGAAGGTAAGGCTTTCTAGCCCAGGGGTAGGGTGATACAAGGTGCTGGATGGACCTCTGATCAAAACACCCAGGTGCAGGAGAGACAGGAATTGGATTTCCCAGGACAGAGCATGTGTCTGCAGTGCAGCACTGAGCAGAAAGACTGAGGGCTGATTCCACAGGGCTTTCTCACTAGGAACGTGAGACATGAGAATTTCTACTGGGAGACCAAAAGTGTTTTAAAAGCAAGAGACCGGTGTTACAGATCTACTGAAAATTTCACTTTTATCACCAAATAATTATTATTCATATTGATGGGGTATGATGAGTCGTTTTGATCCAGGTTCATGTTAAAGATTCAGTAAATCCAATGAGCACATCTGTTACTAATTTATTACTGATCTACTTTTGACTGAGAGTACGGTAAAAATGTAATTTTCTTTATTATCTGGTATTTTAAAGAACACAGCAGCAGCCTGCTTTGTTCTATTAGAATTTAGATATTTGATCCTCTCTCCTAGTACACCATCCTACACCACTAAATCCCACTTAACTTGCCCTCAGTTTGGAAAACACCACAAATAGCAACATTTTATGTGTAACTTTATGCGTAACTCATGTCTCACCCCATCCACACCTAGAGCCCAAACCTGGTGTTATAGTAGAGTTGCTTACAAAAGACAGGTCTGGGGCATATTCCAGATCTCTTGCTTGAAATCTCAAGCTTAGAAAAATGGAAAACAAGAACTCATTAGGTTTGAGCCAAGTTGTCCTTGGTGAGGGCCCCAAGGATGCCTTGTGGAGTAGGCGACCTCAGAAACTATCAGTTCTTGGTCAGGGCACTAGGAAGGTGATGATTCTTCGGCAGGAATAGAATTGCTAGAAACATTTGCACAAAGACTGGGTGGGGAACACTGGGTGTATCCCCTCTATCCAAGACTAAAGGCAGCAGTAGGGACCACAGGTATCTTCAATTAGTGGCCAATCAGAGAACCTACAGGCTGGGCTTCCTGCCGTTCAGTAGATTCCAATGACAAGTCAGGAAGGGAGGAAGCTCCTGTTTATAAGTCCAGGAGCAGGGACTGAGGATGATCTGCACGTGTCAGAGATGCGGAGAAAGCCCCTCTGAGTGACAGAGGGCATTCAGTATGACCAACCTCTTATCTGAAAACCAGAACCCTATGTGGCCTGTGACCCTATGAGCACAAACAGCATTATGTGTTTATAGACTTCATTGGAATTGTCTTTGAGAGCTAAATGTGCCTTTAGTTGTAGAAAACGTTATGTTATGGAACACACGATTCGTACCTGTACATTTTAAACCTTCTTTACCTGCACCAAAGGGATTTGTCGGTCTATGAGAGCAGCAAGCAGTTCCCGCTGTTAATTTTAATACACACCCAGTAGCAATGTTCCTGGCATTGTACTGACTGAACACAGAATCAGACATCATTCCCTGTGTGCTTGGCTCGCTGGCAAAGTGAGAGGAACAGGGTATGCAGAGACAATGTGGTGAGGCCCCTCACTGGCATATGGATGGTGAATAATGTGATCTCATGGGGTGTATTATTTAGAGATGATTCCTTTATGGGAGCTAAGATCTGTGTATAGTCATTGTTGATTCAACACCTTGAAAACAGTGTACAAGCAGAGAAGTTTCCTCTCAACTCTGGCTAGCTGTGATCACCAGTGATCTTGAAAAAAAAAAAAAAAAAGATCAGATTCCTGGCTCTCAGTCCTGAAAACTTGGGTTTTGCTTGGCTGTTTATAGCATCAAAAGGTTTCCTTGATGTCTGATGTATGTCACTTCCACAGAAGGAAGGTACTATGTATTTTTATAAATAAATAAAAAAATGTATTGTAATTATTTTCATATTTTGTGGATTATAATAAAATTATATAACTTCCCCTTTCTTTTCCCCCCTCCAAACATTCCCATAGGCCCCTCCTTGCTCTCCTTCAAACCATGGGCGATTTCCCCATTAACTATTGCTACATGCATATATATATATATATATATATATATATATATATATATATATATATATGCATACACATTCCTAAATACATAAGAACAACCTCCTCAGTCTATATGTTACTTGTGTGTATGTTTTCAGGGCTAACTATTTGGTCTTGGATAACCGATCAGTGTGCTCTTCCCTGGGGAAGACTATTTCTCCCATTCTCAGTATTCCTTAGATGCCTGTAGTTCTCTGTAGGGCTGAACCCTCCTGGGTCACTTACTTTAGTGTGTCCATGTTGTTGTCATCGTTAAATTCATGTCTCAGCAGTCACTGAAAAGACGTTTTTTATTATTATTTTGAGACAAGAGTCCCACTAGTTTCATAGGCTGACCTTGAACTCACTCTACATCCTCTTCCCCTCTCAAGGAACTAATGCTGCCAGCCTGCGCCACTAGGCCTGGAGAATCTTGGGTTTTGACTCCGAGAATTTAGGAGATAAAAGCCAACCATTGCAATACTGTCATCTTGCAATTATATCTTGCCTTTGGCTGAAAATCTCTTATGGAAAGACCAACAACTGGTTCTGATTGCTTAGTACAGCATCTACTTCACCCATTTTTGCTTCCTATGGCAAAAGACTGGTATGGCGGTGAACACTCCTGGGCAGCTAAGCAGGGGATTGCCACCATGATTTAGGTATTCCAGTGTGAACAAAAGTTATCTCCAGAGAGTGCTAATTGGTGTTGCCTCCACGGGCTGGACTGTGTCCTTTGTCTCAACCAGTTCCCGCAACTCAGCTATGTTCCCTCCGCAGAGACTAGCTTGCTGCTGTGCTGTGAGGAGCGAGGTTGACAAGGCTCCCTGCTATGTGGGCTAGGGTTTTAGAGCTGAAAGATGCAGGTCTTTGCTCTTCTGTGGCATTGATTACTCAAGGTTTTGGAAGTACTGCTCCTACCTTGAAGCATCACATACCCCTTTGTAAATTCCTTACTTTGCTTATAATTTATTTAAAAAAATAAATCCTGCTTAATGCAAAGTTGAATGGTAAACACTAATAAATACATTTAAGGACATTTTCCTGGTAGGAAAGAAAGTGTTTGAATATATGTGTATACACACACACACACACACACACACACACACACACACACACACATATATATATATATATATATATATATATATATATATATATATAGAGAGAGAGAGAGAGAGAGAGAGAGAGATTGAAGATCACACAAATTAAGAAAGAGCTGGACAGGATGACAATTAGGCTTGAGTCTTTGACTCAGAATAAAGTTAAGCTGACTTAACTTTGATATCCCATTAACTCTATGGGTCACATTCTGAATGAAGCAGGGATAACAGGTAACCATAATATGTACTAGTCTCGGGTTGGTCTACAAGGGACAGAATGTCTACTAGCAATGCCAGACACACCGCAGACTAGTTTTTGAAATTACTGTTTGGGTTTCTAAATGATTATTTATTTCTATCCCACTAAGAGAGTAGTTAAATAAAAAAATAAAGCCTTGTGCCAGTTCACTGTGGTAGACCTCTCTCTTTCCCAGTTCTTTCAGGGATCATAGAAGTCCCGGGTCACAGCTGTCCTTCTGTGTCACACACAGGCTGCAGAGTTTGCTTGTGGTTGCATCCTAGCAAGGGTGTCTTTTGGGTAATTTTATCTTTCTGTTTGAGAATGCTGAGCAACTCTATATTAGAGACAGGAAACGCACACACAAGCTTCTTCTCTTGATTAGATAGACAGTTGTGTGCTTAACCAGCTCTGAGTTTCCTGGAAGGAATATGTCCCTTCCTTGCCTTTAGGGCCAATGTCAAGTCAGGGTCCACCTGGATAGAACTGCAGCTTTCGCGATCTCTGACGGGTCTACTGAACTCAGTGGGACGTTCTTGAGAGTGAACTTGCCAACAGTGTGAAGACAGAAAGTCACTGTTTCTTTTCCCGTTTAGATAAGGGACCAGAAGAAAGATTAGATGCCACCTGTTTTCCAGCATTCTTCGATACTCTCAAAGAAGAGATATAATACTGCTTCCTAGTGTGCAAGAGCATTCTCATGTCTATTTGAACGCTAACATCTCACAAGGGCAGAGATTGGAGCTGCTATCCTATTATATCCTCAAAGACATCTTTCTTCCCCATTCCTCTGCTCTCAAAAAAAAAAAAAAAAAAAGAAGGTAGAATACCACTGCAGGTTATTTCCCTGTTAGCACAGTCCCACTGGCAACTGAAAGGAAACTGAGAGAGAGAGATTTACTGATTGAAGACAAAGCATTGAATGTGGTTGAATTTTTGTGGTGTTAGACCGACTCCTAGCATTTTCAACCATTAAACTCTGTCGCTTCCTACTGGCTAAGTTCAAATTGGATAAATAGGCAGATGGGGGGAAAACGTCAAATGTTTGACTCCATGACTTAAGGGAGTCAAGAGTTTCAAAATCTTCAGAGTGGACTCCAGAACAATTAAAACTAATGCTAGCTTCTCAGAATAAGGGCAACGTGGTTGCATAGGCATATGTACCACCTGCCAGTGTTTGCCTGCACAGCTTAGAGAAGTTGATCTGGGAGCTGTACATGTTGCCAGCCTCAATGGAGTGGCTCACCCCTCCCCCCAACCCAGATAAAAGAAAGGGCTTGGAGCGATACTCATGTTCTAAATACATGAAAACATTGATGAAATGAGAATAGCAATCTTTCTGATGACATCGACAGAGTATTAAAAAAAAAACAAAAACAGAGAGCTTGGTGGAGATGGACCATTGCTTTTGGGAATAACGGGAGTCATGGTGTGAGTCTTGGTTTTGACCCACGAGGACGAGGTAGCTAAACACTCGGGAGTTTCGTTCGCTTCTTCATCTTCGAGATGGGAAAGCTTCAGGTGAGCACAAGTAGAGGAAACCCATTAGAAAGCTGTGGATGGGAAAATGCCTTCAGGTAAACTTGCATTCTGCCTGGCAACCAGAAAGTTCTCCAGAAACCTACTTGGAGCTGCACTGGAGATGGTTTAATGTGTACTGTCTAATCCTGTAGGATGAAGTCGTATGGGCATTTGGTTAATACTGGCAGAGTGTCCAGCTAATCAGCAGCACTCAATAACTATTGGTTGGATGAATCGATTCTGCATACATTATACAAAATAACCCCTCTTTCTCGGAGGGGTGGGTGAAAGAGATGAGATTTAGCAAGCAAGAAAAGAAGCAGAAGAGGGGTCCTTACTAACAGCAGGCTACCTCTCTGTGGAGATGCATATTCCACAACACGTGCCAGTGGATGGGCAGACCATTCAGAACAAACAGCGAAGGAGGAATTAGCTCAATTCCCCCCCCCCCCCTTGCCTTCCAGGTAGTGCCTTTCATGGCATGGGCCTCAAGGTGGACCAGTCATCAGTTGGCCAGTCGCAAAAGTTCTGCACCACCTTTCCCCCAGCTTGGTAGGTAGACTGGCTCACTGTGAGGTAACACATGGTATGCTTGTTTATCTGAATAACCTAGAGAGCCAATGCCATACATTTCCAGTTTCACAGAAATGGAGTCCAAGTTTATCTCTTAATGAGTCGATTGACAGCTCTTCTGTGAACCACTTAGTAGGAAATGAAATAAATGAGACCCTGTTCTTTTTACCGAACCACTGAACTTCCCTCTCTTCAACTGCAGTCTGCTTGCCAAAGAGGTGAACTGATGATGTTAGCAGATTCAGCACAGGCTGGGGGTGAAAGTTCACTTAACGTCTACCATGTCTTCACAAGGCCACAGTATCATCATCGCTCAGGACCCTGTTTGAATGTACTTTTTTTCTGACCCAGATCTACTGAACTGTACACCATTAGGTCTTTCAAGATGATATGCTAGTTTTAAGACCATGGATATATGAGGGTTTTTTTTTTAAAGACTTATTTTATTTATATGAGTACACTGTAGCTGTCTTCAGACACACCAGAAGAGGGCATCAGATCCCATAACAGAGGGTTGTGAGCCACCATGTGGTTGCTGGGAATTGAACTGAGGACCTCTGGAAGAGCAGCCAGTGCTCTTAACCACGGAGCCACCTCTCCAGCCTGGTTATATGGTTTTTAAATCTACAATTAACCATCAGACATTTATTCTTCTTAGGCCTGTTTATACTTTGAAAGGATTGTTATGTAGCTATCCACTTCGCATAACTATCTGAGCTTTAATAAACCAAAATATAATTTCTTATAAACCCAACAACTCTAACGCTATTACCTAATATGTCTTATCATTTTAGGTAGGACAACTTTAATTCACTCCAGATGCCTGGGAGCATCCCAGCTCATTTAGGTGTCAATTTCAAGGCTGGGCAGGTGAGTGTGGACGAGCTGAGTTTCTTTCCTGCTCCTTCCTGTGTGTTTCTGGGCTCTTAAAGTAGACTGAGACAAGGCTAGACCTCAGGTTTGTAAAGACTCTTTGCTAAGTTCAAAGGGCTGGAGATGCCAAATGAGAGCTCTCTTAACACACAACTTGCTTAATTATGTAAACAACTTCTTCCTCCCCCTCTTCTTCTCTCTCATATATATAAATAATTTGCAATGCTAAGGATACAACCCAAGGTCTTGTATATACTGGACAAGTGCTCTATCACTGAAATACACCCTCACTCTTTAATGGCTTGTTGTTGTTGTTGTTGTTATTGTTGTGGGTTTTTTTTTTTTTTAAATCTAAGGTCTCTCTATATAGCCAGACTGTCTTTGAACATCCTTCTGTTTCAGCTTTCCTATTATTGGGATCACAGTCAGGCAGTGCCAAGCTCACATCCAAGTAACTTTTTGTTTGTAGAAAGGTTTCTGAAGATAAAAAAGGATCCACGCCACAAAACTGAGCGCCCTCAGGGTTTGCTGTAGCTATGCCTCCATCATCTTCCATGCCTTGTGGGGTTCTGGGAGGACTCATGAACAGGAAGCAGTCTGGAATTCTCGGCAGGAAGTTGTTATGGAGCTTGCAGGTAAGTGACCAATATTTCTATTAAATACGGCTTCTATTTAGGTCTCAGAACGGTCTTTAAAAAATGTCTGGGTTTTCCTTAAGAGGTATAAATTTACCCTTTGTTCTTCCTATCCTGATTTAAAAATAGAGAAAACAATTGCTCTTTCTATGGCTGGATAGAAAGAAATACACACACTTTTGGACTTAGACCAAAATTCTAAAGTAGGTCAAACCTTAACTGAAAGAAGAAAAATATCTTATGGTTCAAACCCTCATTAGTGTTGCTCCTTAAACTAAATTTACCTCTCTAGTCAGCCTTCTATTTATGTACACACTGAGACCGAAACCACTTTCTCTCTATAATCTTCCACCAACTATATGTCTTGCTTGCCTAAAAGCATTATAATAAGGATGATTTTTTTTTTCCTCTAAGAAGAAAGCAAAGGAGTGGCAAGTGGGAAACTCATAGCTGGTTTGAACCAGAAGTGATCACAGTTTACTCTTGTAATGGGACGACTTGTCTCGATTTCCAATTTGATTGGACTGAGAAGAGTCTGGAAGATCGGTGAGGTACAGCTCTGGAAATATCTGTGCAAGGTTCCCAGAGATCGAACTAAAGGGAGGGGAAGACACTTGACTCTAGTGTAGTCATCTCACAGGCTGGGGGCCCAATGGGTCTCAAAGAGAAGAGAAAGTGCTAGCATGATTCAGACACACCCCTCTCTGTCCTTGTCATGTCATGCGGTGAAATGCTCTGCTCAACAACACCCTCCCCACCGGCATGGACTAGACCTACAAGTATATACAAAAAGAGCCTCCCTTCATTAAGTTGTTTACGCTACAACCAGGCAAAACTGGACACAAGCTACCAACCCTGTTTTAGTTAAAAGCCCTTCCAAGTGGGTTTGGAGAGATGCCTCAATGGTTAGGAGCATTTGCTGCTCTTGTAGAGGACCTGGGTTCTGTTCCCAGCAACCACATGGAAGCTCGCAACTAACTGTAGGCTATTGCAGTCCTAGAGGACCCGACACCGCCTTCTGCCTCCCATGGTACTGCAGACCTGTGGAGCACCTACATATATGTCGCCAAAACACTCAAAACATAGAATAAAAATAAGTTAATTTTTAGAATAGCCCTTCCACTTGGTAACAGGACTTTTTTCTGTCCCTCATAGGCAATCATATTTATTTATCATTTACTTTAGTAATAATATGTGACATGTATGCTCTAAGTAATTTTCATGTATATGCCGCACAATAGCTCTCTCTATTTATTCAATATGCAACAACACTATCTCCTTCCACTAACTTCTTCCCATTCCTCCTTTCTCAGACCCTGACAACCATTATTTATCTCAAAGTTTTCTACAAGTGCAATGCTCTTAATATACCACATGTTTCATGTAAGGTGTCTTTTCACTTAGCATGGTGTCCAGTTTCATTCATGCAAATTCCATGATCTTCTTCTTTTAAAAGATTGAATGGTATCAGCATACATGTATGCTTGTGCATTTGTGCATGTATATGTGCACATAGTGTGTGTATGTGTGGGTGGGTATGTATGCATGTCCATGTGTGTGTGTGTGTGTGTGTGTGTGTATTTGTGCATGTTCACATGCATTTGTACATGTATGTGTACACATGCATGTGCATTTCACATTTCCTTTCACATTCATCCATTGATAGAGTATTGGTTTGATTCTCCATCTGCTCTGGTGTGCTGCAAAGGATTTGGGAATGTAGTCAGGTCTTCAGCACACTTGATTTCATTTTATTTGGGTGTATATGCAGAAGTGAGAGTAAATGGGTCACATGGTAGTTCTATTGTTAGTTCTTTTGAGGAAACTTGATGATCCTTTCCCCACAATGGGTGCATTAATTTACATTCTTATCAATGAAGTACAAAGGTGCCCCTTTCTCCACAACATCACATTTACCTTTTAATAAAAATAAAAATAACAGCCACTCTCATATGTGTGATGTGACCCCTCATTGTGGCTTTGGATTATATTTCCATTATTTCCGTGATTGTTAAGGATGCTGAGAGCCATTTACTCCTATACAACCACTGGCCATTTGTATGCTGTCTTTGAAACACTCTCTTCACTAATTTTCTCCTAGTTATGAGTCTTCTTGCTACCGAGAGTGTGGCTTTTTAAGAAAAGGAATGGTAATAGCTTTATTATAAGCTGAACTTCATAAGATCAGAAGTGAAGACTATGTACAAGAAGAAGTTTGAAACAAAACTCTCCAAATTGGATTTTACTGAGATTTAAAGTTGCGGGTATCTTATAAAATGGGAGTTCCCACACTGGTGTTTAAGGGGCGTGTGGCTGAATTTCCATTTGCAACATGATTGAGATCAGAAAAGAACGAGATTGGAACTAAGTGCTGGTGACACACACTGGACTGCTGACCTGTGCCGGAGCTCCTGGAAACTGCCGCGCTCTAAACGCAAATGTTTGCTTCTGGAAAGCAGGGATTATAAAGAGGATTATCAGACAAGACCAGGAGAGCACCTTCCCATGCTACATTAGAGATGTCAGTTCCCCTAGGGTGAGCCTTCACACGTATTCTCTGTTGGCAGCTCTCTGTGAACTATTTACTACCTTTAGAAAGAATACACACTAGGAAAATCTTAGACCTCAGAGGATACCAAAAAAAAAAAAAAAAAAAATCAATGAAAATGGAAAATTACCCACTCTCTGGGACAACAGGCAAAATGGAATCGTTTAGAAGCAAACGCTATAGCTCATTGTGATCTCCCTTGATCAGGTCAACAAATGAAAATCCCCAAAGACATCCATAGCCTTATCTTCCAACACCCAAGGGCTTGATTTGCTCTCTAGGCTGGCCACCTCAGAATATGCTCACTCGGTTACAATCCTATCTGATTAGTGCCAACTAGCCCAAGGGCAGTGATGCTGGCTGCTTCAGAGACACCCACGGTCACAGCAGCATGTGCCAAATCAGCCTGCAAAACCATGCCTTCCCAGAGAACAGAGCAGCATATGGAGGGCTTGGGCTCCCCGCCATCTGTCAGGAGTGGGCAGGACAGTGTGTGCAGCCCCAGTCTGTGACAGTGTTCAGGAGATAATGTTTTCCACAGCAAAGGGGTCTGCTGGCCTCAGATAAGGACAGCATCCACAGGGGAATGGTAGAAAGCCACAGAATACAAGAAGCCTGGTCTCAAGTTCCTCTCAGCTCTGCTCAAAGCTCTCATGGTCGGTAGCCAAATGGCACCAAGGAGAAGGCACCCTTATTTGTTGCCGGTGTGTATGGAGCGTGGCTATCCACTCCCAGGCTGTACAACATGGCTATTTGCTGAAGTGCTTCCTGGTAATCCCTGTCTACCTTCCAAGAGCACTGTGATAAAATCTCCCTGTCCAGAGACCTGTCCCCCATTCCACCCTTTTCTACCACTGCCTGTGCCCCATCCAGTGCATTAAGAAAGTGGCTGTGAGCCTCATTCTTCTAAGAAACTGGTTTGTGAGTTTTCTAGCATCCTTTTTTTAAAAAAAATTATTTCATATTTTTATTATTTCTAGATAAGATCTCACAGAGCCCAGGCTTGTCTTCCACTTGCTGTGTAGGAAGACTTTCAACTCTTGACTGGACTCTGCCTTCTAAGTGCAGGGGACTGCAGGTTTTTATGCCATGCTGGAAGTCAAACCTTGGGCTTTGTGCCTGTGAAGCGAGCTCCATCAACAAAACTACATCCCCGGGTCCTTTTGCATTGCCGTTATCACTCACAGATCTGATCTTTCCTTTGGATTTGGACCAGAATCTATAAATTACCAAGCAAAATGGTATAAAACATACAACTAACACACAAAGGTGTCCTATAATCATGGTAAATCATTCCAGAGAGTCTCTCACGTTCCCTCGCCTTGGCTATTATTCTCCCGGAAACAATGGCTTCCCATTTACCCAAGGAATCTCATGGTTGGCGAATAGGAAACCTTTTAAAGCTGGGGCCAGCCAGAGGGAAATTTTTCCTCCCAGAAGGAGATTGGCAGCTTTTCAGATGACATTGCTGGAAAGTGTAACCAAACAAAGAAGGATCAGTGATAGGCGGGACCAGGTACCTGATCAGAAGTCCTTAGACATGTAGAACTCTGGCTTTCAACCTAAGCGGTAATCTTACCCCAGGACACCAAAAGCAGACTTGGGGGAGTTTCTCTATCTCTTTGTCCCTTTTTCCAGTAAGGCCACATTGATTACATATCTCCTTTTTTTTTTTTTTTTTTTTGCCTTTAGCTATTAGCTTGTCTATTTTAGTTGGCTTATCAAGGATGAGAAGATGAACCTGGCTTCTTGGAGCATAGGCTATGGCTCCTAAATCCAATAACACATGGTGGCCAACAACCATCTGTAATGAGATTTGATATCTTCTTCTGGTGTGGCTGAAGACAGCTACAGTGTAAAATAAATAAATAAATCTTTAAGAAAAATTTAAAAAGAGAAGACATTGGCTTCGACAACTATTGATCACAGTTTGAGTGGTTATTTATTTTTATTTATTGCTATAATATATAATACTAGCTATGTAGTAAATACTCTGCAGGGGTAATAGTAATGATAGTATTTCTGCTTATATTTTAAATGCTCTCTCTCTCTCTTTCTCTCTCCCCTTTCCTCTCCCTTCCCCCCTCTCTCTATACATATAATATCACACACACACACACACACACACACACACACACACATATATATATATATATATATATATATATATATATATATATATATAGAGAGAGAGAGAGAGAGAGAGAGAGAGAGAGAGAGAGAGTCAAATCAGTACTTATGGGAGAAGATAAGCCTTCAGGCAAACAATATTGTACAAATCACACATTTTCTCTTCTAGTCTCGGGATGTAGATTGGTGGTAGCGATGACCGCCAGAAGGAGATTCAGTGTCCTGGTTTAAGGAGGCAGCTCCACCGTCTGCCCTTTACGGTCACCATCGGTATTAAAGAGGCAGGAGTGATTTACCACCTTCATGTTTGATGTGAATAGACTGCAGGGTGATAGAGAAGGAGGGGGCCTGGGCATTAGCATTCTCAACGAAGCTGACAGCTGGCACACTTGCTCTCTGAGTGTCTGCAATCATCTCTATTCAAGCTGAAATGCACTGTACCTGCTATTAGCAGGCTCGTGGATTAGGTGTGTGCTTGTTGTTCTCCGAAAACTGTGTCTGTTGCCATGCAAACGGAGCACTCTAGACTGCGGGTTTCAAGTACATTCTCTGAGCAAGGTAGAAAGGAGCAGGCAGGACACTGCTGATTTGAATGCATACATAACCAAGTAAGTCGTTTAGCATCTCCAAGCATCTCTCCGTGTCTTCTGTGGAATAAAGAACCTCTGTGAGATGTTTTCTACATTTTCTTTAGCCTCTAACCATTAGGCAAGAGGAGGCAGAAACAAGCACTGGGAAGGAGACACAGCATTAAGCAGGGAGAAGTCATAAGACGTCAAATAGCAGTGTCATAGAGTAGGAATCCGAGTTCATTAGAAAAACCTTTAGATATGGTCTTTGTACCCGTTATCTTCAGGTTTTCTCTGTTGGAAGAAACCCTTTCCCTTTCTTCTCCTTTTCCTTTGCATTGTTGGGCGTTAACCCAGATGCTTGGAGACAGAGGGCGGTGCTCTACTACTCAAGGGAAGATTTCTCCCTGTGTTACAAATGGCCCTAAGCATTTTCTTTCTTTTGGGGGGGGGGGGGCTCTGGAGCAGTAAGAGAAAGTGGAAAGAGGGGAACCCACAAGTTGCCTATGACAAGAGGTCAAAGGGGTTACTGACAAAGCCTTGAACTAGGCTGTGCTTGCTGGTGGCCAAGATCTGGAAAGGGTCAGATGGACGAAGACTGTGATGCTGAAATGGCTGCGCTTCACTAAGGGAAACACTAGGGACTGCTAGCTCGGGACTGTTCATAGAATAGCAGCTGCTGCTGACTCTCTGTAATGGTCTCCTGACACAGGCACAGTCTCTTTATGCCACGCATCAAGGGAGTACAGACAATTTGAGAGACCTGCAGAGAGGTGTGTCAGACTTACATTCACTACATTTTAAGACGATTCCTAAATACACACAGAATGGATCAAGCAAGACCGATGAGCAGGAGATGTAGCTCATGGGCAGAATATTTGCCAGTCTGTGTTAGGCTCTGAGTTTGATCCTCAACACTGTGTGAAAGCAAGGACAGATGAAGTGGCCTTGACTTTTCTCTCTGTTAACTCTGTTTCAGAAGGATATGGGGGTAATTTTTCAGCTCCTTTTTTTTTTTTTTTTTTTTGGCACCCAGGAAACACTTGAGATTTCATACCTCCTAGCTGCGTTTGATGGTTCTTGTAGGCAAATTTGTACCTTTGTCTCAGCAGTAAGGAATCTGACAGCATCCACACCACCCAGGTTTAGGAGAGTTGGTGTGTAAACTAGCGTTTCTCTAATTCACTACAAGAAACACAAAACATTCCTGGTGGGCCTGAAAGATAAAGCTGGAAAGTCAGGTTGAGGCTAGATTGTGAATAACTTTAAAGTGTGCATTGGGTGGATGGGTAAGAGGGAGTCGCCGATGATTTTACAATTTTAAGGGATGAGACAGGAGACCCTAATTACAGTATTATCTGAACATGCCAACAGGGCATCAGGAAGAAAATGCATTGGGCCTGAGAGAAGTTCTGACTTGCTATCAGGGGATAAAACTGATAATCTAGAGTGACAGTAGGTTACAATAGCAGGTTACTCTGCTGACTAAGTGGCATCATCTACCAGGACAGACAGACAGACAGTCAATGCTTGTTGCCAGCTTGCCTGGATTTAAATAGCCTGGGAGACTCGAGATGCTTCTGAGACAATATCAACTGAAGAGAGGAGGTTCACCCTTGCCTGCAGGTGGTACCAAGGACTCAAACTGAAGTCAGAAGGAAAGTGAAAGTCAAGTGAACGCTGTCATCCCCTTTCTCTGCTTCCCCATGTATGCACAAGGATGCACCAGAATCTACCACCTGGCATGACAGACTGTGGCCACAACCTGTGCGCTGAAATAAGCCCTTTCTCCCATTAGTTTCTTCTTGTCAGGTATTTGGTCGTAGCAATGAGAAAGGTAACTATTAAATCCCCCTTCCCTCACTTCCTGTGTATCTTGTTCAGTGTGTACTTAGGGATTCAAATTGCTACTCCAATTCCTTATCCCCACCCCCACCCCCACCCCCAAATGAAGGCTATGTTTGAAGTCTGGCTCTATCTGGCTCTGTATGTGTGATTTTGAAAATGTTGCTAATGCAATCAATTAGAGAAGACAAAAAGTTGGAAAATAAGAGCTTCAAACTTCAACATAATGGTAAAGCCACATGCAAGTATCATGATAGGCCACGGAGATTCATGTAAGCTTCATATCCAAGCACATGCCACAGCAACTGAAACAAGTCATTGTGTGTGTGTGTGTGTGTGTGTGTGTGTGTGTGTGTGTGTGTGTATGTACATGTATGTATGTATATGCAGCCACCTGCTCATCTATGGAGATTCACCAAAAAGATGAGTGACTTCTAGGTCTTGGCTCTGCATCAAAAGAGCTCATCTGTAACCACCTGTGGACTTGATGAATTTAAGACCCATGGTGGCCCAGAAGGAAAAGACTGGTGTATAGTGGGACATATTGAACTCTTTTGGAGTTTAGAAGAGAGATTTAGGGTTACAAATTCAAAGTATAAAAGCAGGAGATCTGCTGTCAAAGGGCCTGCGGGATGTCTAAGATTGTTGCTCAACTATCTGTCTGTCTCTCTGTCTATCTGTCAGTCTGCATGTATTTATGCATCAGCATGTATGTGTGCCTCTCTCTCTGTCTCTCTCTGTCTCTGTCTCTGTCTCTCTCTCTCTTTCTGTGTGTGTGTGTGCATGTGTGTGTATATGCTTGCCCATGAGGGTGTATGTGTATTATAGCAAGTGTTGGGAGAATAGAGGACTACTTGAAGGATGGTTCTCTCTTTCTCTGTGGGTCTCAGGATCAAACTGTGTTTGTCAGGCCTGGAAGCAGAGCCTTTGCTGGCTGAGTCATCTCACTGGTATAAAGATTGAGTATTTAAAGCAGCTATCAGGACAGTAGCTCACAATGAAGTACTTACTCAACAGCAACACATACCATAGAGAGAATGTTTTAAGGGCAAGACTGAAAACATTTACTTAATTTGACGACTGTGTCCTTTTGCCTAGATTTACCGTTTCAAATTGAATAAAGCATACACTGGAAGGAAATGAATAAGGAAACCTATTTTGGGCTCTTCTCTCCAGATGCTGTTCATTAGGCTAGGAAGAGGCACACAAGGTTCTTGAATGGCAGGAGGGTGGGCAGAGGCTACTTCAATTCTCGGGTGTTTAAAATAAAATGCTGCTGTTGCTTGTGACCCAACATGTGGGTG
The DNA here is from genome assembly GCA_902729485.2 of Mus minutoides. NCBI lineage: Eukaryota > Metazoa > Chordata > Mammalia > Rodentia > Muridae > Mus > Mus minutoides. Next base: position 1,894,047 of record LR749665.1, on the reverse strand, counting down.
TTGGTAACAAAACCTGGGTCTTCTGCAACAGTATAAAGTGCTCTTAACTCTGAGTCATATTTCCAGCTCCATAATAGTATCTCTTTAAATGGTGACGCAGTTTCTCACTCAGTGCGTTGGTCATAATTTAACAGTTTCTTCTTTATGGAGAATCCTTTGTTGATTCTAGCTTTGTGCTAAGTCATGTCTGAGTAATGTAACATACATATATTTTTTTCATAAATATCCATTTGCACAGGCTAAATAAGTACATACAGAATTACTTCTGGGTCAAAGAACATAGATAGGTAAAATTGCATAAATATTAGCAAATGTCTTTTAAAAATTCATGCACTGAGTTGTCCATAAACTAGTATGTATATAAGTTTGGAATTTTGGGGGCTGGAGAGATGGTTTAGTGGTTCACAGCACTGGCTGCTCTTCCAGAGGTTCTGAGTTCAATTCCCAGGAAACACATGGTGGCTCACAACCATCTATAATGAGATCTGTAAGGGGATCCTATGCCCTCTTCTGGTGTGCCTAAAGACAGCAACAATGTTCTCACATAAAACAAACAAACAAACAAATAAATAAATATACATTTTTTTTAAAAAATGGAATTTCCCTAGCCTTACCAGTCTTCAGAATGATCAACTTTAACATTTTTTCCTTAGTTTTATGGAATCAGCATCTTATATATTATTTTAAAAACACCTACCTCATTTTAATTGCCAATTCATTAATAGGAGTCAATAGATTTTTCCATGTCTTTTGGCTATTCTTATATTCCTTCTGTAAACTTCTCCTTATAAAGGTTGCCCGTGTTTATATTATATTGTTTGATTTATAAGAATTCTGTGGCCTTTTTTAGAAATTAATGGTTTGCAAGTCTTATATTGTACAGATGTTTTCCAGTTCATTCCTTCAAGGTCTTGTTGGCTTTTATGACTTAAATTTGGATTTCACTTCAAGATTTGTTTTATAGTATGTTTAAAAGTCCTCCCAAACTTTATTTAAAAATATCACTTTAGGGCTAACAAGATGGCTCAGCTGGTACACAAACCCAAGTTCAAACCTCTCTTAGTCCAAGGAGAGGTGGGACCAAAAGGTTTAACTCCTCTCAATCGCCGCATGTGTGACATGGTATACACACATACACACAAGATAAAAATTTTAAAAAATCACTGTCATTTTTAAGATTTCAAAAATTTCCTAAACCTTCTAATGACTTTTGTGTCCAGTATCCCTTTGCTATCAGAAAATATTGTTGTAATATAATGTAGACATTTCATATTCTTCTATATTCCATCCAGGATCTTGCTGATTTAATATTAAGCTTTTGAATAAATTTTATCCTATTGCTAATTCTCTTTTATTAACCAGAATGATAAAGATTGACAAGAGGCATGCCGATATAAAGTCAGGGCGAAGACATCATAGAGGAGATGCCGAGTTTTGGTCCACATAACGTAGATACACAAAGCAATCATGCTTACCTTGAAGCTCAGACTCACTAGAGAAAACACGATTAACCCGCCTCACCTGACTTGAAAGCTGAGCTGCAGGTATGTGCTATTTCCTCTGTGTGCTATTTAAAGGCATCAGTGATGCTCTGAAAAGCAGTAACTGTTTCCTGGGGTGCTAATACCACACAAAGGGTCTATGAGAAGGTAAGAAGCAGCCAATTACTGCTTCTTCTATGACAGACAAGGCCAGAGGGTCACCACTGGCCCAGTAGAAAGGACAGAAAGCAACCTTGAACCATCTTGCATAGACAAGAGTGAGCCAGCTAGCCTGCAAGGAAGAAGAGGGAAATGGAGGTGAGCTTTTAGCAGACGCATCACCCATTTTCCCTGGTGCAAGCTACTTGGTGACTGGATGTCCCACAGTGTTGAGACCCTGTTCTCTCCTGAGGTTCTCTGGGATTTCTGTTCACACTTGCCACACGTTCTCCTCATACCAGTAGCTTCTCTGCAGAGCAGATCACTACATCAATGTCTTTTAATCCCAGATCCATAGAAACAGCAAAAGCAGCAACCACTGCCTCATGCTGACCTGGTTCATTCCCTTCCTTTAGAGTGTGAGGCCCTTTCCCCGAAATTGTACAAAGGGCTGTACAATCTTTGTCCCTACAGCATTGGACACATTTCAGCCCAGTGATGATTACCAAGCATCCTTTCAAGGAATTGAAAATTCACCCTGATGTCTTTCCTTAAGTTCTTCCACCAAGGACATGAGAAAAAGGCACTCTGTTCCTGTGTTTTCTGTTTGTTTTTGGTACTGAAGATCGATCCTAGAGCTGGATGCATGCTATGTATGTATCTTACTATGGATACACCTTAGCATAGCCGATTCTACAGTGATGTCACCTCTTCAACACTGTCGCTTTACATAGTTCCATTCCTTCAATTGAATTTTTATTTAATAACAGACTCTGTAGCAGGAATGTTGGGGCCACCTTTATGCAAACTCTGGAGGCCGTGCAGCCACAAAAGCATCTCCTGCAGGAGGACCTAATTAAGGACTGCCTGAGAGACCAAAGACTGCTGGCGCAGACAATGCCAGTCAAGCAGGAACTGCTGTTTAGAAGGTGTGCTTTCTTGGGACCAATGGTGCATGGGTGAAAGGTATTAAAGGAGCTTGCAGCAGTGTCCAGATGAACTTGCTGCAGTGTCCCTCACCTGCTCCTGGTGTCTGTGTCCTTGAGTCTGTGCCACCTCACCTCTAACCCCCAAGGGCAGGTAGGGGTCAGGTGGCAGGGCACAGGCAGCAAGATTCATAGTTTTTGTTTGTTTTATTAATTTTAAAGTCATAAGAACCATACACAAGTATCATGTGGGAGATTGTATTTTGTACCACTACCACACCTCCTGGTTTTATTGAATGGTTGAAAGGCAGATGTGTAAATCATGGCACACACAGACTGGAGTGAGCATGTATAACCACACTTACCATTACCAGAGCCTGGTCAAATAAATATGTGTTAACTGAAGGAATCCTATATCCCCACTACCTGTGTTGGGGATCAACAGAGTCATGAATGTGACATTGTAACACACGAGCAAAGCAGCTGGCTGTGATTTTCCTTAGCCTAAACACATTGTTATCATATCAACAGAGGTGTTTTGAATGTCTTCTGTTATACAAGTAGGTTAGTATTTAGATGCTGGAAAAAAGAATCACTTTTGTTCATAGGATAAGGAAGGCAAGTCTGAATTATCTTGTTATAGTCAAGAGTGTCTTGATATGAAGTCCCACTACAGTAAATTACAAGGGTTAGCAGCATGAGAACTTTTCATTAGAAACAGTAGCATGCTCATTGTATATTATAACATTAAGCAGCATTAATTTTTTTTTAAACACAGTGTAGCTTCATTTAGATCCGTCTTAACCTATACTCCAACAGAAGCATTTTCCATTTTATAACAGTCTGTGCTCCCCAAAGCTGAGGTGATCTGACTTTTAAACATTTTAAAGTAAAAGACCTTGGCACTCATTAGCTGAGGAATAGTCTTGTACCCTGAATGGCCAGCCACCATTCTGTTTGTAGTTTTCCTGCATTCTACGGAGTTCTCTGGCTTATACTGTTCCATCCCATAACTTTCTTTTGTCTTCCTCCTGGTCTTTTGTCTGCTCTGCTCTTTTCTTTTCGGATCTGTGTCCTAAGTATTTGGACACTCAGTATTATTTGTGCACCTTCTCTAAGAACCCCAGCATCTTTTAGTTTTTCACTTTCAACAGGCTCAGTGTATGGCTTGTGAAACAAGACCCTCACCCCACTTCTTCAGCCATTAAGATGTCATGTCAGACTGGAACTTATAGAGGAGAAAGTGGGGAAGAGCCTCAAAGATATGAGCACAGGAGAAAAATTCCTGAACAGAACAGCAATGGCTTGTGCTGTAAGATCAAGAATCCACAAATGGGACCTCATAAAATTGCAAAGCTTCTGTAAGGCAAAGGATACTGTCAATAAGACAAAACGGCAACCAACAGATTGGGAAAAGATCTTTACTGATACTAAATCTGATATGGGGCCAATGTCCAATAAATATAAAGAACTCAAGAAGTTGAACTCCAGAAAACCAAATAACCCTATTAAAAATGGAGTACAGAGCTAAAAAAAAGAATTCTCAACTAAGGAGTACTGAATGGCTGAGAAGCACCTAAAAAATGTTCAACATCTTTAATTATCAGGGAAATGCAAATCAAAACAACACTGATATTCCACTTCACACCAGTCAGAATGGCTAAAATCAAAAACTCAGGTGACAGCAGATGCTGGCGAGAATGTGGAGAAAGAGGAATACTCCTCCATTGCCGATGGGATTGCAAGCTGGTACAACCACTCTGGAAATCAGTCTGGTGGTTCCTCATAAAATTGGACATAGTACTACCTGAGGAACCAGCTATACCACTCCTGGGCATATACCCAGAAGATGCTCCAACATGTAATAAGGACACATGCTCCACTGTGTTCATCGCAGCCTTATTTATAATAGACAGAAGCTGAAAAGAACCCAGATGTCCCTCAACAGAGGAATGGATACAAAAAATGGGGTACATTTACATAATGGGGTACTACTCAGCTATTAAAAACAATACACTTATGAAATTCTTAGACAAATGGATGGATCTGTAGGATATCATCCTGAGTGAGATAACCCAATCACAAAAGAACACACATGATAAGTAGATATTAGCCCAGAAGTTTAGAATACCCAAGATATAATTTACAAAACACATGAAACTCAAGAAGAAGGAAGACCAAAGTGTGGACAGTTTGATCCTTCACGGAATGGGGAACAAAATAGCCACGGAAGGAGTTACAGAGACAAAGTTCAGAGCAGAGACTGAAGGCATGACCATCCAGAGACTGCCCCACCTGGGGATCCATCCTTAAACAACCACCAAACCCAGACACTATTGCAGATGCCAACAAGATTTTGCTGACAGGAGCCTGATATAGCTGTTTCCTGTGAGGCTCTGCCAGGGCCTGACTAATATAGAAGTGGATGCTCACAGCCATCCATTAGACGGAGCACAGGGTCCCCAATGAAGGAGCTAGAGAAAGTACTGAAGGAGCTGAAGGGGTTTGCAGCCCCCTAGGAGGAACAACAATATGAACTAACCAGGAACCCCAGAGCTCCCTGGGACTAAACCACCAATCCAAGAAAACACAGAGAGACTCGTGTCTGTAGCTGTATATGTAGCAGAGGATGGCCTAGTTGGTCATCAATGGGAGGAGAGGCCCTTGGTCCTGTGAAGGTTCTAAGCCCCAGTATCGAGGAATGACTGGGCCAGGAAGTGGGAGTGGGTGGGTTGGGGAGCAGGGGGAGTGGGGAGAGGATAGGGAATTTTTGGAGAGGGGATAACATTTGAAATGTAAATAAAGAAAATGTCTAATTAAAAAAAAGAAAAAGAAAAGATGTCATGTTAGTGTCAAAGACTACTCGAACACAGAGATGTATTTGTTTTTCCAGGGACCATGCTAAAAACCCTTGTAATGCTCTTTAAAAAAAATATAACAACTTACATTTACCTGTGAGTTTCTGTTGTACAGTTTCTGTTTCCAGTAGTACACCACTGCCTGAACATATTGACTGAAAAAAAAAAGTCCATAGACAATTCCTGATTTTTAATTTGACGTGTTTCTGAGAAGCATGGGGACATGTCATGTGGTCTTGTCCTTCCGTCTCTCTCACCTGTCCCTTTCCCTAGCGGGTTCACTTTGCATACACTAAGTGACTATGCGGTCACTTAGCTGTCTTAGTCATCTGGTTAGCTATGGCAAAGTCCACAGTACCCATATACAGTCTGCACTCTGTGATTTAAGGCACTCACTGCGGCTCTTGGAATACATCAATTTAGGCGCAGTTACTGTACTTCTACGGGGCTTTCAAAACAAGAGATTGAACTGGGGCTGCAGAGATCGGTCCGCAGTTTAGAGCACCAACTGCTCTTCCAGAGGTCCTGAGTTCAATCCCCAGCAACCACATGGTGGCTGACAACCATCTGTAATGGGATCCAATGCCCTCTTCTGGTGTGTCTGGAGATGGCTACAGTGTATTCATAAACATAAAATAAATAAATCTTTTTTTTTTTAAAAGAGAGATTGAGCAGACCACTCTAAGTTATTATTTCCAGAACAGATGAAGAGGAAAGTTAAAAAAAAAAAAAAAGATGCACTAATGACGCTAAATAGAATAACTGGAGGAGGATGCCGATGAGGGCTACCATGCACCAGGCACCGTTCCAGTTCCAGGGACCTGAGATGCATTTGGTCATTAGCACTGGCAATGTTGTGGAGGACACAGTCATCCTCCGAGACTGAGGTAGGAGGAGGGACATGTTCACAGCAGAGCTGCAGGCAGTTCTTAAAACCTGGCATAAACATAGGCAACTGGCTACAGGGAGTAGGTCCTCACCCAGTCTTCTGAGTTATGCCACGTGGTTACCAGAAAAAAAAAATGTGGCCTTTTTTATGGGATATAATTCCTTTTTTAGATGGAAGGGATTTCAGAGAAGAAGGAAGGTTGTTACCAAATCTAAGCAGGACCTTGAAGTCCAAGGTTAATACAGTGTTAATTGTCTTCTTGGGGATGACACGAGTTTGCACCAATGACGGAGAACCTCACAGTTCTCATCATACCAGGAAGGTCTTTAGGTCAATTCGCTGCTTCGGAATCAGAAGCTAGAAGCCTTCAATCCAGCTAAGGTTATGTCCAAAAGTCGAAGAAAGCTACATTTGGCGTTTTCTACTGTAAAGAGAGTGGAAGGGCTCTGACAAGCCACTGTGTCCTGGTATGTGTCCTGGTATGGTGTTTGGAAGACAGAAAGAAGCATTGAGCTATCCATTCTCCATACTCTTCTCTCCATGGGGAGGAAAAAGCCACACAAACATATTCTATCCATGTGGTATGTGCATGTGCACATGTGTGTTGGTGTGGAGATGTGTGCATGCGTGCGATCCTGTGTGTGTGTGTGTGTGTGTGTTTGAAGGCCTTGGGTATTGTTCCTCAGGAGCCATCCACCTTGTCTTTTAGACAGTCTCCATTGGACCAGGGGCTTGCTGCCTACAGTCGGATGGCTGGTTAGTGTGGCCTGGGGATCCACCTGTCTCTGCGTCTCTAGTGCTGAGATTACAAATGGATGTCCTTACTTCCAGCTTTTTTTTTTTTTTTTTTTTTTTTACAGGCACACTGGGGATTGAGTTCGGCCTCTCACACTTATGTGACAAGCATATTACCGACCCATATGTGTATATTTTAGCTGAAGAAACCCAAATATTTTGTTCTCTAGATGAACATCAAATTCTGTGCGATGACTCTTCATTGTCTACCGTGGTACTGCCCTATGTATTCCACAGAGAGTTTCTCAGAAAACATTGTGTGAGACGCTCTACAGATAATATTTGCACACACTCTTTTATCCCTCAGAATAGACTGTTTAGAAGTAGCATTCCCCGCACCAATCTCTATGTGAACTTTCCAGAGCTTGGATTCTCGTCACATAAATTACCAGCTCATTTTAGGAAGTGCACGAAGCTAGCCAGCTCTCCAGCATTTGAATGTGAGGATTTTCTGGGTATCACATTGGCCAGAAGAAAACAAAAACATGGCTAGTTATACGAGGAGGGGGGGGGCGTGAGGATTGGTTGACTTCATTTAAGGTTTATTGATTTTTGTTGAATATATAATTTGATGTATTGTGAGCTACTGCTTTTGTGAATTTTGTGCTTGTGAACATCTCTTTCCTCCAGTCATACTGATGTATATAAAGCTCAATGCTATTGGTGACAACACATTATATATATATATATATATATATATATATATATATATATATATATATTTATATATATATTTATATATTACTTATAGACGTTACTATATGCCTGGCACTGTGTTAATTAAGCCCCTTGCTCTCAGAGACAAAGAATGTCTTTTCCCATGTGGTTTGCGTTTTAAAATACTCTTGTATGAAATCATCACTCCTATTTCTTGAGGCCATTTTTGGAGCAATCTGTTTTAGAAGCCTGCATTAGTTCATTTTTAGCATTTAACATCTTGAGAGGGGGACCGAGGTGCAGAGCCTGTGTAGGCCGCCCTTGGGTGAGCAGCTTGGTGGTTCTCCTACATTAACAAGGTGACTGAGTCTCACCATGACAGTGTCATACACGCAGGCATTACCCTGGACACTATGGTCTTTGGTACAAGTGGTGACCTTAGAATTAGGTTCCTCTGCTCCTACGTCTTCCAGGAATCCCAAAGGACAGAAGGATGACGACGGGCATGCTGAGAGGGACTGAAGCTGTCTTGCAGTGACACTAGTGAAATGTGTGAAGTGGGCAGGGAACTCTTAGATATTTAGTCATCTGAGCATCTGTGAACAAAAACTCAGCACTGTGGTCCAGGAAGAGCAGCAGGACTTACCTTCTTCCCTTAAAGTTCCCTGAAATGGAGACACTGGATACAGTTTCAGAAATGGCCCACCCTGTTGTTACAGATGTGCCAAACTTGCCTAGGTGTCTCCTCTCTTAGCATCTGATCATGGGACCAGGTCCTTGTCACTATTGTTTCCTCTGTCACCTGTCCTTTTCTTGTTTTCCAAAGTGACCAATAAGATGGCAATTACTATGCCGAGCTCACGGGCTACTCCGGCAGCCTAATGTCCATCTCCACCTGTTCCTTCACTCTACAAAGTTTCACCTTGAAACAAACATCCTGTTGTCTGAACTCACTTTGACTTCACAGTATCCAGCCAGCAGTCACTATGTTGCCTTCCATGAATTGCAAGCACCCATGCTCCAGGCTTGCGAAGTGGCATTAAACAGAGAAAACAGCCTTTTCGTCAATGTTGGCTTAGTCCCATTATGCTAATGAGAATTCAGGAAGAAGCTCTTCATAGGGCCTATCCTACACACTTGGAGAATGTGCCTGGAAATAAGAGGCCACCTGCTTTCTCTGTGAGCACATGTCCCCTTTGAGGACCAAAGCTGGGATGAGAAACTGTTCGAGTCATTTATGAGGGTGGGCATGCTGGGGAATGAATTAGCGCACCTGTTAAATCTACATTCCTGGGCTCTGTTCCAGATTGTCTCAATTGGGCCAGGCAGGTCCTGAGTGTCTGTGTTTATCATTAAGTAGTCAATTGATTTTTGATTAATTAATACTGATGTAGGAGGTAATTCTATTGCAACCCTTCTGGTATGAGAAATGATGTCTTGGGGCAGAATTGGAAGAGTCATTTGTTTCAGCTCAAATCATCTAAAGATCCCCAAAATCCTTCTGCCCACATATCTGAAGAGCAGCTTAATAGGATTGTGTTATTTGTAATAATGTGTAATAAAGAAGTGTTATTTTTAAATACCAATTAATTATTATAACAGCTAAGCTCAGTTAAGGAAGCCTAGTTTTTTACAGTACAGCTGATAAACACGATCCCAGTCAGGCCGTGTTTCTCCTGGCTTCCTGCCTTCTATTGGAGCGCATCTCATTCAGCATTTGCTAGGTTGATAGTCTACGTCTTCTGCCCTGTGCAGGCATGGGCATGTGTCCTCAGGTTCTTCTCTGCCTGCCTCTTTCATCTTACCTCTTGAATTACTTTCTTACCTGCACTTTTCTCATAATGAAATCTGCTATGAGACACTCCAGACACCCACCCGTAGGCCTGTTACAGAGGTGGAAAGGTTGCCTGAGAGTGTGCAGAAATTACTTACCAGGCTCTTTTTCTTTTTGGACCTATCCACATGGCTGGATCAAAAAAAAAATGTTGGTTCCCATTTTGCAAGACCAATAGAGGTTGTCACAGCCCCCTAAGTTGCTAGGCTAGTGAACAGAGAAGTCCCAGACCCAGGAATTCATGACATTCCACCTCCCACAGACTGCAAGAGTAAAAAAAGTTCTTCTGTACATCCCTCCCCCTTCCAGAGTCCTAGCCAATCACAGAAACAAAGAGTGCTCATATGCATTGTCTGGCCCTCGTGGCAGATGGGAACAACCCCCACAAGGCTTGTGCCAGAATGAAGCTGCGATATCTGCCCCCAGGATAGAATGCTGCAGAAACACCCTAGGGAACAGCTCAGGCCTTGCTGTTACCAGGAAGCCATATCCTCTACTTCCTGTGCTTCCAGTGTGACCAAAAGGGAGTGGCTGATGACAAGGTGAAGTACTGAAAGTGAAAGTGGAAGTGGAGACAAGGGCCACATGCACAAGGGATGGGTCTCACGTCTGACAAGCCTGTCTTACGGCTAAAAATAGAACCCAAGGCATCTGAAATAGGGACATGACCAAGACACACAACTTCTTCTAGAAATGGCTCACATTACCCCTAAACCACTCACTCCATAATGATCTGAGCACTCGGATGCTAGGCAGTAACTGGCTAGAAACAGACCAACTGCTACCCAGATGGCTAGAAATAAAACCAGAAGAAGAACATCGGTTGAGCTTGGAGAACATGCAGCTAAGATGCAGCATAGAAGCCAGGCAGGATGGAGTGGATGCAGCTAATTCTTATCATGAGGGGTTGGGGGGGGGGCAGCGTTCACAGGGCACACTGGTGATGGAACTGAAAGAGACAGAAGTTTAGGATGTGACGTTCTGCCCAAATGGGTTCTACCACTTACAGAAACATGTTCAATCTCTTTAGACTCACATATGACCTTGAAGTCAATGTTTGATGGGGCTGACTTTTTCCATTTCAGAGGCTACCTATATTCTTTGTGGCACCACCTTCCTTATCCCATCATGTGCTCACTGAACTAGGAGCTGAGGGAGAAAAATGACAGGATATTTCAGACAGCCTCTACCACTGTGAGAAATACAGTATGGGAGAAAAATAGAAATGAATGAGACAGTCATCAAACTCATAGAGAAGTCAAATGTTAGGTCAATGGGTTAGGTGATGGGTTTGGTGATATTTCATCCATATCTTCACTCCATCTACCCTCAAGACCTCATGCCCACTGAAGAGCTTAAGGGCTCTTTTCTCATAACCTTTTTGGGTCATTTTATAGGCAATTCAGGTATCAAGGTTGATTCATTCAAAACTTGTTAAGGAAAAGTCTCTTGTTGGTCCTCGTTATTCATGTCAGTTATCCTCTCTGGGTTTGCATCTGGGAGTAGGAAAAAATAACCCAGCATGCATCTGGGCAGAAGTCTACTCTTCACGGCTGCTTTTGTTTATGTTTTGAAAGTCTGCCTTCAAGGTAGCTGGGTCAATATTGGTCTTTTGTGTTCAGAGGCCTCTGAGAGAGGGTTTAGGGACATGGTGTATGGATGGGCCTTCTTGTAAACCCCTCTTTGTTGGTAATACATTTTCTATTCATATAGAATTGAGGGGCATGTGGAAGGATCGTGATGGGTCTCAGTCTTTCAGCCTCAGAGGCTGTGTGCTTTCTGTGTCACTACCTTCCTTAATGTGCAATGAACACAGAGACTCAACATAGATGTACTCATCCAGCTGACTGTCTTCTAGAAGAAGAAAGAATCTTCCCTTTAGTCCTTTACAGACACACTATATCGGCAGGCTGCTGTGTCGCCATCCACCAGCAGCCACCCAAAGCAGTCGAGTGGCCTCTGAAGCATTAATTGATCCGTTTCAATGATGGTACATGCAATTCCTTTGCATCTTCACAACCCCTGCTTATATAATACCGATTTACACATCCAGATTTAGCTACCCAGCATGTCCATCTCTGAGATGTAGTGCTAAATTAGAAGTCACCAAATTTGGCAGTGCAAATCAGTTTTGCCCAAAGTGATGGGCTGTATCTACAACATTCACACATTAAACCTGATACCTTGTACATACAGGAGACACCCGTGCCCCCCCAGACACTAAGGCAGAGCCAACATATCTCTATTTGATATGAGATTCTAGAAAGGGACACATAGCATGGGCACTAAAACAGATGCATTCACTATCACCTGGCTCTGACATGTTTATTAGCCGAGCTCCTTGTAACAGACTCTTTTGACTTTCTGTACCGAGGTTTCCTAAAATGTACAGTATGAAGAATATTGGGCTGTTTTTATACACACAGGATTGTTGCAAAGAATTGTTGCTAGTGTGTGACAGATGTCTCACAGTGGATCTGAAACAACAAATCCTATGTTGGAGATAACGCAGGTTTGCTGCTGATGGTTTATTTCTCAAGACAGTGTCTCACTACGTCAGGCAGATTGGCATCAAACAGTTGGCACTCCTGCCTCGGCTTCCCGAGGGCTGAGATCATAGGAATGCATCATTATAACTTGACTGAGGTTTTCATAACACCACAGGAATTTTGCAGATACAAAGGTCCACAATTTGGGGTGCATCCAATCGCTAGAAATTCTCATTTAACAAGGTGTGTTGGCATTCATAGATGCCTGTGCAGCCTCAGATAGGAGAGTCGGTTTGAGGGAAAATGCAGCTGGGCACAGGGAGAGGAAGAGGGGAGAATCCTCTCTGAGCTCCAGGTGCTCTTAGGGAACTACACTCATGAGAACTTGGAGAATAATACTCTTGGTTATGGAGGACTTGCTGCAAAGCTGTGAGCTTTTGGGGTGTGTGATGGGTTTGGGGGTCATGAGAACACATGTTCCATGAGGGAGCCACATTTGTCTATCTCATTCATCAGGATGCCTCGGGAAACCAGGAGAATGTCTGATAGAAAACATTGGCTTAATTAATATTCATGAGTGAAGTTAAGCAGTTCTGTAAGTGCATCTCTTACTTGCTTGTAAGTGTAGGTACTGGACAAAAGGAGGGGCGGAGCAGAAATGAGGGCCACCAGGACAGCAAGACCAGACCACGGGAGGCTCTGGACTCCATGAGGAGGTCTTTGGTATCACTCTAAGAATGCTGTGAGGCAGATAGACGCTTGGGGGTAAATTCATGGTGTTGTATAATTCACCCTGTAAAAGTGCCACCGTGGCTTCTGGTGGGGATATATTACAACGCATCACATGGGGGCAAGAATGAACACACCTAAGCCAGAATGCAGGCCACCCTCAACTCCAGGTTCCAACAAACTCTTTCTTTCTGACTGTGAAGGTGGTGAGGACGGGCCCAGGTTGAGTCATGTTCCATTTGTCTTGGGGGGCAGAGGAGATGGGGGGGGGAGAGCTAAGCCATTGGCAGTGGAGAACTGGATAGGTAAAAGACAGTAGATGTGTGTGATTGAAACTCAGGTGGTAATGACCTAGATATGCCTGTAAAGGAATATATGCTTAAAATGTGGTATGCAACACACATTTCAGAAAAGGGCCTGAGGGCAATTTCTGTCTGCATATATTAAAAAGAGCCTTAAAGCTAATGTGCCTTATAGGAAAGCCTATCTGTGTCTCTGTGGAGTTGATGCTTGTTGTGTTGTATCTTTCCTCTGCATTGCACAGGGAGAAAGAATTATGAATAAAAAGGAATATTAAACAAAATGGAACAGTGGTCATAACATGCCTTAAAACAGTGAATATACTTAACTCTTGGTCCTTGTGGCACACAGAGAGAAATCCCTCAACTCCAGGTTCCAACGAACTCTTTCTTTCTGAGAACTTACATTTGTAAAACTTCCTCTTTCTGCAGCATATGTGACCCATAGCATATGTGACCCATAGCCTGTGAGTGGCTGTCCCTCATCACTAGTTTCTGACAGTCACTCTCTTAGGCATCCTCTCTTTTAGGTACAGAGCTAACCTGTAAACTCAATGAGATTTTCAGAAATAGCCACCAAGACTAATAAAAGATATGTTGGCTTATGTTATGGTCTCTTGCTCCACTGCTCTGGAGGAGGCTGGTGACCTCTAGCATATTGGGAGGATACCCAAGCAAGACCATGGAGAGCCGCACAGCAATACATCAAGGTCTCCTAAGAATAGGCACCGTGAACTTCCCAGCCACGTCTTTGACCATGCAAGTGTTCCTATGAGCATCTTAATGGAGCCTCCTGGGATATTGTGCCGGAACACCCACACAAACCATTCCTGATCCACAGAAATTGTCTGGGGTTAACAAATGATGATTGTTGTCTTAAGTTGCCCAGTTTCAGGGCAGTTTTTACGTTGTTGGGAGCTGGAGCCCTTGAAATCAGTCTTTGAACTAGGAACTGCCTTATTAAGGAGTGTTAGGAAATGAAAGCATTGTTTGCCTTGGATAATTCTTTTCTTTCTTAGGTCTTTTAATGGTAGAAGTGTGAAAAGCAATAATTTTAGTCAAAATAAGCAACACCTAGTTCAGTTAAAATTAAGTCCTGTGAAATCAGTCCTTGAGAAATCAAATGTTGGCACTGCAGGTAACCATAGAAGTAAAGAGATGGGTCTGTTCCTATGATAGCACACCATTTTTTCCTGAAAACATCCTTTCTTATTAACACAGGGTTCTGGAAAAATCACCTGGCTTTGAAACCTTGTCTGTCTGTTTCTTTCACGGCGTCTTTAAAGAGAAATCTACAGCAGATATAATGAGCAGATGAATTTAAGTCAGTGAAATAATTTCTCATTTCCTGACTTTTATGAAATGAAAACATTTCCACAATGGGGTGTGGGTGTCAGTGAGGGGTGAGTTGCTCCCGGTCGTCTGTCAAGGAACTTGGCTGGATCAAATGAACTTTTATTCCCTCACAGTGGAGAAAGCAGCACACAGAGTTGTCTATCTCCTTGTCTCAAGCTGTCTGGATTTGTAAGGCAAAGCAAAAGCATGGTCTCTGTCAGACTGACTGTCTGTAGTAGAGCAGAAAGTGAAGCCCATACAGGCTGGGGTTCAGCCCTGGTGGCGGAGCCCATTAAATAAGGGGAGGAGTAATTCTTTGCTTTCATAGCTCAGGCAGCAGGTGTGTGAGCACTCCTCAGGAGGCTAAGTGGCCAGGACTGAGATGCTTCCGGGGCCAGAAAGAAAGAAAGAAAGAAAGAAAGAAAGAAAGAAAGAAAGAAAGAAAGAAAGAAAGAAAGAAAGAAGAAAGAAAGAGAGACAGAGAGGAAGGAAGGAAGGAAGGAAGGAAGGAAGGAAGGAAGGAAGGAAGGAAGGAAGGAAAAAAGAAGGAAGGAAGGAAAGTAGGAAGGAAAAAGGAAGCTGTAAGAACTGGATAAAGGGTTGGAGAGATGGCTCAGCACTTAAGGGCACGTGCTGCTCCTCCAGTAGGACCTGGGTTCAATTCCCCACACCCACACAGCAGGTCAAAAGTATCTGTAACTCCAGTTCCAGAGGATCTGGTACCTTCACAGTCATACATGCAGATAAAACACTACTGCCCATAAAATAAAAATAAAAACATAATAAATCCTTAAAAAAAAAGAACTGGATAAAATTCAGAACAGGCCAAAGGAGAGTAAAGTTGAGCAAAGTCTGATTCCTAGAAATCGAAGATATAGACTTTAGAGCAAAGGGAAAGACTATATGGTAAGTCTGGAGACTTGTGAGATTCAGAGCAAGAGATAGCGTCTCCTTGCCAACAGCCAGTACTAGCAACACTTCCTCTATATAACAACACAAGCCTTTTCTACATAAATTATATTTGCTTTTTTCTGGAAGGACATCTAACATGATAAATGCAGCTCTTTTGCAGCCCCAGAGAAAAATCCCACACGTTCCCTTCAGTTTAGAAAGTCACACTATTCTGCCAATCACATTGTGCCTAATGGCTGCTGTTCTGAAAATTGTGTGAAAGCTTTCCAAACTAGCTGTGTGGGGTCACCACTTCTCCTTTGGGTGTAGGATGACCCGACCCCAATGTGTTGGAACAATAAATTCCTCTTGATTTTTGCATCGAATCCTGTCTCTGAGTCATTCACTCAGGGAGTCCCCGGTAAGCTAAGGCTCGCCAGAGTCTTACATTATGAGTGTGTGTGAGTGTGTGAGTATGTATGTGCAGGTGTACGTAAGCCACAGTTTACCTGTGGAGGTCAGAGGATTGCTCTGTGGCGTTGGTTCTCTTCTTCT
Source organism: Mus minutoides (assembly GCA_902729485.2). Taxonomy (NCBI): domain Eukaryota; kingdom Metazoa; phylum Chordata; class Mammalia; order Rodentia; family Muridae; genus Mus; species Mus minutoides. The sequence goes on along the minus strand of LR749665.1, from coordinate 1,878,150 downwards.
ACCTTTACACAGATGCAGAGGATGGAGCTCACATTGTCAGGCTTGTGCACGCATCAACTATTTTTACCTGTGTGGCCATCTTGCTGGCCCCAGAAGTTAAATCATTTGTCTAGGACATAAGGATTAGAAGGCCTGGGGTTTGAAGAAAGCTGTGAGCTTTGGCTGTGTTTTGCGACCTCCAATCTGGAGAGAGAAACTGCAGTCTCAACATTACAGGAAGGGCCTGGAGGCAGAGGAGACTGGCTGCACAGATGATGTTCAGCCTTGGAAATAGGTTCCAGGAGTGCACAAATCGGCTATTGACCAAGTTTGACTTAGGAAAGGGCTCTGGTGTCAGCCTCCCTTGGTCCAAAGATAACGAACTCAAGGAAGGCCAGGGTGAAATGCAGAGGTTCTTTTTAGGGAGAAACGGAGCCTGAAGCCAGAGTTCCCACCTCACACCATCTGTTCTGGGCTTTTTGTTGTTTAGATGGAGGAAATTCATTCTGACCAGGACCAGAAATTCGTTCTGACTAACACATAAAACACAGTAAATGTTTCTTAAATCAAGATAATATTTTTAAAAAATTGTTATAGAATTTATTGGTTTTGTAGAATCTTAGAAGCCACAGCCCCATATGCAAATATAGGTAGTGTTTTAGAGTTGGCATGTGGCTCTCAGCTGGGGGCCAAGGATGGGACTCAAGGATACTGACACGCTCAGGCTATTTTTGCCTACACCAGCTCACGATGCAGCTGCTGAAGTTAAACCCCAGGGCTGCCTTTTCTACCTTCTTCCTATTCACCTCAAAGAAAACTGGTTCCCCTGTTTGTTCTTGCCCCCATTCAGGGTTACTATCTCACACCTGTTTTTGTTTGTTTGTTTGTTATTTAGGTCTCTGAGGCCAATCTTATATCTTAAAGTTCACTAGGTTTTATCATCTTTCCTTTCTAAATCTGCACACCTCAGTCATTTTCCGAGGAAGGATCAAAGAGGCTAAATAGACAAATAGGTAGTTTTGAGGAAGGAATGGAAAGAGAGAGAGAGAGAGAGAGAGAGAGAGAGAGAGAGAGAGAGAGAGAGAGAGAGAGAGAGAGAGAGAGAATGAATCATGCCAGACTCGGCATGGATGTTGGGACGGCGGGCTTTATCGAAGGTTGGTCTTCAGCAGTTTAGCGGTGATAGACTGTTGGGAGTCTGGCCTCATCACAGAGGTTACTCATGCGCAGGTTTGAACAGTGACAAAGCGCAGAGGCGGAGATATCTACTGTGAAAAAGATGTGCCCATTTCGAGCCTGGCACGAGGGAAGGAATTCCACGGGCAGGGGCCAGCCACGGGATTATGCCTTTAGCAATTGCAAATCAGTAAATCGGTCAGCCCATGGAAAGGCAGATAAGGACCCTCAGAAAAGATGCTATACACTACACCTGAGGAAGTCTGGCATGGAAAATGAACACAGGCTCAAGCCCAGCACTCCACGACCTCATTTTTTCCCCCTTTCTCACTGGTTCTATTTGCTAATTTAAAAAAGAAATGCGAGTGGACTGCTCCTAGCCTCTCTGTGTGCTTCTCCCCAGCATTCAGTTCTTGGGTTTGAGAGATGAACACTGTCCTTCCTGGAATTTGCTGTTAAAGCCATCTTGTGGAGATCTGATTCTTAAACCTAAATCTTAATACTTATTATTTCCTTTCTGGAAAGCCCTATCATTTTTCTTATGGTCCTGAAGTTACTCTTAATTAAGGGTTCTGACTTGTTGCTAATAAAGGATGCCAGAAACATCTGAGTCATGGCTAAATTAACACAGAATTTTGATGGAAAGGAAAAATAACCCTAGTGTGTTTCAGCACTCCTCTCATTTATCCTCTGACATGACGTTTCAGGCATCACCGCTTTAATCTGAGGAAGTATTTGTAGCTTTCCCATCACCGCATGGTGTATTTAGGGACAGGTCACTCAGAATGAATGGGCTAAAGCTCTTGGTCTATTTCGAGTGGACCTGCATCTGTGAGAAGGCAGCTGGAGAGTGGGAGGTTGGGTCTCAGTGACCTTCTGCAATCTCTGAGGTACCGTGCTTCCAGCCTAGTTGGGTCACTGCCATTAGAATTCTGGAACTATTGGACTGAGCGTCCTAGAGACTGTCTTTATGGCAATCCAAGGTACTTTCAGGGGTCAAGTCGAAACTCCTTTTACACCTGTAAACATCTAGCTAATAATTCAGGGTTTTAAAGATTTATTTTTCTTTCATATGTATAGATGTTTTGCCTGTACCACACGCTGCACGCGGCTTCATTTCCTTGTAGCACCCACCTGAAGCCTTGGATTTCTTGAAACTTTGCAGCGGCCTTGAGTTATGGGAGCATTTCCTTAAGCTCCAGGTCTTAGGTTAGGGTGGAGTGGGGTTCTCACGTAACTTCTGCATAACCAGCTCTTTCTTCAGTCTCTGCAACTAATTTCTCATTTTAAATTCCTTCTCTTGAGTCAGATAACATGGGTTCTATTTTCCTCACAGGATCCTATTATTTTAGTATAGATGATTACACACACACACACACACACACACACACACATATATGTATGTATATATATATATATATATATATATATATATACACTCATGTACACATATACACACATATATAATACACATGTACATATATGTATGCATATATGTGCACACTATTCTAATACACATATATCACATATAATTTACACTGTTTATTATATATTATAATACATAATGCATATTATATAATATCTAATACATTATATGTAAGATTGAGTTGTATTTATGTGGTTGACCTAACACAATGTATAACTATTGGCTTTTAATATCACAGCAAACATTTGATTTGAATACTAGCTTATCCTTTGCTCTCAAAAGGAAGCATGTTGTTTTCTGTCTTTCTGAGATCACTCATAACCTTAATAAGGTGTTAGTAATAATTACTACTAAATAGTAACATGAATCATCCTGGTCTTACTGAAGACCACTTGTGAACAAATTTGCAGTCTACCATGAGACTTTGTCTTTCTATGGAAAACAAATGAATTTACATAAATCCTGTGATACAGGAGGTGTAAAACATACCAGATGTGCCACAAACTTCTAACAAAGCCTGAACTCAGGGCAGAGAGAGAGGTATGTTCCATATTAGAGATATCTTCACATCAACAACTATTTCTATGTTCAGAAACAATTTGGTAAAGACTCTTCATGAGTACATTCACCACTTAAAGAATAATAGCTTCACCACTTCTAAAGTCCTTCCGAGAGTAGTTAATTATGACAGAAAATCTCTCCTACAGAAGCAAAGACTGCATTTCATCATTTATGGAGAGGCATGTTAGCATTCTGTTGGATCCAAATTACGGGATAGAATAACACGCTTCGGAGTTCACACATGGAATTCACACACAGAAGTACTTTCTCTTGGACTGATTCTCCCCTTTACTGTTTATTTTCTTAAATCTTTTCAACCTAAGGTCAGTTGGCACCCTGTTATGAAGTCAGATTCCCTCTGGCACAGTAGAGTCTCCTGGAAACAGGCCTGCCTTTAGGGGCATACATCAGGTGAAAGTCTACTCTTGCTTAACCGTTAGATTAGCTTGGCTCTTTTCTACACAAGCTAAGATCTGGAAGAGCAGGGAGTGTCTCAGTGGTGCCTAGGGTCATTTTCCTACTATAGAGCACAAACTAAACAACACACCATAGGTGTGTATGAATGACTGCAGTAAGAGGAACCTCTGAAGCTTAGAAATGGCTTTACTACTGCACATGAACCTTCTCCGATGGGTGAGCTCCATGGCTCTCCGAATCCTGCTTTTATATGATGTAGCCTGAGGAAAATTAATCCTGCAAAGACCATCTTCTCCTTGCCAGCCCTTCTAAAGGGCTGTTCCTTTAAATTTTCCAACTCTAACAACACTACTAAAGGGAAATTTTGAGAGGTCAGCAGCTTCAAGGATATTCACAGACATCAACATTAGTAAGCTGTAAGAAATGACAGCCATCCACATGCAAATGAGATCACAGGAGAATCCATCCTGGGAGAGAAGATGCTCCAGTGTCCCGTGACTTGAAGTAAAACCATGTACAGATAAGAAGTTACCTTACCTGCCCTTCGTATTTAAAAAAAAAAAAAAAAAAGTTTCAGGATCACTGGACCTAGGTAGCCACTGGAGAAAGCTTATGTATTTCTACATATGTGTGGCATGTTTAAGAGCAATGCAATTTACCTAGGGCTTATCTAACCACTCTATATCAGTTAGCAGACAAGGGATGAATTCAAATGTGACCTGAAGTAGTTTAGTAGTGATACTGTGTTAAAAGTTAACACAAAAGTGTTTCAGTAAAAGTATCACAGTAGTGATACTATGTATAAACTTAAAAGCAATACCTCACAGGAATATGCAAATATAATCATGTGCTGACAAGAAAAGATATGGTGTTTGGATCAATGACAGAGTGCAGTAGAGGGCAGTGAGATAAGAGCACACTGTACACTCTGGTACCCGGGATGCTTGTACAGTGGTGGCCACTCAAGAGTATCACAGGATGCATCTGCATTGTTAAGTAGTACATGGCTGCCCAAGTGGAAAAATACTTCTGGAAACTATGTATTAAGAAACTATCTGATACAGTTGAGTTAGTTTTGTTTTGTTTTTTCTTGTTTGTGGCTTTTTTTTTTTTTTTTTAAATTTCGAGACAGGGTTTCTCTGTCTAGCCCTGACTGTCCTGGAACTCACTCTGTAGACCAGGCTGGCCTTGAACTCAGAAATCCGCCTGCCTCTGCCTCCCAAGTGCTGAGATTAAAGGCATGCGCCACCACTGCCCGGCTGGCTTTTTATTTTTGTTTTTTAATTCTCACATGCCTAGTGTTGAATTCTGGGTATTATTGTTATTACTATTATTATTGTTATTATTATTATTATTATTGCTTTTTTGTGTTTTTTTTTTTTAATTCTTACATGCCGGGTATTGAATTCTGGTATAAAATGCATCTTGTAAGATGAATTAATTCTTTAGAAAAACCATTAGAGAACAGTCACAAATAACTTCCTACTACCACATTATTTCTTCATCTTGCTTTCTCTCTCCATTTTTTTTTTATTGCTTGTTTGGTCCCAACTCTTGCCTGAACTTACTTTTCAATGTATCCCCTAAATTCTTATAATTCTAAAACATGTTGGCTTGTTGACTTACCGTTAATTTTCTTGACAATTCTGACTGTTTTATGTATTGAGACGTCACAGGCACAATCCAGGTGGTAGAGAGACATGAGGAAAGTGCACAGACAGAGGGAGGAGTAGTTACTAGAGTTGTGTTACATCCTCCTTCACTCATCAGTCAGCTTGTTAAGATGGATTCTAAAGCCGTGTGTGGGAGCATTTGACTGAAGTCAATTAATGTGACTCAGATCACATCTTGAAATAAATAACACCTTTCTCCTCTTTTGGGGATGGTATTTGCTTGCTGCTTTTATTTTCAAATGCCAGGGGAAAATATCAAGAAGATTAATTTAATCTCCTTAGCTCATTACTGTGCTTCACCAGGCATGATTCTCTGGTTCTTTGCTCCCAAGACTGCAGCCTTGGAGTGGGCTTTCCCGTGATGGCAAAGGCTGCTTTGATTCACCCCAAATGCCCGTCCCCCTTCTGATACAAAGTACCAGGTGCTGGGTGGAGATAAGAGGAAGGCCTCTGACAAGAATGACTGACCATGGCCATAAAGCCACAGCCTCAGCCCTACCCACCTTCTGCCCTAACAGATTCAAGTGAAAGATGATATGAGAGAGTCAGGGCAAGAACAGAGAGCAGGATACATGAAATCTTGACCATCTGGGAGAACTTACGTTCCTGTTAAGCTTCAAGGAGACTGTCTCACTCGAAGAAAGATGGCTTCCAGGTGAAATAAACATATGGGTGATTTTCTAGAATTAAGAAAAACAAAACAAAGCAAAATAAAACCCAACAACCTACAGATAGAATCCGAAGCAACACATGGCAAGCGTAGACAATGGAGCTTTGATGAAGCAGGCAGGGTCTCTTTAAATCATTCAAAGAAGGTTGCTACATACATGTGGTCCTGTTGATGATTTAGGACACTCATTTGCTTGCCTGAGACAGGATCTCACTGTGTAAGGCTTCAAGTTCCTACTAAAGTTACTCTTTTTTTTCTTCTGCCTCGAGACGTTAGAAGGTTGCTTCCACCTCAATCAGTGTACACCAGATTTGCAACACAGAAGATGAGTAGTTACAAAATGAACTCTCTAAAGAAATGGCTTCATCTCAGAATACTGAGCAAACTATCCTGTATTCGGCTTGCCCTAGTTCTGGTCTGAGAATATTTAATGACTGATGCACCCACGAGCACAGCAAAGGTGCTCACGTTTCTGCCGGGGTGAGACACCCATGAAGCTTCGATGGCATCTCTATCCTCAGATATACGAGTAAGATGGCAGGAACATTCTGCAGCCTGAGGTTAGGACTCTGGGCTTGGAACTGACTGTCTCCAGCACCCAGAGTAAGGATGACAATTGTTAATGTCATTGCTACAAAAGGACACTTTAAGTTTTGCTTTCGCTACTCAGAGAACATTGCTATTTATTGTTCTTTAAACACCCAAAGCCACAGGCCATCATTTACCACTTACACATGAAAGGGGTATTTCATCTCATGGGATACAACGGCCCACGTAGAGACGCCGACGACATCAAGAGCCACCCGGGATCTCTTTAAATTATCTTCTTAAAAAGAGATATTATCTTAATTCTTTTCTTCCTTGGTGATAAATTAGAATCGTGCCTGTATGATGCCTCCAAAGGGATAGAAATGAAAGGCCCCGTGGGACTTCAGAACCCGCTGATATTAAACTGTCAAAACAGGATTTCTGATGTTAAGTGGTGTGAACAGATTGCATTAACTGACATATCTGAGGGTGAGTAATTGGATGAAGGAAGTGGCTGCTGTACATCAGTGCAAGCTAAAGAGAACTCCTGCTCAGATGTAACCTAAGAGTCTCTCCATACTAGAAAGTTCCCACCAACTCTATGGATTTTAAAGCAAAGACCTTTGTTTTACGACTAATCTCTTGAGAAACAGCATCACAGTCCATTCAGTGGAAAGTTTCAAAGTCTGTGTATGTGAAGGAGATTTTTAAGATGACAGAAAGAATCGCAAGAGCTTCCGCTGAAGATGCCATCAAAAGCAGACAGACTTAACCTCTACTTGAAACCACCAATGATACCAAACAACCTCTTCCAATTCATAGGCTGGGAACCATAAGTAGAGACAGAGACGGTAGTGAGTGGCTCAAATTCAACATCCAGAGAGGAAAAGTAACATGTGGGAAATTATAAGTATACAGGATGGAGCTGACAATAAATTAGACGTGGCTGAAGAAAAGATTAGTGAGATTATAACCTCTTCCAAAGGACGAGGTGTCCTGGCAACGAAGCCCGTGATTTTAAGAGGTGTGAAACTAAGGCTGTGAGCCTGGCCATCAACTCTGCAGGAAGTGAGGTCTTTATGGGCCCGTGGTGTCAGGAGGGGAAACCAGAAGGACTTCTGGGAAAGTAGAGGTTTCTGCATACAGAGCACAGAGATGACTCAGAGCAGGAAGCCAGCAGCAGCTGGAGTTCTCAGCACGGAATAGCAATGGTATGAAGGGGGCGCCCATGTCACTGCAGAGGGTCTGAGCAGTGAAAACCCATGGGGAAAAGGTCCCACTTGCTGCTTTTATGGAGCTTTGCCAATCAAAGAAATCAGAATTTGCAGGGTACTAGGTACATTTCTCAAGGCAGTTTCGCCCAATTCAGTAAGAACAATCAGTCTTACACTGTGGGTGTCCTGAATTCATGGAGGAAATCATAAAAGCAAGGTTCTCCCCAAACAAGTTCTTTCCAAATATGACTTTAATTGTATTTGGAAAAAGTTTAAGAACAGTTATAAAATCTGAAACACCCAGCACACAATAAAGAAAAATTTACAATATTTGGCCATCCGTTAAAAAAATGTAAGTAGGGAGGCCGGAGAGATAGATCAGTAGTTATGAGCAAGTACTGCTTTGACAGAAGGAGAGTTCAATTCTAAGTAGCCACTTGGAGAACCTCACAACTGCCTGGATAATCCTGTTCCAGGGGACCCAATGCCTCTGTTTCTTCACAGGCATCTGCACACACACACACACACACACACACACTCTTAATCTTTAAAAAGTTAAGTAAAGCATGCATAATTACACTTGTAATCCCAGCCCTTGGTAGGTTGAGATAGGAGGATTGTGAGATTGAAAAGATACTTTCTAAAAACAAACAAACTAAAACAAAGCCCACTGACTAATCAATGAAAGAAAACATAAGTAGAGACAGAGACGGTAATGAGTGGCTCAAATTCAACATCCAGAGAGAAAAAATAACATGTGGGAAATTATAAGTATTTATAGGATGGAGCTGACAATAAATTAGACGTGGCTGAAGAAAAGATTAGTGAGATTAAAGACATAGAAATAGAAACTGTCCAAAATGAAACAGTAAAATAAGAGTGTGCCGCAAAATAAACAAACAACGGCGAGCTGTGTGAGAGCATTAAGTCGCCTCACATATGTGTAGCTAGAGTGCCATAAGGGATGTAAGAGAAAGAATGGCTAACATTTGATGGGAACCATACATTGACCAACCCTCACTCAATGAACTTCAGGCATGAGGACTCGAAGGCTCAATACAGACTACCTGTCTAAATGCAATGATAAAGGGGACCTCTTAAAATTAGCTAGAGAAAGATGTTCCATACTGAAGAATGAAATCAAGAATGGTGATCAGGATGTCACAGGTACAAGGCAAGTGAGAAGACCCGAATATCTATTTGAGAAAATACTATCTGAAATAAAGGTAGGGTAAATGTTTCACTTTGTGATAGAAAAAAAAAATTGGTTCCCAGCATATGAATGTCTTCATCCACAGGACATGAGAATGTTCACTTTATACTAAGCAAAGGAGCTTTGCAGATGTGATTAAGTTAAGATCTGGAAGTGGAGAGATCCTTTTAGATGAATTGTGGAGGAGCAGGGTGGGGTCAGTGTATTCACAGGGGTATTTAAGGGCTGGCAGGAGGGTCTTGGATACAAGATGCTGTGATGTTTGTTTATTAAAGATGGTGGATAGAATGACTATCCCCCTAACAGACTAAAAGTCAAGGAACTCAGAGAGCTTTAGAAGCTGGAAAGGGCAAAGAAGCTTCCCTTCTTGATCATTGAGAGGATTTCTGCACAGCTAATGTTGCCATTTTAGCTGAGTGAAGCAAGTTTTGGCTGTCTGAACTCCATCACCATGGGATAACAAATTTTCTTGTAAGACACTAAATTTATGGGAATTTGTTACAGCAGTGATAAGAGATCAATATGCCTACTTTCAGAGTGTGACATTTATACATTAGTTGGTGGACTCACTAGCTGCTACACGTGTCTTAGATATTTTAAATATCTTGACCTATTTCTTAATAACCACATCTCTATTGCCATTTGACTATAGGTTAGCCTTAAAAAAAAATAGTGACTTTGAAATTATTTCACTCACTAAAATTTGCTTTTTAGTTGGCACACAGAAAGTATATATATTTATACATGCAATAAGTACTGTGTCCTATTTTGATATATGTATATATTGTGTAATGTTCAAATCTGGGTAAGTGCATTTCATCAAACACCCTTTCCCTCCTTCCTCCCTCCGTCCTTCCTTTCCTCCATCCTTCATCTCCCTCCTCCCCTCCTTCCTTTCCTTTCTTTTTAGTCTTTTTATTTATTTTTGATGGTACTGAGTCATGAACCTCAGAGCACTGAGCTATATCCCCAGTCCTCTTTTGTCTATTTTATTTTGGCCACAGGGTCTTTCCTGTGCTGCTCTTGAACTTGCGATCCTCCTGACTCACATTTCCAAGTAGGGAATGGCACCACATCTCACTGAGTTATCACCTCTTTGTTTAACACTTAAAAGAATTTATTCTACATTTTTGATAAATATACAGCACATCATTATGATCTATAGTCATTCATTGTATGGTAAGTACACATCAGTTGGCAAAATATTTAAAAATCTGGTGACATGATAGTTTTTGTTTGACCGAGGTACCTCCCCCCAAAAAGATCAGTTTGAGATTACTCCCCCCCTCATACTTTTTTTTTTTTTTTTTAATATTGAACACAATAAAGAAGGAGTGTGAGAGATGCCTCCACATTCTGACCAGGTGCTAAGGAAGAATGCAAATTAGGGAAAAAACTAAAGGCTACAGTCTGATCAAGAAAGGCAGCTAGTCAAGATGTACTTAAGATCTTCCCAAGAAAACAAATGCAGAACGGGTTAGAGCAGGAAGAAGAAAGTTTGCATGTGAGAGTCAGAGGCCCAGGGTGCTTTAATTTGCTTTAGAAAAAGCCTTTGTGCCAGGCTTTATGGTATTTAAGCTTTGGGCCTTATAAAGATGCTGTCCACAGCATTTCTTCTCTGTAGCCTTTATCCATATCACAGTCTTCTCTTGTAACCACTCTAAATTCCTTTTTTTTTTCTTTTTTTGATTTCTTATCCCTGATAAATGCTAAATGATAAAAGTTAAGGGCTGGGGAAATGACTCTGTAGATAACGTGCTTGCCTGTAAGCATGAGGATCTGTGTTGGGAGCCAACTCTTAGCAGAAAGCAGATATCATCTCTGCAGCCATCTCGGGCTATTTATCTACAGGTGGTCTTTTCCACCCTGATGAGAGACTTGTTTTCCTAGCATGATGTTTTTGCAAGAAGCCCACTACAGCTGAACACACTCTGATAACATCTTGTTTTTCTCCCACACATCCCGGACTTGTGGTTAAGTGTCTCCAGCTGCGTTCTCCATCGAGTGCATATACACCCAGAGTTGCCTTCCAATAAACAAGACTTGAGACTTGATCAGGCAGACTGTCTTGTTTCTATTCTTCAAGTCTCTTGCCCCTCAATGCCCACTCTCTCTCTTGCAGACGCTGTTGACTGACCTGAGGACTGGGTGAGATCTGAGTTCAATCCCCCAGAACCCCACACGGAAAAGAAACAAAACAAAACAAAACAAACAGCAACAAAAAGACCGGCCTGAGCTGGTTTGCTTGTCATCCCAGTACTGGAGAGGTGGAGACAGGGGAATGGATCCATTGGTTTGCTGGCCAGCAGGACCAGCAGAAATGAGCTGCAGGTTCAGTGAGAGATGCGGGAGGCAGAGGCAGGCGGATTTCTGAGTTCGAGGCCAGCCTGGTCTACAAAGTGAGTTCCAGGACAGCCAGGGCTATACAGAGAAACCCTGTCTCGAAAAACCAAAAAAAAAAAAAAAAAAAAAAAAAAAAAAAAAAAAAAAAAAAAAAAAAAAGAGAGACACTGTCTCCTAAAATACAAACAAGCAAACCAAAACACCAAGAAAAGCTAGAGAACAACCGAAGAAAGCACCAGATATATTGACCTTTTGGGTTCCATGTACACAAGAATGCCTTGGAATTATTAGTTTTAATGAATTAAAAACACACACACCATCAGACAGAAAGCAATAAGATCACCTGTCTGCTCTCATTTTTAATGCCCTATTTCCTCTCCTCTTTGGGTTCCTTGGAGGAAACGAATTCACTAGTTTTGTTTTAGGAGAGGATGCCAATGGTGACCTGTACAGAACACTCCTCATTTTTACAATAAATTTTAGTTGGGACTACACACAAATTACCGTTCCTTATCTCTGAGTGCGAAACCAGCACTGGATGAAATACCTGTCCTAACTACTCATTCCCTGGAAAGTCACCTGCACCTGCCTCTCTGTCCAGCCCGGAGCCTTTTACAAAGTCATGTGTATTTTACCTCACATTGTGCCTTCAGTTGAGAGGTTATTTCTTGGCATTTGTTTAGTCTTTTCTTCCTCAAATGTCCTGTGTCTTTTCTTCTGAAGCTCCTGGTGGGCAGAAGGCTCAGGTTTTACAATCCTTCATTTCTGCTCTGCTCCTTTTTTTTCTGTTACATTTACTTGCCTGGTATTTTCCAGAACATTAACTCTCTCAGCTATGCTTATTTTGTTTTTAGTCTGAGTATGTGTATTTGTTTGCTAGGAATTACAAAGCAAAGGGCTTGTTTGTGCTTTATTAAGCATTTGAGGAAAATAATTAATTTATTCCATTGCTATAAAATAGTATCTTCTACTGACAATTGTAGTGACAGTTTCGCAATCCTTGTTTCTTTCAAAAAACCACAGAAATATTATTTAAGAATATGTTTTTGTTTGAATCCCAGGTATGGGCTACATGGCTGCTTCTGATTTTCCACAGAAGCTGAGTATGAAGTGCTCTGGTGGGGCTGAGATTTTGCCAGCTGCAGATAGTTTCTTTGATTGTGAGAGATTTGTGATTCATTTTTCAGAGGGTATAAAAATGCTAGGGTCCCAAGGGTCATTGACAGTTGTTAGTTGATTGTTGTTGGTTGTGGTTTTATAAGTAGTCATATGCATAGAACAAGAGGAGGAGGGGGAGGAAGAGGAGGGAGAGGAGGGAGGAGGAGAAATTAGATATCCTGAAGTCGAAGATGAAACTTGCCCCAAGGAACTCAACACCCCTAATCAGTGGGAAGTAGTCTAATGATAAAACAAAAACAAAACAAAAAAAAATTCATGGATTTGGTTAGACCCACCAGCCAATAAATTCCAGGGAATTACTTGTCTCTTTCCTCAGTGCATTACATATGTGCACCACCACTTTCAATTTTTACACTGGTGCTGGGGACCAAGCTGAACCTTGGACAGTGGGTGCTTTAAGAAATGAATAGTTTCCCCAGTCCCCCATCAGAGGGGGCTTTTTCTCACTGTGTTCTAGTTTCCTTTTCTGTCAGTGTGATAAAATACCCTGAGTCAATCAACTTAAGGGAGGGAAGGTTGCTTTTGCTCATGATTCCTTGGTATGGCTCATCGCTGACAACAAACACCCCCAAGGACAAAATGGTCTAGATCGGAGACATCCTACTCAGAATAGTCTACATCAGGTCAAGTTGACAACTGAAACTATCTTAGGAAGATTCTCTCTTTCCTTTTCTGTTTCTGATAATTCCCCCACTAGATACCACATGAAACCTGGGTGTTTAAGAGGTGTCTTGCAAGGAGGACAGGGGAAAGTAAAAACCACTAGAACAAGGGGGTCTTGAGTTTTGTGTGTGTTTCCATTGGCACAGGGAGGCATTGCTCTTGGGCCTGTGGGTTTATGAGAGACCTACTAGCAGAATTAATTAACCATCATTGGTTGTTTCAATATTAAGCTCCTAGCCAAAGGGAGATTTCCTACTGCTTTTAATTCTGTCGTAATGGGATTTAAACGGGAAGAAAAGAGTGCTTTGTAAACAGCTAAGAGGAATGGATTCTCCTTCCTCATTTTCTGAGGTCTAAATTGAGGAAACGTTGAGCTGAACATCACCAATCCTATAATTAGTGTAAATATGTTTGAGCTAGGGCCTCAGCTCAACACATGGACTTCTAAAGTTCTCAACCACTTAGAATTATCTGGCAGATCTAAATATAACTGGCCAAAGGATCTTGTAAGACTTTGGGGACTTTGCAAGCATTGAGAGGTCATGGGTCTTTGTCTCATTTCAGCCAGTGGCAATGCACAAGCAACTAAGTATTTTTTTTCCAATAAAAAAAGGGATCATATTGCTAAATATAATGTGTTTTTATAGTCACAGAAGGACAACTGTCAAACTTTGTGGCATTTTAAAATGTCCCAAGATTTATATTTTTAATCAGCTGCATTTCATATTTGAAGTAATTGCTTTTCAATTTAGGAGGTAAGGGCATGCATGTATGTAACTTCTGCTTGGTGCCCAGCACTAATGTAAAAGTTGGAAGTGATTGGACATATATGTAAAAGCACCGAGGAGCAGAGAGTCAGGCAATCCCTGGAATTTATTGGCCAACCAGTCTAACCAAATCCATGAGTTCCAGTGAGAGACCCTTTCTCAAAAAGCAAAGTGAAGAGTATCAAAGAGGATACTTAGTGTCAAACTCTAACCTAGACTCACATGTGAGTGTGCATACAAGTCACACACACAAACACATACACACAAGTGTGCACACTTGTTTGGTTGGATGTGGAAATGTATAAACCCACTTGTATTAAGCTGTGTGTTGAGGAGGTCAGCTCAGAGTCTTTGGAAAATTCCACCAGACCCCAGAACATGAAGGCCCCTCCCTCCCCAGAAGGGAGAAGCTGATTACATTCCTCAGAAAGACTGCAGGGAGGACTGACCATTGGCCACCTGAGGATAAGGGAAGCCCTTGCTACTTCATTCTCTAAGGTCCAATCAGTTTAAAAGTCACACTGTTCCACCAATCATATTGTGCCTGGTTGCTGTTGCTCTAGTCTACCTCTGAAAACTGTATAAAAACTGGCCAAAAGGGCTGTCCGAGGTCACCTCTCCTTTAGGTGCAGGACGGCCCGGGTAGCTGAAACAATAAACTCCTCTTGCTTTTGCATTAACCTGCAGCTCTGCAAGGTTCCCTCGGGGTGAGGGTGCCTGGTAGCTAAGGCTCATTGGAGCTTTACAGTGTAGTGGCAGGCTACACTGCCTCAGAGAAAATGCCAGCAGTATTTATAAAGGGTGTCCGATATGTATTAGCTTACCTTTCTCTCTCATGGCAGTTATTGGATATTGCTGATATATGATCACCGGGAATCAGGTATGGTCTTGAGCAGTGACTTTAAGTGCTGCAGATATTTACTCTGATGCTGCAATTTTACTTAGAGCATTGACATTGACTCTCAAGATGGTGATGCCTGGACCAACTTGTCACCTGTTGTATTCCAGGGACCTACCTATGGCTACTGAATCTGAGATTCTGGGGGGCTGGAGTTGGCAGAAGCCATTCAGGTGGTTCTGATCTATGCTTTAATCTGGAAGCCTCCACTTGGGACAGGGTCATTATTCCAAGAGTTTGCACAAGGCTGGACCTCCAAATTATACTCACTCAAAGAAAATATAAAATGTCGAGGGAGAGTTGGGACGGCAGCTCAGTGGGCAAAGTGCATGCTACTCAGTCATAGGACCTGAGTTCACTCTCTGGGACACATCTAAGAAGCCAGGCATGATGGATGGCCTGCCTATGCTTGTGAAAGACCCACAGGAGAGGCGACACCCCAAATCACTCACGAGAAACGGTCTTGATGCAAACTGCAAGAGGACTTTTATTCCAAGAGCGTTCTGGGACCCACAGTGTACACCACGCAGGGTTGTAGGACCATTGGCCCTGAGTAGCTGGGTAAGGGGATATTTAAAGGGGGAAACCACATCTCAAGGGGTGGGGAGGGTGTTGTTGGAAAGTACCAAAAATACCAGTTAAGAGTCACAAGGAAGAAGAAAGTCAAGACAGTTTTCTATGAGCCTGTAACAATAGCACATTTCCATAGCGGGTTCCAGCAAAGGTCAGGGTGGGTCAGGGTGGGTCAGGGTGGGTCAGGGTGACTTTCTTTGAATGAACACTCCCTGAACCCCTGAAGCGGATGGGTGGGGGAATGTCGCTATCTGTTTTATGATTAGCGTACCTTGAGGCATTGGGTCACAAAAGTCACATTTCTCAAGCCTGGGCCTAAGGCCTAGTTTTTCACTTGTATCCCACTGTGCAGGGGGTAGAGAGAGTATCTTCCTGGGGCTCACCGGCCAGCCGACCTCGATGAACACCACATTCCAGGTCCCAGTGAGAGATCTTATCTTAAAAACTATGTGGATGCACAGTATTAACAAGACTTCTCTTCTCAGACAGACCTGTAGCTGTTTTCGAGGGAAGCAACTCAGAAAACCTTTCTCTTACATCCCTTTAAAGAACTACAAAAGGATGAGCTACCGTTACTCAATTCTAGACCAACCCCTGGCTCTACGCCACAGCATGCTGGGGCTTCTTAGTAAGACAGACTGGCTAGAGATGGCCGCCCGCAGGGGACGCTGTGGGCACAGCGCTCTGATTCAGAGAAACTGAAGAACTGCCTTCAAAGCCCTATGACCAAAGAATTGGCCTTGCTCATCAAGCTGGGGCCTGAGCCCTGACTGGCGGATGGTGATTTGTAAGAGCGTTGGAGGGTAAGTTGACAGGGCATCTGAATAGATAGCCAGGTCACTAGAGACAATCATGACAAAGCTGAACAGTTGCCCAGTAGAGAGGTATTTTATTGTTGCTGTAATAAATCACCAAGCTTGAAACAAACAAACAAACAAACAAACAAACAAACAAATGTGGATGTCTGAAGCTGATACTACCCCTTCACACAAACACTCCCATGAAGCTGTGCACAGCCACACCCACACTCACCCCCAGCCACTCACCCCGCTCCTTATACAAATATTGAGATAACGGCACTATTTTACTGCTCTGTTTCTCCCCCTGGAAACCATCCTTGACTACTCTGGCTCAAAATATATTTGATTCTACTTTCGGCTTCATACTAAGGGGAGCAATTTAATGTTTTTGAACTTATTTATTTCTGTTATGTAAGTGAAGCTGTCGAGGGCTTCTGAGAAAGTCACCCAACTGTGCAGCTTGGTCCCAGCCATAAATGCACAGAATAAATACATGGCTTTCAACGACATCAGATGCCTGACTCAACTTCAACACCCACGACACTTCCTTGTCAGCCCCCGCACGTTTCCCAGCAGCTGACTGGAAGGTTCTATTAAACTTAGGTTACCGCCACCAACTCAAGAGTCTTCCCAGCTAAACAGGTTGTTGGAAAAACTGCCTGACATCATTCCTGACCAAAGCATCTTCCTGAAGAGAACCCAGTACATGTACTTAGTTCTTCCTGTCTTGTTCCATTGACAATGTTCACATAAAGGCATTAAAATGGCTCCGACCTGAGCTCAAATCTACCAGGACCACCTGCTTGCTCTGTTTCTAGATCCTCCTGTGTCCTAAGCCTTTCATTGGCCCCTGGTGGTTTTCTTTGTTTATATATGCTAAGGAACATTTTTCATCTTAAAAGGCATAGTTAAATCGTTGCTAAATTTTACATTTTATAGAAGTTACTAATCTCCATTTTTATTTTCTATGAGGGAATTTCTTGAAACTATGGAGTTGGCTCTCCTCGCCCTTTTTAACGGGCCTGCCCTGTCACAGTGCTTGTGAAAGGCATTTACTAAGCTTTGCTGGCTGAAATGGCTTCCTGTAAATATATACTTTAAAAATGGGAAAATACAGCAATTTACAAAAATGAACCTAGGATCCCAGAAGTTTTAAATACCCTGTTTTATTGTGGCTCTTCAAAAGACAAATGCTAGTTTGATACATTTTAGAGAGAATCTTGTAACAGGATAATTTGAGAACCGGCATTCAATTATGTGTGTAAATATTATCTAGAACAAGTAAGGATAATTGAAACCCAAGGAAAATTTCTTTAAACTTTGAATTATCATAACCAACCAGGTTCCTACTCAGAATAGCAAATGAGTAGCATTTTTTTTCCCAAAGGAAACTTCATTTCCCCTCCATCCTGCCCAGCTTTATGTAGTTAATAGTCAAAATAGCTGAAATAGTCATCTACAACAGGAAGAGAGATAATCAGGAACTTGGTAACAAAGTAGATGATTTTTGTTTGGGAGAAAAATTGCACCGCGTTTCCCCTCCAATTTTCTTTTAAAAAGACATTTATTTATATTTCACAGGTGGTGAGCGGCTGTGAGGGGATGAGGGGATGAGGGGATGAGGGGATGAGGGGATGAGGGGATGAGGGGATGAGGGGATGAGGGGATGAGGAAGAGGGGGGGGAAAAGGGGAGAAGCTGGAAGCAAAGGAGTAGTCTCTAGGAGAGAAATCTTATCATATGTGCTAACGATACAAGGGAAAAAAAATCATGATTGCTTTGTTACCATGGAGGAATCCAGAAAGAACAAGATGACTACCAGAGCAGCTTATTTCTCAAGGTCAAAGTATTTTTTAATATGCATGTATCAGACTGAATAGTACCTAATATCACCAAGCTAGGTTCTAAATCTAACGGTCGTTCACTCTGTCCACTCACCCAAGGGGAAATCATGTTGCCACTGAGTCCTTTTGAAGACAAAGTGGCAGAGACTCACAGGAAGTTCTTCCATAAGGTTTCCACAAAGCATCCTGCTGCATTAGTGCTTAATGTGTCAGATGGCCAGCCATGGAAAAAAGAATATTAGAGCGTGTGGTGGTTGAAATTGGTTTGGCCCCCATAGACTCATGTGTTGAATGCTTGGCCCCTGGGGAGGTGGTGCTACAGGAGGTGTGGCCTTGTTGGAGGAAGTGCGTCACTGTAGGCTTTCAGGTCTTTCGCTCAAGCACCACCCAGTGTGGAAGGGCCTCCTCCTGGCTGCCTGTGGGTCAAGATGTAGAACTCTAGGCTCCTCCAGTACCATGTCTGCCTGCACATTGCTTTGCTTTCTACCACGATGAGAATGGATTAAACCTCTGAAACTGTAAGCCAGCCACCAACCAAAGAACATACAGGGGTTGGTCTGAGGACCCTGGTACATATGTATCAGAGGACTGGCTGCCTTGTCTGGCCCCAGTATGAGAGAAAGGACCTGATCGTGTAGAGACTTGATGCCCCAGAGAAGGGCTCTGGGGGCGGGGAGGGGTACCCTCTCAGAGTTAAAGGGGAGAAGGGATGTGGTGAAGAACTTTGGAAGGGGGACTGGAGAAGGGAGGCGACATTTAGGATATAAATAAATAAAATAATTAATTTTAAAATGTTTGCCTTTATAAGACTTGCCTCGGTCATGGTAGTTTTACAGCAGTAAAACCCTAAGACGGAGTGAAAGGTTCTTGCTCTTAAAACAGAGCGACACACATGAGAAGAAGAACCCTTTAGAATAAACGGACATAAGAGATTTCCGATGGAGACAATGCCATCAGGAGTATGATTGCCCAAAAGCTACAGTCTCTATCTTTCCTTAAAAATGATTCAGCCAAAGTAGCACAGATGCAGTAAGTCTTTCAGTTTTATATTTTAGCACCGAATCTCCACAACTCTGTAAAATTGACGTTACTGCCCTGAGTTAAGCGTGCCAAATCTCTTCTGCCAACTAGTCCATTTGCGCCAGCTTGTAGCTACTGAGCTCAAGCCAAAGATGACGTTTGCTTAATTTTTTTAAACGTACTGCATATAAAGCACTCTCATGTATGGAGTGTGCTCAAGAAACGACTCCAGGATTTGCCTTCAGGCTGACTTGCCTGTGTTTACCGTGGAAGGTACCTGCCAGGAAGCTGGAAGGTCTGTTGTGTTAGGGTGTGGGTGTTTGATCAGCACTTAATTACGGTGCCAGGTTTAATGTTCACTGAGGTAGGTAAAGGGAAAGAACACTTTCCTTGACATATGAGAAAAAGAAAAAGAAAAAAGAAAATGCAGAATTCAGGATGAGTTGGATATTGTTGACCTTATGCAATCCCTCAGGCCCTTCTGTATTTCATGTAATATTATTTCACGGAGTTTTTTGTTTGTTTGTTTGTTTGATTTTCGAGACAGGGTTTCTCTGTATAGCCCTGGCTGTCCTGGAACTCAGAATTCCGCCTGCCTCTGCCTCCCAAGTGCTGGGATTAAAGGCGTGCGCCACCACGCCCGGCTTTCTATTTCACCGAGTTTTATTTTAGTTAACTAATCATAGCTTTAGCCTTAAATCTTGTATGGAATAAATCAGGCAGTTTCTTTGGTTTTTTTTTTTTTTTTTTTTTTCACTCCCAGAGAGCTTTAGCAAAGTATTTTGACTAAAGCCAATGAATTAACAGCAGCCATCCCTGCACAGAATTTTTTTTCCTGGAGCTATGAGGACCACTCATACAACAAAAATAAAAAGCCTTCTAAAGAGAGAGGGTCTCAGTCACACAAGTGCAGATGTCCAGGGCTATCTTAGAATGGTGGTTTTTGTTACAGCTTACATGGGGGGTCGGGGGGGGGGGGCAGATAGCTGACGAGGGAGCAGGGTTAGACAAACGGAGAGATGTGCATGTAGAAAAATCTGGAAAACAAAGCAAATGAAGCAAAACAGCATCGTCTCCTGTTACCATGGTGAAAAAGGAGATTTTTTTTTTCCTTCCAATTTCCAGTTAGTGATCACTCACTCAGGTCTAAGACAGAGTGCCAATGTTATCTGATCATTAAACCACATTAACCATATCTTGTTACTACTAACACTAAAACGTGCAAGTGGAAGCTTTTTTTGTTTCTTCAATTTTGAACTGAATCTCAAGACCTCGTCTTTTCTAAAGAGAGAATCTCACTCTGTATGGCGCCTGGCCTGACCTTGAACGCACAGAAATTCCACCTTAGACTCCCCAGAATGCTTTGCATTAAATCACCACATAACAGTTCTTCTGAACTCCTCCTGGCAGTAAGTGGTACGTCACATCCCACCTATAGGAAAACGAATATCATATAAATGTATATAAATTTAATATTTTGCTTATTGACCTCTTTTCTTTCCTCTGAGTGGTTTTGATAGCAGTTGCTATCTGATCCGCCATAAGTACGTACAGATTGCATTTTGCGGATGTTCTCACAAGCTTGTCTTTAAAGCCTCAGTCTTTAGCACAGCGAGTCCCACTGAGAATGAGGGAAGGTGTTATTGGAACACTCACAGAAAATCCCTGGCTGATTGTTTGGGAACATTTCGGGGGGTTACAAGTTTTAAGAAACCTTTCTCTTTGAAAGAGCAATAAAAATCGAATCTGGCAAATCCTTATGGTAGGTTTTCATCATTAATTGGGTCTGTGGAATTCTCTATCAACGGGCATCAATAAAAAATCCACAGTCTCTGAGATTGGAAGCCATGGGTTTTGAGGGGCTGCAAAAATAAAATTAGAAGTAGGCTTTTAAAGAGTCACAGAGTTCTACATGATCAACCTCTCTGAGGTAATTAAGCAAAGCTCCTTTCCCCAGCTTCTCAGAAGACCACAAACTCAGACTGGGCAGGACAGTGCAGAGGCTCTTTCATCTGTGTTCTTGCTGGGGCCATTTCAGGTTTAACTAGAATCTGACCTTGATGGAGACTCCCATGGAAAATTACCCTACTCTATTCTATGATCTGAGGCCACAGTGCTCTGGCTAACTTCTCCTAGATTCTCTTCTACTGCTTGCGTGTGCAGACCTCTGCCTGCAACTGCCCAGGAGATACCAGCCTGAAGTTTTGCCTTTTAAACGTCACTGGTCCTAATGCGTGGTACTACACTTACATCTCAATTCCTGAATATAACCCCAGCCGGTGGAATAAAGACTTTTAATTTGGTATAAACTGAGCCTGAGTGGTTATCTCTGATGGGCATCCTGTAACAAAACAGCTTGGATCATTTTACAATGTCCAACTATTAAGAAAGTCCTGCAATGTACAGGTTTTCTGCTTCCAGGGATATATATTTGTATTTATAAAGGTCTCTTTAAAAACACTATAGCTCACCTGTTAATTTTTGGGTGAGCGCATGCATGCTATGACATTTTTGACATGCTGTGTATGTAACACCTCCCTGTGCATAGTAAAAATATATCAATTACCAGTTTGTAAATAAGCTGGTATATAGCTGTACTGTATGCATCAGTTTATATATATGCCGTCTTTCTCTCTAGTTCTCTTGTTGACTTATTCTCTATAGTCTGTCTCCTTAGTTATTTGGCAATTAAATGACACCATACTGACTTTGGCTCTGGCACACACCAAAATTACAACAGTTCTTGGATGTATGCAAAAATGTAAAGGTATATCAGGGAAATGGCTTAGTAAGTAGCTATTTGTACACCCTCTACTAGAGAGTTCTAATGTATTTGTTTTCAAGGAACAGTTCTCCAGTGCCACTATATAGCAAAGTGCTTAGCTGTGACAAGGACTTAGCTTTCCTGAGGGACTGGTGAGCACCTTGAGAGCATGTGGCAGTTTAATAATATCTTACACTGGTTAGTACTTGGCTAGTACTTGGTCCCCAGTAGGTGATGCTATTCAGAGAAGGTGTAAAGGCTGTAGTCTCTGGGAGGTAGAACTTTACTGGTGGAAGTATGTCTCTGAGCATGGGCTTTGGGTGTGCACAGTCTTCTCACACTTCCTGTTCACTCTCCCTATTTCATATATACACTTGAGAGTGTGACTTCTCAGCTTCAGGCTCCCACCACCAACTCTGTGGCTTGTTGCCAGGCCTCCCCGCCATGATGACTTCTTATCCCTCTGGACCTAAGTCAGAGTGAACTCCTGCTTCCACAAGTTGTCTTTGGTCATGGTGTTTTATGACAGGAGCAGTAAAGGAGCTAATACTGGTGAGGAGAAGGTTTGAGGGAAGCCTCCTTGGCCTTCATACCACACAAGGTGGTGCTTTCTCCATAACTGAAGCTGCAGAAGCCATTCTCTTGACGTCTCTGTTAGTTAGCTCTTATGCTGTGACAGAGAACCTGACAGAAACCCTTCAAAAGGAAGAAAAAGTTGTGTTATGGCTCCTGGCTTCAGAAAGCCCAGTCAATGGTTGCTAAGATCTATGTCCTTGGGAAAAACACAACACAGTGGCAGGAACATATGGTAGAGGGTGTTTACCACGTGGTGGACAAGAAACAGGGGAAAGGGAATATCGAAAAAGGCCATGGCAAATTACAGATACAGCCTCCAAGGAAATCCCTCCTGGCTTTAAAGTTCCAAAATGGGGGGCAGGGTTGGAGAGATAGCTCAGTGGTTAAGTGCATCTCTGTGGATGTTTATGTGCAGTGTGGGGTCTCCTGTGTGCAGGGGGAGGGTCCCCTTTTCACTTCTGGAAGAACCAAGAGCTTTGCATGGCGTGTGTGTGCTGCCGGGTACCTTTCTTACTCTTCTCTGAGGAACACGAGTGCAGCAATTGTTCGCCCTTAGTTCTTGCTCTTGGGTCCAGATTATATGTCAAGCGCTTAATTTTATCTACTTTCTCACTTCTTTAAAAATTGCTTATTTTTAATTGGCAAGCAAAAAGTGCACATATTTATGGCGTATTCTCTATTTTGGAATATGTTAGGTATTATGGGTTGGCTAAATGAAGCTAGCTAGTGTAGGCGCATCTCACATTTAACACCTATTTTCTTCCCAGCTTTCGAGCGCACAGTATGCTGTCATTAATTGTGATCTTCATATATGAACAAGAAAATCTCTTGAATTTACTTTTGTGTGGTCATTATATTGTTGTTTTCACTTCAATTTTTTTTATTGTACTTCCTTTGAAACAGAGTCTTTCTTTGCGGCCCCAACGCTCCAACCCTCTAGTGTCTGCCTCCTTAATGTGTCGCAGACTCAGCCTTCGATATTAGTCTTCAAGACAAGACCATGGCTCTTTTGAATACAGACTTTTTCTTTCAAATGATGTTCAATTAGATACATCAGTACAGTAGACTTCAATATCATGCTTAGTAACCAGTGGAGAGAGCATGAACATTCTCTTCTACTAGAGCTCACACAAAACTTACTTACATAACAGGGGACAAAGGGCTTAGGTTTGCTGATGAAGACAAATACTTGACTAAATCTATAAAAGAACATAAACTGGTCAAAGAACAACCAAGACCATAATTAATATCAATATCATGGACTTCCTCACAGCCCACTATCCTGTCAAAACAAAACAGCCAAGGACTGTTCCCCAAAGATCCCCCTATTCCGAAGAGAGGAATTTTTCATGACTTAGAAGAACGAGAAAATCTCACGAGCTCACTCTGAATGAAACCTTTAGGTTTTTTGAAGGCGGAGCCAGCAGAAACCACAGAAAGGTTAGGGCTGGAGGTCTGCAGGCCAATGTCACACACCCGTAAGACTGTGCCTTGTTGGATTCATCGCCTGGTAGGACAAGGTTCGTTCCCAATGGCGTTTACCTACTGTTCTAAACATTGTGGCCCCAGCTCCCTCACCACAGGACCCAGTTCCTGTCAACACACACTTAGACGATTCCCTCCAAACCCAGGATGGCTCACTTGGACCTGGCCTCCTTTGTGCACTCATACTGACTAGTTATTGACTACTGTGTTGTTGTTACAATAACTGTATCAGTTATCTCACAGCAGTCTGAGAGTGTTAGCTCTGACGACAAGAGCACCTAGGACGTTACTATTCCTTGTCGGTGAAAAACAACAGCTTGGTTTCCAGTCTGGCTGCCAGAGTCTTCTCTACAGAAGATTGCTGTTAAGTAGAAACCCAGACCCCTACCAGCCGAGCTCTAGCTTAGCATCTGCCTACTCCTTCGAGCCCACACTGTGTTTTTATAGGAACAGTTTTGGAAATAGGTTTCTCTGCTTAAAAAAAAAAAAAACAAACAAAAAATTGGAAAAATACAGACTTAAACTAGCGCTAATCTTTCACTTTATTTTAAAAGCATAAAACCCAATTATAACCATAATTAAAAAGGAATGTATAGGACAATATCAAATAAATTCTATTGACCCTACTCCAAGCTAGGCATTAAGTGGTTTACTATATACATCATTTATTTACTTATACATATATATATATATATATATATATATATTTAATTTTTTATTAGATATTTTCTTTATTTACATTTCAAATGTTATCTCCTTTCCTGGTTTCCCCTGTGAAAAGCCCCTATACCCTCACCCTTCCCCTGCTTCTGTGAGGGTGTACCCTCACCTACCCTCCCACTATTTATATGCTTACTTTACCCACAGGATAACACCATGACCTGATTTACCCATCATTGCAATTGTTACAATCTAACGAAGAACAAAGCCCGATGTGTTTTTTTTCCACCTTGCCTTTTTTCTTAGATACATTTCAATTTATAACTTGTTCAAAGCTAATATTCATATAAAGATTCTTTAATGAAATGCCATGATCCTGTCTCTCCTCTGTACCCTAATAATGAGTTTCAAAGTGTATTTTATGGAACATTCTGCCTTTAACTTTGGATTTCATGCTAAAAATTTAGCCTCAGTAGCAAAAGTGCATAAGTACTTTTTCTATGGTTGTCTGTTTATTTTCAGTCTTCAATGTAGACATGGGGCCTGGGTAATTATAACTCTGTTCACACATTTTCTGAATATCACATGACCGCCACTGGTTAGCTGGAATAAAACTCCCGTACAAACTGAGGACAACATTCTTCAGTGTCCTTTTGCTGTGTCCTGTGGGGGAGGTGGCAGGTCCGTGTTTGTGTCTGCCATTCTGCACAGCCTCTCTTGCTCCATGAGTCCTTCCTTCAGCAACTGCTGATGTTTCTGTCTCCCTTGGCCCCATCTGTGTCCTTCTGGGTGGGAGAAGAATGTCTGGCCAAGGCCAGCTTAAATGGCGGAGAGTGCGGCGGTGTCTCAGTGAGTCCACGGGAGCTGGGAAACAGATATGTGAGGGTGTAGAACTTTACGGAGTCTCTAGGATTCCTACATCTGGAGGTACTTTGCTGATTTTGGTATCCCCATGGGGCTAGCCTAGAGCTCACCAGTGCAGTTTCCAGAGCTGGGTATCCGTGTACGGGGAGCAAGATTTTCTGAGCATGGCTACCCTCTCAGGGTAGGCAGATGGATTGTCATGGATTAGAAATAAATTCAAAAAAGGCCACGTGAGCTCTCTGCCTCATTAAATATCTATCCTAGACTTTGGCACTTTTATCTTACTCATCCCAAAGCAAACATCAACTTGCCATAGTTCTGATTTTAACTTAAAATAAAAAAAACCCAAAAACACTTGCCCCCACAAGAAACATCTCTCCCCCCGCCCCCGCTGCCCCCGTCTCACTTCCTGTATCTTTAAAGTGCTAGCCCATTCTGGGCTTGGATGATTATATTTGATGGAAATGCCTTCACTGCTTGGCATTTTGGGTGGTGGAGTAGAATGGGAAAAAGCAAAGGAGATGGTTGACTTCCACGGGAGTCAAAGCCCCTGCTCACGAAGGCGATCGGCAAGAATCTGAGACATGGCCCAGTGGGAGTACTGGGAATCTGGGGGTGGGGTCCTGGAAACCACATCAGAGAGGACACAGGAGACCCCGCCCACTCCCAGGGTCAGCGGTGCAGACCCGGGACTCCAGTAGTCTCTTCTGGAGAATTTCTACCTCGGTGGCTTGGGAATCGTGGAGACCATTTCTGGCAGACACTCTATGTAGGATAGAGTTAAGGGGGCTGGAAACACACAATGTCCTTGTCACACATTCCTGTTTTAATATGCTAATATTCCACCTACCCCCAGGACTGAGACTACTAGTAACTCTTTGACCTTTTTACAGATAAACAGAAAACTGTGCTATATGTAACAGTGCCTGTAGCACCGCTGGCTACTGCATAATAACAACTTTATCTCTTTTGTTTCGGTGCTGGGTTGACATTATTTCTGTCCTGGAGATCATTAAATACACATTGTTTGGAGATACGCCTAAAAATGATAAATCGAAGAGCTTTCTATTTCTGCAACCTGGCTTTCATATCACAGAATATTTTCTTTCTTTGATGGCTCACCTCACCACGCAACTGCCTCATTCATGAAAGAAATCTAGATTAATAAAATGCTGTTCAGAAAGATAGTTCTATTTTTTATGGTTTCTTTCCATAGCCCTTAAAAATCCCTTAAACATTTCCCAAATTTTTGGTTTGCTCTCTTATACTGGTTTGCTCATACTGGTCTCCTTTCCTTTAGTTTTTTAAAAAAATTATTGTGTGTATGCATGTATGTATATATACAAATATATGTGCATGTGTGGGATGTGTACATGTGTGTGTGCATGTGTATATGCATGTGTGTGTGTGTGTGTGCGCGTGCTTGTGCACATGCATGAGTATGTGTATGTGTGTGCATGCAGGCATGTGTTCACATGCAGGCATGTGTGCATGCATGCATAAGTGTGTGTGTGTGTGTGTGTGTGTACTGTGTGTATGCACATGCATGCTGCTGCATACACATAATGCACATAGAGGTCAGAGGGCTTTCTGAAGAGTTAATTCATTCTCTCCACCATGTGGATTGGGGAGAGAATTCAGTCTGGGTGACAAGTGGCAACTCACTGCGCTATTTCCCAAGCTTTTGGCTGTTGTTGTTTTATTTATTGCTTTAAGTTTATATTCTTTCTCCAGCCCCAACTCCCCCCACATCCTACTCACCCAACTCTATGCTATCTCCTTCTCTCATTCTCTCTGGAAAAAAAACCCAACAAAACCCAAGGAAACTAAATACACACAAAAGATGGAAAAACAAACAAACAAACAAACAAAACCCCAAACCAAACAGTAACAACAACAACAACAACAAAAGTACACAAAAAATATTGAGTCTGTTTTTGTACTGGCCAATCCTGAGCACAAAGCCTCCCTGGATCAAGGCTGAGATAGTCAGTGGCGCCCCACTGGAGAAAACTGGTTTCCCCTTTCCCAGCAGGTATCAAAGGCAAACAGTGTCTTGGGTAAGGTGGGGCTTTGTGTCCTGATCCACTCCTCTGTGCTGCTGATGTGATTTTGTCTCCTCCAGTTCTTTCTAAGATTTTTTTTTTTGTTGTTGTTGTTGTTGTTTTGTTTTGTTTTGGTTATGGTTTATAGAGACATGTGTTGTTCTGGGTGTCCTGGAACTCACTGTGTTTACCAGGCTGACCTTGAACTCATAGAACTCACTGGTGTATGCCTCCCAGAGTGCTTAAAGGCTGTTGCCATCACTACAACATTTTTTTTTTAAAGTCAGAATGAATTAAAGTCCACAGATTTATTTCAATCGTCATTCTGAAAAAACAAACAAACAAACAAACAAACAAAAAACAAAAAAACCCAAACAACAACAACAACAAAAAAAACACCAAAAACCAAAAAACCCAAACCAATTGAACTAAAAATATCAATATTGACGATAAGCACAAAAATAATTAAACAAAGAATTAAACTTTCCTCAAATCAAGATGATTTTCTAGGTAATCATGGTCCCCATAAAAGCTTCAAAACCTCTATTTGTAGAAACGAGAGAAATTGTACTGTAACCCGCATTTCACAAGAGAATTCAATCATGCTAAATAAATTTCCCATGCAAGTAATGAAATTCAGTTCTAATTCTGACCAAGGCAGTTCAAAGGTAAGAAGTTATTTTGGACTCGGTTGTGTAAAGGTCTCCCACAGGTTTGATTTTTCTTCATTTGTCTAGAATAATCGATTTCATTTGTTCTCAACCATATCAGTGGCTTATCTTGGAACGGCTAGCAGATGAAAAGACGGCCCTCCCTGCCCACAGGCCACTTGTATAGGAACCACCCACTCAGGCAGAGAAGGAGAGGTGCCTGGAAAGAAGTAAGATGGGTCTAAGAGAGTCAGGAGGTTCTTAGACAAGAGACTCTATTGTAGCAGGAACGCCAGGATGGTGGTGGGGGGTGGTGGTGGGGGCTCTCTGCAAACTCTCGAAGCCACAAAAGCATCTCCTGTAGGCGAACTTAATTGAGGACTGCCTGAGAGACCATAGATTGCTGGTGCCCACAATGCCAGCCAATCAGAAACTGCGGTTTAGAAGCAATGCTTTCTAGTGACCAATAGGGTGCGGGTAGAGGGTATTAAAGGTGCTTGCAGTCCTGTTCAGACCAGCTTGCTGCAGTGTCCCTCACCTGTTCCTGGTGTCTGTGTCATTGACTCTGCCACATCACCTTCAACCCCCAAGGGCAGATAGGGTCAGTCCGCAAGTAGTGCGGGGGCATAGGCGGCAACGTCTCACGTTTATATCTACTTCATACATTTTAGACTAGTATGCATTTTTTAATGAGAGAGTTTTAATCCGTTGCTTTCTTGGTAGAACATCTTTAATGATAGTTTGTTTAGGATGAACATCAGACTTGTTTGCAATGCATTCTTTCAGTGAGAATTCAAGAAGGGAACTGGGAAGCGCTGGAATCATAAGACTAATAATTGATGGAAGTGGTAAGATACTTTGTACTGGAAAGCAAAAGCTTCAATTAACCACACCAGAGGGCAGGACTGCAGTGGCCCAGGTTGGGCTAATTCAGCAACGGGGAGTAAACCCATGTCCCTCTTAATTGCGTCTTTGTCTGAGCTCTCTAGCATCAGGGAACGCTGAACCCACTTAAAAGTTTGTCGCGTGATGTTAAGAATTAAACTCCACCTTTTTATGCGATAGCAGATGTCTCCCACGGAACCACACAAAAGCCATCAGACAGGATGCTGGGAGCATCAAAGCCTAGCATTTCTAAGGAAAGTCTTCCTTAAAGGGTCACTTCCTTTGGATTTGGGGAGGAAGTTATGAATCAAATAGACACACAAGCAGAGACTCCCCGGGGTGATCTCCAGATCCCAGGGTCTGTGATTCTCCATGGCTACTGCCACCCCTTGGGTCCCTGTCCCCTTCTTTCTCTGGGTGGCTAAGATCAGGCTCTTACTGAAGGGGAAGGGGCAGGTTCCTGACTCTACTCTTTCTCGTCTTGGTGTTCTGTCATTGGACTGTGGTTCCATCCAGGACAGCAGCTCCTGAGGACACCACAGCTGTGATTTTTAAAGAACTAGCCATCTTCTTGGCTGTTCCTTTAGGCCCATGGCGGTGACAGCTTTTTACTGGACACAGTGCTGTGCATTCGCGCCTCTCCCATTACTTTCCTTCCAGCCTGTCCACTGCTATGAAAACAGCCCATGGTTTAAATTCATTGCAACCTTCTTGTAAGTGAGATTCCTTCCCCACAATTCTGGCTGATAGGGCAGAACCAAAGTTATCACAAACCTGATAGAAACCACGATGAATTGAAATTTTGAGCCGCACAAACATGTGTCCGAATCACAAGCCGCTTATTATGTATAAAACACCGAGAGATTAGGCCATTGAAATTCCAGGTACAAAAGGCCCGAGCAAATGAATCAGAAACCAAGCAGGATTAATGGTATTAATCACGTATTTTCATAATCACCCTTACCACCTGCTGCTGACACATTCCAAACAGACTTCGAGAAATAAATCACGAGAACCGTGTGGAGTGAGGAATTAGAATTTAAGTAGGTCAGAGAGAAGTTCAGAACCCAGCTCATGTAGTACTCAGTCTACTTACACATTCTCTCTCTCTCTCTCTCTCTCTCTCTCTCTCTCACACACACACACACACACACGCACACACATGCACACACACACACACGCACACACACACATACACACACACACACACACACACACATGCACAACTGTTGTCATTGCTTGTCTATTGGAAGAGTCACTGCATATTGAGGGTCCGGAACTCAGCTAGATTTTAGATTTTGAGTTGAGCATAAAATGCTGTTGTCATGCCCACATATGAATTATCTATGGTCTGTGCCCAACACTACATGACCTACCACAAAATAGCTGTGGACAGACTGGTGTGTTTTCAAAGTGAACTATAAACCAGAGAACAGTGGCATGTCTTCACAGTTTCAGCACTTGGAATGCTGAACCAGGCAGGAGGATGGATGAGTTGGACGCTGTCTGGGCTACACTGTAAGATACTATCTTAAAACAAAACAGTAAAAACAAAGAAAATATGCTCCCACAAACTGAACCATCAAACAACAACAAAAACTCAGCAAGATATAATTTTAGAAGAATGTAAGTTTCTATAGCTTTGTTCTTTAGTTTTGGCATTTTAGTTTGTTCCATTTTAGTGGGCTAGCATCCAAATTTACTATTTAACATATATTTATATTTTGAATAGGAATTAAACTGAGTTGCATTGAACCAAGAATGAACTAAGAGAGAAAGCTGAAGGCTGAGAATAGAAACTATTCTCAGGTAATATCAGAAGCGACAGGGTTGCCAAGATGTTGGGAAGACATGTGTGAAAAGGACAGAGCTTGTAAGAAGATGCGGCTGCAGTCAGATGCTGTTTCTGCACACATTAGAAATTACTACCCTTAAAAAAATTTTTTGATTACTATTTTTAACCATGTCCACTTTTCCTCTTTTTGTGGGGAACAGCAAGAATAGATAAAAGGCATTTCTTTCTAGAAAAGATTATGAGCTAGTTCAGAATTTGAGCAAACTTCTGAAGTCAGCAAGAGAAAGAAATGTTACCACATCCCATAGGCCACTTTGAAATCCCCAGGGAGCGCTGAGCTGACAGCACTGCCCCCTGGTGGTATTTTATGTTGTTGCAATGTGAGTAAAGATTTAAACCTGTTTCCAACACAAAACAGTTAAAAAATGTACTCTTATTTGACGGCGACTATTATCTTCCCGAGGGATAGTTAGAGATATATAATATCTGTGGTATGGATAAGAAGACTTTAAGCTCCTGCCCCCAGACTGAATCCATCTCTCTTCTAGGAACCCATGTCTAGACACCAGGGTCTCATTGTGAGGGCCTAAGCACCTTCTAAATCCTTCTGAGAACAGAAAACATGAAACACTTATCTAATAAAACAACCTTCATGAATTTGTGGTATATCTTACTCAGACTCAAAGCGTAGAACTTTTTTAATTTTTAATTTTTAATTTTTTTATCTTCGTCATTTGTCAATTTTCAGCGTTCTGAAGATGACTGTCACTCATTTGCCCGCACACACCATCGTGAGAGTAGATCCTGAGACACCCGGGGGGGATAAGGATAACAGTCAGCTCACAATTCCTCGCAGTGTGTTTGGCCTAAGCACGGCGAGCTTGGGATATGCTTGTGATTTGAAGTCCCTTGGCATTCTCCTCTTAGCCTTGCTGCGCCACCTACTGGACAGATACTCACAGCGCTCTCATTTTACCGTTGATTCCTACAGATTGCTTTCAATTTAATTTTGCTTTATGATGATGTGAAGCTTCTTGTGACTCTAAAGTAAAATTAACAAGATGAATCTGGTGATCATCTCTCTATTATTTCTTCTGGCTCCTTCTACCCGAAGGTACAGGTTTATTTTTAAATGCCGTGATGTGTTCTTATTAACATATCAATATATTGCTATAAAACATTAATTTCTACCGGTATGTCTCATTCTTCCTCATTAGGTAAGTAAAGAATATTTTACAGACCCATGTCTACCTAGAAAAGTGAATATGTATGTGTGTGTGTGTGTGTGTATATATATATATATATATATATATATATATATATATATATATATATATATATATATCTTCAGGTATACATAGTACCTGACATAGTAGGTTTGGCTTTATATTAGGCAATCTGAAAATTAAGTTTTTGAAAACAGATGAAGTCATGGGCAACACTTTTAAAGGCATCACTGTTCCTTGCTTCTGTTCAGAGACAGGATGGCTGTCTACACAGATCCACAGCTCCTGATCTGCGCCCTCTACTGGCCATTCACTATGTGAGCGATACCGCACCACAGCCAGCTCCGAGATCTCTGGCTGTCTTTTCACATCTTAGGACACGTTTACAAACACAGCAATCTCCCTTTATCTATGACTCATTTTTTTTCTGATGGTTCAGTCACCCATAGTCAAACATAGGCCACAAACATTAAATGGAAAATTTCCCAAAATACATTTCCCAAGTTTAAAATTAGGTATTATTCTAAGTACAGTAATTAAAATCAGTCCTTTGTGTTGCCTGACTCTATCCAATCAGGGATGTGAGTCATCTGGTTATAGGCTATTTATGCTGTATAATCTACTTGCTTCATGTCAGCAGAAAAGGGAGAGAGAAAAATAAATAGGAACGCATTGTTTATATGTTTAATTCTGGTTTATTATTACTATTTATCTCTTACCATGTTTAGGTTCATGGACTCAACTTTATCATTGGTATGAGTATAGAAAGAAAGAGCAGTACATCTAGACTTCGATGGTACCCATGGATCCAGCAGGGACCTTGGGATGTAGCCACATGACTAAGGGATACTCCTCTGAGGCCTTTTCCCCCCACATGCTTCCTGGTGCCTTTCTTCTCCCTTCACATATACCTGGCTTTTCTCTTTGTCTGTTTGCCCCTAAGCCATCTTCCTGCTCCATTTGGATTCTATTTCCCACAGTTATTCCTTAACACGGGGGTTGGTTAGAGGGGATGTGTGCTAAGAGCCCCCTTTCAGTGTCTGCTGGGCTCAGGCTATCCCAGTTCACAGGTTTCTCTATGTCCACCCACATACTAGAGTCAGAGAGACCCACCGGTTTCAGCTGCTCCTCCCAGACTGTCCCTCCAAGGTTTGTGGCGACAGCTTTGATGACTTTAATTTCTCTGTCTCTTGGCTGTAACAGGAAGCCTTCAACCTTCCCTTTGTCTTTGGTAACACATTAGGAAAGCCACTCATGCCATAATATAACTGATAGTTCATGCGATCTGCAAATAATTAAAAAGAAAACCCCACACATTTGGTTCAAAGTGATGGAGTTCCAGCACTTCCGTATCACTGAGTCGGCCAAGGGGCTTTGTTTTCGCTGTTCTGGTTGCCGTGCTTCTAGGGAGTGGTTTGGAAAAGTAAAAATTCTTGTCCAGTCGGCACTGTTTTCTAGAGGAAGCAGCCAAAACCATAGTCTTTTTGTCATCAGTATTCATCTAGCGTGTTTTCTGCGGCACTTCAGATGCCCTTCCATTCATAGCAGGTGATAGCCTATCAAACCACTGAAAATATAACCCGGAAGTGGATTGTACACTCTTAACCTCCCAGACAGCTTGACCTCCACTTCCTTAAAGCACACAGAGTATTTACTTTAGCCTACTGTTGGACAAAATCATGGCACAGAAAATCCACTGTCTAATAAAAATGCTCCGTATGCCGTATAATTTGGTGAATACTGACTATGGAAAGCAAAAGCCGGACCACAGCATAGACATGCATTTGTAATACTACAAAGTTTAAAAAATGATTAGTCAAACGGGGACCATTGATTTGTTGCTTAAACCATGTGGTCACACCCCATCCCACACATCTTAATACTTGGATGCGCCACTGTACTAACCTCCAGAGTTTGGTCTACTTCTGTTGGATCCTCCTTCCTCTTCCTTCCCCTCCTCTCTTTCTCTTCTCTAGTCTTTAAGCAGCTCTTCCCTGCTATTTTTGCAATGTCTATGCTAGTTTTTTTTAAACTGTCTTTTTATCTTTCTCAGTTTTCTTCATGGCCATGAGATGCAATGCTGTGTACCACTGTCCAATTCTGTTTCCTCACCACAAACCCCATTCCCTAATGGGAACGACTTCCCATTAACCAAAAGCTCTAAAACTGTGAGCCAAAATAAAAATGTCTATACTTAAAAATAGGTTGCTTATCATGAGTATTAGTTACTGTGATGCTAGCTGACAGAGCCCTCCTGGATGTTGCCACAGATGCTAGCACTGGTCACACATGTCATGTCCTACTGCTCAAGAGATGTCTGGGACTGACATTTCTTCCTCCTTCCTCCTCCTTCTCTTTCTCTTTCCCCCCTCCTCCTTGCTGACAATTTCTCCTCCCCCTCCTCCCCCCTCCTCCACCTCCATCAAGATTTTAGCAGTCACAGGCACTAGGGAAGCATGGTCCTAATAAACCAGGAGGAAAATGCACTGGTGGCAGCAGTATTGGGATAAAAGCTTCTTAAGTGGCTGTAAGAGGTCCCTAAGGTTGTTCTTGGATGCTCTGCTCTTGGTGGAGAAGACAGAACAGACAGAGAGAGAGAGACATGGCCCTGGGTCTAGCTCACCTTTGCATTCTTGGGTAGAAGGTGGGGAACTGAGCAGCTGAGATTGGGAGATGAAAGGACAGAAGGCCGAGGAGCTCACTTTGTTTTGAGCTCATTGTGTTCAGGTAGCTTCACATCTGAAACCAATTTATCTTTAAGGCTTTCACAGTTATCCTCTCTCAATACAGGGCATGGAAACACAACTCTATACAAAACTCAGCTTTTGTTTTATAGTTAGGAATAAAAAAAATATTGATGGGAACAACTTAAAGAGGTAACATTTAGGGCAAAAATACCTCCATCAAAGACAAACTAATAATTCCAAATCATGGCAATTCAATAGGAGGAAAGATGTTGGAGAGAAGAAAGGCTAGGGCACAGGGTCCAGGCAGCAGGAAGAAAGTTCCCCTGGGGAGGATGAGAAACATACCCACATGCTGGAAACAACCACCAGTTCTGCCAATTAACTTACCAATGCATTTGTCTTTATTTTGTGCACTGAAACATTAACAGTCTCTCCCCACCTCTCTCTCTTTTCCCCCTTTCCCTCCCTCCGTCTTTCACATATATGGCAGGACCATGATGCTCCAGTTTCTAGAATGAGAAGTCTCAAAGGTTTGGTAATACGATTCAAAGGTTATCAAGAGGCAAAGAAACAATGATTCAAAATAGAGCATTCAAGACAATTTCTGAGGAGTCCACTGACACTCCAGTGTGCAGGGCATACTAGTGACATAAGGCCATATCAGAAACAATTTATATATAGGGATGTAACATCAAAGTAGACGCTCCCTCTGTAAGTTTGTTACCACACTGATAGCAGAACAACAAGTAACTGTGTGTTTATGAGCCTTCTGTATTTTCTGTGTTTCAGATACTCACTCTCTCTCTCTCTCTCTTTCTTCCTTCCTTCCTTCCTTCCTCCCTCCCTCCCTTCCTTCCTTCCTTTCTTTTTTTTTTGTTTTGTTTTGTTTTTTTGAGACAGGGTTCCTCTGTGTAGGCCTGGCTGTCCTGGAACTCACTCTGTAGACCAGACTGGCCTCGAACTCAGAAATTCGCCTGCCTCTGCCTCCCAAGTGCTGGGATTAAAGGCGTGCGCCACCACACCCGGCTTTCAGATACCGTTTCTCTCATACCTGAAGAATGAACTTNAATGCTTTTTGGCTTTCTTTCCAATTCTAATAAATAAACCCACCAAGAAATTCTGCTGGACCCAATACCCAGGGCCTTGTACACGACAGACAAATACTTTATTACTGAGCTATATCCCCAAACCCAAAGCATATCTCTAATACTGTCAGATTAGAGCCCAGAGAAATTGGACAGTTTTTATTTTGTGGTATGTGTGTGTGTGTGTGTATATATATATATATGTGTGTGTGTGTGTGTGTGTGTGTGTGTATATATATGTGTGTGTGTGTGTGTGTGTATATATGTGTGTGTGTGTGTGTGTGGTATGTTTATACGTGTGTGTACATGGTGTGTGTCTATATAGTATATATGCGTATGTGTGTATGTGTTAGGTATGTGTATGTACTTGTGTGTGCTTTTGTTTGAGTGTTTGTAGATGTGTGGTGTTTGTGTATGTGTGGTATGTGTTTATGTGGTGTGCGTGTATGTGTGTATTTGTGGTGTGTGTTTTTGTGTTAGTTTTTGCATATGTGTATTGTATATATGTGTGTGCGGTGTGTATAGGTGGTGTGTGTGTGTGTGTGTGTGTGTGTGTGGTGTGCATTTTTGTTTGTGCGGTGTGCTTTTGTTTGAGTGTGTGTTTATGTGTATATGTGTGGTGTGTGGTTATGTGTGTATGTGTGGTATGTGTGTATGTGTGATGTGTGTATTTGTGTATGTGGTGTCTCTCTGTGTGTGTATGTGTGTAGTGAGATTCAGTGGAGGCCTGTAGTTAACAGTGAATCCTGGGAGGACGACTTGTACCTTGCTACTTTTCTGTTTTAATGGTGGATGGATAGTGGCTCTCACAGGCCCTGCTCTCCCCACACGGATTCCCCACCTGGACTTACTGCTCTTAGCGTCTTTGTCATTCAACAGGAGCTCTCTGAAGCAGACACAGGGGCCTTCAGGTGACATTCAGCAAGTCCCAGAGCAGATGTAACCTGCCAGAAGCACAGTTCATACTTTAGTCTGCTTGTCACATGCAAATCTGACATGAAAGGTCAACAACGTTTCCAGAACAAAGTTTGAGACGCCCAGGCCTCATCTCGGTACACTTACCTTGCACACTTTGAACCATGTTTTAATCTTGCCTTTTTACCACAGTCTCGAAGTAAACTCAGCTCCCTGCTAAATTTTCATCCTTTTAAATGTGCTTATTTTGTTTGGGTGAAACCCTACTTTCCCATTCCACCCCAGTTTTCCAGATTTCATATCACACATTTAAGTATTTATTGATCAAATTTCCTGGGCACCCTGGAGTGTGGGTAGTGAATTATCTAGTCCTCAGGACTTTAAAAATCACTGGGCTCTGTTTGTGTTCTCTCTTCTTCCCGTCCCACCTTCCAGCTACACAAGGATCTTTAGTTTCTTTGTATTCATCTTATGCAGTAGCTCCCGCCGGATGCCCCGTCCTTATGCCAGGCCACAGCGATCAGGCTCTCAGCACTTCCCACTGAAGTTCAGACCCTCAGTAGTCAGTTCTACACTGTCTTCCCTGTCCTACTACTTCACACTCCTGGCTTGGCATCGAGATCCATGAGTTATTTGGGGGAAGGTCTACTCGTTTCTGCCACAGATGTTTAGGAACCAACCTGTGGAGCATTCCCATGGCTTTTTGATGTGCAGCCAGGCTGCAAAATTTAATTCCCTTTCTTGCTTTTTCCTAGCTATATGGACCCATGGCTGTCAGTAGTCAAATATCATACACCGATGAGCCTTTGCCTCTACACAGCCTGCTAGAATCTCTCCCTGAAGGGAAGTCTTAAGGTCTCGATGTGATCTTAAGGTCTAATAGCATGCCTCTTTCCCCTAGCCTCTCCTGAGATCTGCTGACTGAGGGAACTGCCCAGCCTTAGTGTCTACTTTCCCCCATCCTTAGTCTTGGGAACAAGAGAGCCAACTTAAGTTGCAAAAGCACTACATGCTCTTAATTGCTGAGCCAGCTTTCTGGACCTGTTTTATCACTTTAAAAAATCTTTTTTTCTTTACTATGAATCATGAGAATAAAAATGTTCTCGCTAAATAAGAACTGTTGTTTATGTATCATCTGGCTATTGAGCTAGTATGTGGTAACTAGTCATGAGAATTTAGGTAAAGCCAGCCCTCAGTGTCTAAGCATGCTATGTCTACAGAGTCACCTAATGGAAGAGAATCCAAAACTGCATAGATACAGTTTCTTTCTTCTTGTCTTTAATAGAGACACAGTGCCGAAGGGCAGCTATTTACAGTCTTTATGCTCTCCCAGACACTGCAAGCCACCGAGGAAATGACATGAAGAATACAGGACAGTGAGTGTAAATTACATGTAAACGCTACATCATAAACACTACATCATGGAATGAGGGAATGACCTCATTTGGATTTTTGATGAGAACAGAGATTTAGGGTTTGTGCTGCTACTCCTGCTGTGGATGTTTAAGCTCAGGGGTCCTGGAAGGAAGGGGGGGTTTCTAGCTACACATGTCTGGAATGTAGAATGAGTACTTGCATGGGGGAAATCCTACCTACACAAGTCTAGTGTGCAGAAGGAATGTTTGCATGGCTACAGTATGAATTACTTGGACCCCGCTCAACATTCACACAGGAGCTCGGGTTAAATAAGTCAACCATTCCCTCACAGTGCTGTAAGTTTGCTTCCTTCTACCCTTTTGTGGGTTACACGAAGTCTTTTCTGCTGTTGTTTCTGTCCTTGGCACGCTAAGAATTCAAATTGGGAAGGTATAATTCCACTTGCTTGCTATTTACATAAAGTGTGGGTTTTCTTGTTGTTGTTTTTTGTTTTCTTTTAATGAATGAAATAGGTCCCTAACAAGCCCTGTGGAACTGTTTCCTCTCAAACCATTAGGGGTTGCTATAGCAACAACACAATTACCATGCCCAACTCACGTGTAAAATATATACCAACTTGTCACCTACAAAAACCATACACCTATTTTTATTTTTTCAATTAAATTTAAACAAAAGTTCTTATCCTCACACACGGTTCTAATTTAATTTTTGTTGTTGTGATAAAACATCCTCACGAAAAAGCAACTTAGGGGGAAAAGAGTTTATTCAGCTTCTGATTTCAGTTTATAGTCTATTACTGGGGCAGGCCAAAGCAGCAATTCTAGCAGCTAGTCTATCACATCCACAGTAAAGAGCAGAGAGAAATAAATGCTTGCAGATCTAATAGTTTTCTTCTTTGCTTCCTCACAGCTAGTTGTCTTCACTCTTTAACTGTTCACGATCCTCTGCCTAGGGAATGGTGCTGCCCACAATGGGCTGAATTTTCTTATAGCAGTCAACGACCAGGGCAACATATCATAGGCTAATCTGATCTAGATTATGGGAGAGGAAGTGGAAAGACTATAAGAGTCAGAAGGGATGGAGGACACCAGGACAGCGAGGCTCTCCAAATCAACTGAGAAGTCTCACATGAACTCACAGATACTG
This sequence comes from Mus minutoides, assembly GCA_902729485.2. Taxonomy (NCBI): domain Eukaryota; kingdom Metazoa; phylum Chordata; class Mammalia; order Rodentia; family Muridae; genus Mus; species Mus minutoides. The sequence goes on along the minus strand of LR749665.1, from coordinate 1,839,047 downwards.
AAGCAGCAAGTATAGGGACTGCTAGGTCTGCACCAGAGTTTCTGTGTATAGTTTATAGCTTTCAGTTTAGTATCTTTATGCGACTCCTGAGTGTGTGAACCAGTGAGTCTGTGATTTGTGTGCTTTCTGTTGTGCAACTTTAATATGATGGTTTTTGTTTTATCTTATTATGTTTTATTTTGTTAAAAAATGAAATAAATGCCAGTACACCACTGACCAAGGAAAAGTTTAGCTGAGGCAAAGTGGTGGTATTTTCATATAACCCTGCACCAAAAGAAGTTGCCAGAGGCAAGAAACAATGTAGCAAATTTAAATGGAAGGTAGTAGACATAAATCAGACAAAAGCCCAGATATCCAGGAGACACGACAGAGCAAGGGAAAACTTGAAAGCGCGCACACACACACACACACACACACACACAAGTGTGTATATACCAGTGTGTGTGTGTGTGTGTGTGTGTGTGTGTATGAGAGTGTGCATGTATGTGAGTGTATATGTGTGCATGTATGTGAGTGTGTGAGCAGGTGAGAGTGTGTGTGTCTGAATTTCTCAGAAAATAACAACAGAAATTTACTGTGGCTTTAAATATATAAACTTAGAGTCTCTCACCTGTTTTAGTAACTTTTTTCTATCTTGTCTCATCTTTTAGGTTAAGTATTTTTATTATTATATTTCTCCTCTTCCTATTTAATCACCATATATATTTAAACCTGAAATGGAGATTATGATATTCTAAAGGTGTTTAGATCTGATACGAATATGTAGATTGCCATATTCTAAAACAAAGGTTGTGAGAATTCTTGAGTCAAACAAAACCAAACCTGCCCACAAAACTCTGTTCATAACGCCAACCTGACAGTTAAAACTAACGAACACATCAGGTATTTGCAATTCTTTTTTTGAGATAGCATCTCATGTAATCCAGGGTAGTACCTAATGCAATGTGAATTCCTGCTCCTTTGCCTCTACATCCTGAGTGCTAGGACTATAGGGCTATGCCACTAGTCCTGTGTACACGGTGCTGAGGATTAAACCCAGGGCCCTGTAGATGATAGAGAGGTACTCGACCTCCTGATCTACATCTCCAGCCTCTGCTTGTTCTTTCATTGATTTCTGTTCTGCGTATTACTGCTTAGCATCAAACGCAGGGAGGGCCTCATGGATGTTAGACAAGTCTTCTGCTGTTACCAGATGCCCAGCCCCAGTTATTGCTTTCAGATCCAAGCAGCACACGATTTACCCAACATTCCAGATAAAACATAATGTAGACTACTCATGCTACTTTTTTTTTTTTTTTTTTTTTTTTTACCTTTTTGGTGCCGGGTCTCAATGAGTGCCACAGGATGACCATGAACTTATTACCCTCCTTCTCTAGCTTTCATACTAGCTTGCCTTACAGGTAAGCACCTGCTCGTCTAGCAAACTCATTTAATTTCTCTCTCTCTCTCTCTCTCCAACCCTTCCCTTGACCTTTCTTTCTCTCTCCCTCAGATGAAAAACATCCATCAAAACAGCCTTCACTTAGCAATGGCGATGCTATGCCCGACCCTTTGTCTTTCTTAAGTGCTGCAAAGGCAGAAGAAACAGGAGACAAGATACAAAAAAAGGGATACAGCTAAGATTGCCTAGAGGCGGAGGTTGAGGAGGAGGAGAGAAATGAGGAGGAGGAGGGAAGAAGGAGGAGGAGGAGGGGAAGGAGGAGGAGGAGGAGGGGAAGGCGGAGTGGAACCTTTACTGATGCTAGCCATGGGTCAAGGCTGTCTAGGGACACTGAGGCTGGGCAAGGTCTTGAGTGCTTTCTAGACATAGGGAAGATCACCTGTCAATCATAGATAACTGAAACTGCATGTCAGCTAGGATAGACAGTATAGACAGGGATGATCCATAGCGTGCCGCTGATGGTCTTCAAGCTTCTAGACAAGCTAGAGGTACCAGTGACCCCCAAGCCACACTGCCTCCTTACTGTGATGATATCTCTACCTGCCTATGTTTACTGTGACATTTCTCCTCTCACCTGCAGCAGAATCGACACCGCGGTTTCCCTTGATGCCCCCCTCTGCTTCTACCGTGTTGACATTATGTCACACCATGGGTCATCCTCCTCCTCCACTTGATGATGGTACAGCCATCTTCACTGTTCTCAGACTGGGCTCCATCTCACTTTCTCTGCATTTTCCATCTGAAGGAGTGTGGCTTTCTTTCTTTCTTTCTTTCTTTCTTTCTTTCTTTCTTTCTTTCTTTCTTTCTTCCTTCCTTCCTTCCTTCCTTCCTTCCTTCCTTCCTTCCTTCCTTGTATATGAGTACACTGTTGTCTCTTCAGACACATCCTTCCTTCCTTGTATGTGAATACACTGTTGTCTCTTCAGACACACCAGAAGAGGGCACTGGATCCCCTTACAGATGGTTGTGAGCCACCATGTGGTTGCTAAGGATTGAACTCAGGTCTTCTGGAAGAGCAGTCATGCTCTTAATCACTGAGCCATCTCCCCAGCCCCATGGAACGATTTTCATAAAATGCATGTGTACACTAAATACCCTGTCAGTGAGACACAAGCATGTTTTGGTTTATCTCGAAGACTTCGGACAAAGCTCAGACTTCTCTTGGCTATATGGGGAGTTCAATTGATATCTGTTACATTCCTCACCCCACCCTTTGTCACTGCTGGGCAAGCCACCATTTCACAACAGGGATACTGGCGGGGGCAGGGGGTGGGCAGCACTGTGAGCTGGGCTTGGGCATCAGATACACTGCTTTCCAGCTTCTTCTGGCAACAGCAATCTGCAATGGTGGCTGGAAAATACAGTCTAGTGAAGAGGACAGTTGAGTTTGGTAAGAAGCAGTTGGCTGTGGCTCTCTTGAACTGGTTTAAATGGGCTTGACATTTGTCTTTTGATTTTTTCCCCGTGCTATAAATACTCAGTGATCATCTGATAGCCTGCTCAGTCTGTATATGTCACCTGTATGTGTGTTTACAGGGATGACCATTTGGTATTGAATAACCAACTGGCGTCCTCCTCTCTGTCTTTCCCATCCTTACAGCATGTCTTGGTTCCTGTAGTTTTTACTGTAAGGTGAGGGCCCCCCTCGGCTTTCCCCATCCACTCTGGTAGGTAGAATGCTGTCATCCTTTTTCAGCTCATCTTTAAGCAGTCATATGGGTGAGATATCACGGGGGTAGCTTGTGACATCCCTAGGAGACACAATCTCATAGCAAGCGCCCTTTGAATCTTACAAGTTTTATGTCCCCTCTGTTGGAATGATACCTGAGCCCCAGGTGCAGGGGTGTGTTGTAGAGTATCATCTATCAGTCCATTTTTTAAGGGCCATTTGTATTCCTTAGCCAATAATAGAAATGGAAGTGATTATTATACAATCATCAGAACAGGCCTGATCTGGTTGGGAATCTGCTCACCCCCATATTCTCACTGTGGGAGAAGGGACGTCCTAAGAATACTTTGGTCAGCTTCTCAGTAGTGACTTGTTTCCTCTCATGTAGGTGTCAAGTGCCTGCCTGGGCGCTCTAAGGATGCAACAGCCTCATGCACACTTTGATTTTCAGTGTACCCGACCTTGCATTTAATCAGCAGCAGGGAACACCAGCCCCCGACTCTTCAGAGGCTGCCTGAACTGTTTGCTGTTTACACGTACTGAAAGCTCTTAACAGAAATAGCTCAGTGCACTCCCGACTTTCACCCTTTATGGAATTAAACTTCTCAAGCCTTGTCTTAAAAATACATATTTAGTTAGAACTTCCCACACATATGAGGCAGATGTGCAGTTTGGTCTTCATGTGGGTCCTGAACAACTGGAGCGGGGTGGGGGGTGGCTATCCCAAAAGCTGTTGCCTGAATGTGGAATATGGTCTTTTAGCTGAGATTCCTTGTCTGGCCTCAGTGAGAGAGAAAGCTCCTAGCCTCATAGAGACTTGAAGTGCCAAGGTCAGGAGATACCCAGGGGTCCCCACCCTCTCAGAGAAGAGGGGGATAGGGGATTGTGGGTGGGGGATGGAGGAGGATTGTGGGAGAGAGTGACCGGGAGGGAGTCAGTGGGTGGGATGTAAAGTGAATACATACATACATATGTATGGGTGGGATGTAATGTGAATACATACATACATATTTAGCAATGTACACACACAGAAGAGTGAATGTGTAGGTTAGAGGATACATGTTCTGTAACCTCTGGAGGGCACAGTCTCTGATGACTTCAGGTTCTTTTTGTCATTTGTAATCTGTGTGACCTTGTAGGGGCAAGGCTGGGACAGAGTAAAGGAAGCAGGTGATAGGAAACAGATTTCTAGATTTCTGTCTAGGAATACCTTTGACTAGTCTCTCCCTTTCTCAACACCACGTGGCTTATTTATTTGCTTAGAGTATATGGTTGTGTTTATGACAACAAAAATATGAATTTTTGGCGTAATCTCAATTGGGAGTTTAGGCAAGAAAGACTGTGTCTGTCTTATTCATTGATGCATCTTAAGTGTGTTGAACAGGTCTTGTATGGACCAGGTGCTCAACAACCATTTGATAAATTGAATTAAATACTGAGAAAGGAAATAGTAAGTTCTAGGACTTGATGCATTATTTTCCCTGGAGTTTGGGGATGAAGACGATTACTTTTAATCAAAAGTCCAAGGAACAAAGTCCTTAGATTTCCATCATAGGAAAGATGCTAGATTCTTTTCTCCTTTTCATTAAGAAGATTCCAACAAAACAAAACCGGAAATCTAAAACTACTCAGCCATGGGGACCTTGCTCTGGTAGCTGTGTGCACAGTGCCTGGAAGGCAAGTGCCAGTGTAGCTGATACAGGAAGCAGAGTCACCTATTTCCTGCCAGTTCCTTCTAGGGCAGTGGTTCTCAACATCCTAATGCTGTGACCCTTTATACAGATGCTCTTGTGTGGTGACCCCAATTATAAAATTAATTTTATTGCTACTTCATAACTGAAATTTTGCTAATTATGATTGTAATGTAAATACTCTTGGAGATAGAGGTTTGCCAAGGGGGTTATGACCCCCTTGAGAACCACCGTTCTGGGGTTAGGGTGAGCCTTTACCTCTCCTTCGCAAAATGGAAAAAGGTACGGGAGTATTCCATTTGTGTTATAGACACCAAGAAAGAGGTGGAGCAACGGCCATTCAGTTATCAGTGTTTGCCCTGTTGGTGGGTAAAACACTTGGTTAAAACTACTTTAAGGTTTGATGTGAGGAAGCCCTACCAGTGGAAAAGCCCCATGTAAACTCTGCTGGAGTAGCGAGGACTCAGCTTACTTTTCAAAAGAAGCAATTATTAGGTATCAGCTAACAGATGAAAAACCAGCAGAGTGCACCAATGTTACAATGTAACCATTCATGGAGAATCAACTCATGAACCCAAGTTAAATTGTAGAGGCTTATTTTGAAATACCAGATATCTTTGTTGTTGCTCCAATTCCTGCTGACTGATAAGCACTGGATCCTTCAGTGACTGAATCCCATTGCGTCTCTGGGAGTGAGCAGAGACAATGGGTGTAGTAATTGTGGGAACCAGGAAGAATACCTCTGACTGTTGAAGTCCTGACGCTTACTTGAGTCTTGGGTTGCTACTCTAGAGCTTTGCTTGTGATATGAAGATTTGTGGAGTTTCCCTGAAATGTGCCCGTGGGAAACTCTGGAATGTGCTGATCTCTCTATCTGGATCGTCCTTCAGAGTGATGGCCACTAAGGCAAGAAGGCTGACTCTCTGTATTCCTGTCAGTGCCTAGTCATGGAACATGGGTTGCTCTGAAGAGAATGCTTCTCCTTGTATGGAGTCACCACCATATGCAAAAGTAACAACATTCACACACACACACACACACACACACACACACACACACACACACACACACAGAGAGAGAGAGAGAGAGAGAGAGAGAGAGAGAGAGAGAGAGAGAGAGAGATGGCACCTGCCATCCCAGTGGCTGACGCATGAGGAGCCTGGTCAGAGTAGGGCAACTGTGTGGAAAGAGCATTTTCTGTATAACTTGCACGTAATAAAAAGGGCATTCAATAAGAAATTGTTGAGCTAATGAATAGGCATTTATTATGGAGGCAGAATAACGAGGGTGACTGATTTAAAGGTCATCAGAATGGATTTAAATGAGGTCAAAGGAAAATACCAAATGATAGTAATCCAAACTGGTCCACAGCCTCCAGCTGTGGCATCTGCTTTCCTCTGCTAACAATTGGTTTAGTCATTATAATTATTCACGGTCTGAACCTACTAAGTCTTGGGCAAACATAGCAGGAAAGACCCAAGAGGAGCTATGATCGGAAGCTGAACATGCTATGCCCCTATTCGTCGCCAAAGGGCAACTGCTTCTACTACGAAGAGTCTGATGGAAAACCTTAGAACTTCAAAAAGGAAATCAGTAGTTTGCAGGAAACAGGAAAGAACTGGAAAGGAACACTGATTTAATTTTTCCAAAATTATCGACTCTTCCTGCCAGAAGCCTTTGAGATACAAAAATCATCCACTAAGTTTTTTGTGTGAAGGCCATACTTAAGCATGGTCTGTTCTATTCAACTAAGGATACAGCTTCTCCTCCAAGCCTCTGGAAATATTTTACAGCCAGCAAATTAATCACAAAGACATTTGCCCTAAGATACAAATTCCTGCAGTGGATGGAGTCATAGAAAATTGGGGCTTGCATGATAATGCCAAAGATATGTCACCTTTGCCCAGTAGGCTCTATCTAACACTTAGCTTGTAAGAATTTCTGTCCCTTAAGACTTATCTGGTTAAAGGCACGGATTAATATTTAATGTATTTAGAAGATGTGATTGTTGTGCAAACGAGCCAATATTGCCTTGAAAAGTTTTTTTTCACTGATTATTCGGAAGTGGCACATTTTGCAGACATGTCCATCTGACACTCTGTTTTACGTCTTTGTGGGGGAATTTTTTTTTTTTTTTCTACACGGAATGGATATGTGATGGTTCAAGAATTTGAACATACCGAAACCTCATGAGTGCTTTTAGATTAGGGTAATCAGGTCAGTTTGGGAATTTGTTTCTCAGATGATGAGGTCATTAATAAAAGATGCTTCTGTTATGATTCAGGATCATGTGGTACCCAGATCAGTGACTTTACCTCCTCAGAGGATGTAGGCACAGAAACACACAGGCACACACCCACACACCTGTCACACACAGACATTCACATGTCTCCGGGAGCTTGAAATTCTACCACCAGCAAATTATATACCCTTTGTATAAGATTAGCCCTTTCCATGGTTCCCTGTTAAAATATTCCTAAATAGGGTGTCATTAAGGCAACAGGAGGCAGGGGCTCAACGGATGTCTATTTCCTACTTCTCACAGTAGAGAGAGAGAGAGTGCTAAATGTTGCCTGGAGACCCGCCTCACGCATGACTCAACACTGAGAGATATCACAGAATATCTAAATAATTTAAAAATAGAAATGGGAAGTTTAATAATACACAATTAACTATGTTTATTAGTAGCTAGCATAAAAGAAGAATGAACTTTGGTCTAGGATTGAAAGTGAGTGTTGTGCCTGGCATGGGTGATCCCCGTAGTAGTCCATTTTTACCACCTCCTATTATTTATCACCTGGACCCTCCTTTCAACGAAAGAATGATCAAGTTTCAAAATAAAAACATTTTTTTCCACGCAATCATATAAGCCTTGCTCTTATTCCAACTTCATTTAAAAGGGACTTCATATCTGTGTGCATTTTCTAGAAGATTTGATGCCTATAAGTCAAGGCAAAACCTGCCAGTGGCAGTGGCACCAGCTTGGTAGGTTTAAGTTAAACTGGTATACTACCTAGCTTCTACTGAGGAGGAGCGGCATCCANACACATATATATGATAATATGTAGATGATACTGTATTGGTGCTTTGATGAATGTTTTCCTATTTTCTAGGAGCTCTGAGTACATCTTAATGTTTGCTTCTGATTTATATGGGCTTTTCTTTCTATGACTGACCTAGTCACAGATGCAGAGACAAGTAGAAGAAGAAAGAGCAAGCTCTTCTATGCTCCGTCTCTTCTCTCCTTCATTTTCTTTCAGAACACAAGCCATATAGAACATCTTTTCTTTGTCAAAATCCTTTAATACTGGGCCACCTTAGGTTTTCCTGAAACCCTGAAGCCCATATACCTTTTCTTCCTCCTATGATGTTTAGAAAATTTATACCCCTATTTGACACGGGACCAGAAAATCAGGGAGCATATTGTATTATTCTATTCTTTGGAACTAATTTTTAACTTCAAGGGTACCACTAACTTTATTTTTAATGTCTCCCTTGTCAAAAACTATTTCAAAAGATGTTTTGAAGGAGCCAGGCGTAAGCAAATCAACAAGATTATTTTTTTTTTCCTCCAGGAAAATGATCTCCTTTCTTTTAAAAATTTCCCTTTTTATTTTAAATTGGTCTTTCTAGAATCAAACATGTTCCTAAAAACCTGAGAATCACAAATGGTTTTTAAAACTACAAGGCCATAGGCATCACTGGTTCAGTCACACACCTTCCTTAGCATGAGTTGGAAGACTTGTCAGAACTCTCTAGGGGATGGATAACTGACTGGCTGAAATTGGAATGTAGTAATGCCAAACTTAGACTTTTTTCTTATTATTTTCAATTTCTTTTTGTAGACAAAAAAAGTACAGATATGGGTGGTGCATAGGTTGGAACCACGTTTTTTGAGGTTGGCTGAGACAAATATTTGGTGCCTGCCCGCCTCCCTTAAGAGCTTTCTGGGCACTAAGTGATCAGATGATCTCCATTCCAGGGCTTTAGTCAGAAACAAGACAAAGAAGGGAGTGTGACAATCAAAAAGTGTCACTGAACCCACTGGGAGAGATGATCCCATCCAAGGTCAGTGTATGAGCCTTGCTTCATACATGTGTTACGTGATCCGTGGAAAGACTGTGAGATTAGAGTTGCCAGTTCAACCATTTCACTAATGACAGTGGGGGTATGTCATGGAAGAGGGACTGGCCGAGGTGACACAAGCAGGTGATGTGTCCCTGTGATCTGAAGACAGAGACTGCTATTCTATTGTTAGTTCACAACATTCTCATTTTGAGCAGAAAAACAAAACAAAACAACAAAACCCAACAAGGTTGAAGTTTTGTGTGACACCCCTACCCCACCCAAGTATTCCTCTCTCTAAATCAGAGTGTTCCCAGATGAAGATGACTTTGAACCCCTTAGTTTCCCACCTCTACCCCCCAAATGCTGGGATTACAGGTTTATGGCACAACTGGACCGAGTCTCTACTTCCTTGGGTTGATGTTTTCTGAGTTCTGTTTCCTGGCGATCATTACAAAATTTTGAAAATAATTCAAGCCATATATGTATGTGACATTTCTTGAATATTTCACATGACCACCAAGGGATTCTTCAAACTGACATTTTAAAATGCCAAGTAAATCTATTGCCAAGTATTTTTAGAAAATAGTTACTTTAATTTGAAACAATTTCTTGCTATAATAAGAGCTGTCTCATCTCTTCAACTGCCAAACACAGGTAGTCATAGGGCAATTAAATCATAATCTGGCTTTACTTAAGGGAATTGAATCCAAAATGTCAAAATATTGTTTATGGTAGCGAAAGCTTGATGTGAACACATGCTGGCGGGTTCTGGGGGCTGCTGAGGTGCCTCCCTTCACACACAGTGATTAGGCTGTTAAAATGAGTGCCCTGACCTCTGCCGTCCACACATGTAGACGCGATCACACGCCAGTTAGGCTGAGTTGAATGCACTTCATGAAGCGGTAGAGAAACCATGTCAGGGGTCAATTAAGGGACTAAGGATGTCAATAAACATCTCCTCTTTGAGCCACACGTTCATTCTGAAGACAGAGAAATCAAGAGGTGCTATGTTAAGAGTACAAGGAGTTTCCTATCTTCTGCTCCCTCTTAAGTATTCAGTGAGCACCCAGTCCATCCTGTTCAAGGATTCAGGGCAGAACGCTTAAGCCTCAGAGCACACTGCTATGAAATACTTGGAGGTTAGGTAAGGTCAAAAACATACTGGAAGGGAACAGGCAAGGGAATGAGAATTTTCTAGTCAACAGTAATTCCAGTGACAGAGCTCTGAGTCAGAACAGTCACTTCCGGTTCTCAGGACACGGAGGTTGTCACACTCTGAGCGAGCTACCTCTCAGCAGCGCTCACTCTCCTCTTGATGGTTTTCTCAGTACACAGAGACTTTCTGCTCTTGGGTCAGCTGAACGGGGCGGAGGGGGGGCTGTTTGCCAGAAAGAAGACACCAAGATCCATTTCCTTAACCTTAGTCTTTTTTTTTTTTTTTTTTTTTGGTTTTTCGAGACAAAGTTTCTCTGTATAGCCCTGGCTGTCCTGGAACTCACTTTGTAGACCAGGCTGGCCTCGAACTCAGAAATCCGCCTGCCTCTGCCTCCCGAGTGCTGGGATTAAAGGCGTGCGCCACCACGCCCGGCCTTAACCTTAGTCTTAATACGTCTAAAAACGCAGACTGAAAGTTGGGATTTAGTTTCAAGTCATCCTGAGAGTTCTGTTTCTTCCCAACATCTGGGTTCCCGCTGCCATTAAGATAGGAATTGTATGGGTGGAATATTTTTGTTTTTTTTTTTTAGCTTCACAATGAGACTTATCCTGAATAATCCATCTATCTTGGCAAGTGCAGAAAAGAGAGCTTTTTGGATCCTGTATCACCCCATCCCCACAGTAGCATAGCACTCTTCACGGCTTTGATTTTAATCTGTCATATTTGCGGATTTCACGGTTGTGAACAAACCACTCACAGAATAAAATGTTTAGAAAACCTGCGTCTGCACAGACATGAATAAATATCCTTGCTATTCCCTATATTGCACAACACAATACAATGCCCATCCACACAGAATTTACACTGCATATTATTACAATTAATCCAGAGGTGATTTTGCATGCAAGCCAATGCTATGGCACTCCACAGAAGAGAGATAAGTATCCGCAGATTTTGTTATCTCTTTGGGTCCTAAAACCACTCTGCTATGAATACTAAGATTTGACCATCTTAACTAATGCAGTAAAATCTATAGCTAAAATGGACATACTATTAAACTCTCTTCTAAATTTTTTTTATCTCTACCATACATTAGGACTGCTCTCAGACCTTACTGTTTGTGTAGTGGACTGTTTGTTAATGCAGAGAGAAACAGATGGTCAAAGAGAAAGGATAAAGGTCAGTAGCATGTCCACAAATGGGGCATCTGTACCGTGTCCTCCTCCAGGGCTATGGGCCCATCTTAGATAAGAGCCAGAAGTGAAGAAGGACTGCACATAGACAGTATATTCTGACTACAACCCACTCATGGACCACAAGAGTACATAAGATCAAACCAGTCCAACTACAGCATTGGGGAGAGGGGCTCATGAGCCCCCCCACCCATAATTGAGGAATTACTGACAGATGCTGGCTTTTGGGGGGAAGAAGTGTCAGTTTTCTCTAAGGGGGTAGCCCATGCTAGGTTGACCATGCTTTAGTAGATAATCACAAAACTATAGTATGTGAGTAGCCCAGGACACAATGGGTTATTAAGAACAAAAAGGCATAGGGAAAGGCGTGTGCATCTGTGAGGAGTGGGTAGTGAATATAATCAAAATTCATTCTATGAAATACTCAAGGAGTTAATTAATTATATTTTAAAAGTCAAGGAAAAATATTTGGAGGTAGACAATGGAAGTCAGTTTTTTCTTCTTCGGAAAATAAACTTTTGAAGTTCCTTGCTGTGGACCATCATGCATACGATGAATTATACAATGTTGCAGAATTTCAGGTTCTGCATTTAAAAAGGGAATTAGAGTAGACTGTAGGGAGATTAAAGAATACAAAGAACTTAACCCATCTATCCAGAGCGCGGACCACGCAACGTACTAATACAAAGAACTTAACCCATCTATCCAGAGCGTGGACCACGCAACGTACTAAGTTACCTCACTGTTTCTTCCTTATAGGGGAAAGTAAGTTCTATAAGGTTATGATAATAAGATTCACTCACTGCATACAAATATAACTTATATGATTGCAACTTCGAATTTCACGGATGCAAAAACCTAGAAGTAGTAAAATGTAAGACAATAACCCTTGGAGGATGCATACCCAAGTGGGCTGTCTTCAAGCTCAGCAGGGCCAGGAGACCCCGAGTAGTAAATAACTTGGAATCTGATTTCTCTCTCTCGGAACTATACTTAAACAAACAAACAAACAAGCAAACAAACCAAACATTCTCTTGTGGTGCCTTCAAGATGGTTTTGCTTAAGTAGCATGAGATAGCAGCATCTCTCCCAGATGGCCCTCTGTAAGCCGATCACAGTAGTCTACTTCAATGAAAGTGTAAGGGGTAAAGCGTTTCTGAGTGGAAAAAAAAAATGTTTCTTTTCTAGTAAACTGTGAAGTGGCAGCATAGAAAACACTAGAAATAAACACAAAATTGCTATGATAATGGTAACAGCAACTTACATCCCTATCACCAGCGTACCAGTCCTTGCTCTCCATATGATGCTAACCTGATTTCAATGACTTAGTTATCACTGAACAAATGTCAGCATTCTTTCTAGTGGGCGAGGAGTGTTGCTAAGGCTGAGTTCTTGGTCCTTGTCATCCAGCCCACTATTGATCTGTCTCTATTCTCTGTCTTGTGGTGGGGCTGTCCTCAATTGTCATCTTGACAGGGTTCTCCTGAGAGGTCCTATTTAAATGTGCTGGCCTCCCTTCATACGTCCTCTCTCTCACTGGCTTGCTCCAAGTTTCTCCTGCAGCATACGCTGCCCTCTCACACTCTCTATTTAAAACCAATTTTACACTATTTCTTGTTTTATTCCTCATACTGGAATGAAGAAAAGACTTTTAGTTGGTGTTGATTTTTTTTTTTTTAATTTGGAAAAAACAAAAACAAAAAACCCCAAACAAAACATGTGTGTCCCTAGTGGTAGAACCAGGGAAAATTATAGGTTTTGAATGAGTATGGGTAATGCATCACTTTGTAACTAAACCTGGACAGACATTCAAGTTCTGTGTGACTGAGGTGTCACAACAACGTCCTTCTGATATACCTTAATTTTTTCTTGTTTTCAGTCAACTGCAGCCAACTGTGGTCCAAAAATATTGACTAGAACACTCCAGAAAATACAATTCTAAGGGGGGAGGGGCTGGTGAGATGGCTCAGCAATTAAAAGCACTGGATGTTTTTCCAGAGAACTTAAGTTAGGTTCAGCGTACCTTCCCTCTCCTTATTTATTTATTTATTTATTTATTTATTTATTTATTTATTTATTTTTGGTTTTTGGAGACAGGGTTTCTCTGTATAGCCCTGGCTGTTCTAGACTCATTTTGTAGACCAGGCTGGCCTTGAACTCAGAAATCTACCTGCTTCTGCCTCCCAAGTGTTGGGATAAAGGCGTGCGCCACCACTACCACCACCGCCCAGCCTCCCTCTCCTGATCTTATGGACATGCACACATGATCACACATCATACATAAATAAAAATAAATCTTAAAAGCCCATAATTTTTAAATAAATTCAGGTACTGTAAATATTCTGTTACTATTGCTATATGTTTATCTTGTGCCTAATTAAGAATTAAGTTTTACCTTAGGAAAAACATATTCACAGTGGCAGATTCCCTGGCTTCAGGTATCTGTTGGCATATTGGAATGTGTCCCTCAGGAAAATGGGGGGACTACTGTATAATACTCAGTGATAAATGGATTCATCCATTAACTATTTTCTGTTGTAATTGTTGAATAAAATATTCTGGTTAAAAAACAAAACTATGCAAAATTTAGTTCTTTGATCTTTAGCAAAAGTTAGTTACCTGTCAAGTGGGAATACATTTCTGTCAAACTTCCAAAAACATTGGTGGCCATACCATCAATGAAATTACATTTTACTTAA